>CM054124.1:106723662-107148662 GCA_028751855.1 Ambrosia trifida | reverse complement strand
CTTGATATGGTATCAGAGCCTTAAGGCTCAGATCTGTCTTTCTTTCACTTATTTTAGGGTTTGTCCAGTGTTCTTGGGTTCTTGTGAGTTCTAGGGTCTTCTTGATGTCAGATCAAGTGATTTCTGGATTGAAGAAGACGATCTACGAGGTTTATCCTAGATCTGAAGTCCATCGTCAGATCTAGGGTTTGTGACTACTCTTGGAAGCTGTTTGGACTCTGGAACATCTGGAAGCTTGTTTTTCTTTGCTCTCCAACTTGTTACCCTAAGTGAAGGTGACAAGTTGTGAGTTTATTGGCGAAGCCCTAACTTGGGTCCCTTCTGTGAGATTGTTCCTTGTCTCTTGTTTTATTTGTGTTAAGTGTAGGAGCACTGTCCGGGTTAGGGGGACTGGAATTGGCTCATTGATTTGTTGTGTCAAATATTGTGTGTTCTTGATTGGTATTCTTGTGTTCTGTCATCTATGAGTGCTTGTTGGTGTGCTTAGTTATAATCAGACTCCCTCGTTAGACATGTACAGGCACCCTTGAGTGATGAACCTGGAATCTTGACACTGACGGGGCTTCGTCTGTTGCATGCTTGTGTGCTCATTGTTTGATTGTTCTGTACTAATCTTGGATTTGAATTTGTTTGTCATTAGTTTAATACAATGTCTGATGATGATAGTAGTAGCTCTAGTCAAGGTAGAGAGACACTTGGTGGGGTTACCTTAATCAGTAAGCTTGACTCTAGTGATCATCTCTGCCTTTATGCTAGTGATTAAGCTAATCTTACTATCATTTGTGTGAAACTAAAAGGAACTGAGAACTATACAGTCTGGTCCAATGCTATGATTCTTGCTTTACAAGTTAAAAACAAGTTAGGATTTGTTAATGATGATTGTGTTAGACCTACTGATGACCCTGCATTAGAAAGGCAATGGGACCGTTGTAATTCAGTTGTGCTTACTTGGATATTAAATTCTATTGCTGAGGATTTGTATATGGGTCAGGTCTATTCTAAACTTGCATTTGATGTGTGGAAGGATTTAGAGGACACTTATAATAAAATTGATGGGTCTGTAATATTTCATACACATCAGAAAATAAATCATTTTAATCAAAGTGGTATGACTGTTGCTGAGTACTATCATAAGTTACATGTTATGTAGCAACATCTTGATCAAATGTTACATCTTCCTGCTTGCACATGTGATGCATCAAAACAGTTTAATGACTTTAACCATCTAATAAAATTGAGGCAATTTTTTATGGGTTGTTAGAACAAATTTGTTAATAAGGGATCCTTTACTAACTGTAAAGGAAGCCATTGCCATTGTTTCAAGAGAAGAGTCACATAAGAACTCTACTGTTACTATGTCAAAATAACAAGGTCCTACTATAGGTTTCTTTGCTAAAACTAACCAAAGTTTTGAAGTTAGGAAAAAGAATGCTAGAATAAGCAATCAAAATCCTAACTTAAAATGTTCCCACTGCAATAAAGTGGGACACACTGTGGATAAATGTTTTGAAATCATTGGATTTCCACCTTGGATGAAAAACAAAGTTAGTTTTAACAAAAGAAATGTATCTAATAACAATGTTACTAGTGGGTCTTCACTTGAAACAGAAAATAAAAGTTCTTTGAGTACGTTAACTACTAATTAGGTTTCACAGTTGTTAAGCATGTTGAATAAGAAGAATGAAGAAAGTACACACTACTAGAAAAAATACCTACCATGACACGCGTTTTATGACACACGGTCTTTTATGACACGCAAAAACGTATGTCATTAAAAAACTGTCATAGATTTTAAAATCTTGTTAATTAATGACACGCATTTTTGCGTGTCAAGAATTTAATGTCAAGAAAACAAAAACATGACGGGTATAAGATATCGCGTGTCATTAATTTCTGTCATAACTATTTCCCCAATTTCTAATTTTCCCTCCCATCATATCCCGCCCCCTGCTCTCTCTCTCTCTCTCTCTCTCTCTCTCTCTCTCTCTCTCTCTCTTTGTTAACCTAATTCCCGAATTCTATCACCTTCTCTCACAACACACACACTTACTGGAGATTAGAGAAAGCAGAGAAAGAAGGTCATGTAACTTCTTTTGTTCGGCCAGTAACTCTAAACCTGTGTTTTCTTTTCCAAATGTTCACTCTTTATTTAGAAAACTTGGTTGGATATGTGATTCTGGTGCTAATCAGCACATGGTTATGAATGCTGATTGTGTGATAAATCAAATTGATGTTAGTGATTTAAATATAAAGGTTAATCATGCTAATGGTACTAGTGCTAAAGTTACTGTAACAGGAGATGTTAGATTAACTGATGAGGTCACTTTGTTTGATGTCTTTGTTGTCCCTAATTTCAGTGTGAATTTGATATATGTACATAAGCTTGCTAAGGATAGTAAATTGGATGTATTGTTTAATGAAACGAACTATTACATACAGGATTCTTTAACCAATAAAATCCTGGTGACTGGTAGTCAAGTAGATGGTTTATATTTCTGTGGTGAGTCCTCTGTGTTCTCTGGTTTATGTTGTAACAGTTTTGAACATACAAATTTGTGGCATGCTAGACTAGGTCATCCATCTAACATTGTGTTGAAAGTATTAAAGGATGATATTAAATTTGGCATAATGTCTAGTGATAATAATGAACCTTGTGAGGTGTGTCACAAAGCTAAACAACATAGAGAACCTTTCCCTACTAGTGATCATAAATCTACTTGTCTAGGAGAGTTGGTTCACCTGGATTTATGGGGTTCATATAAAGTTAAAAGTAGAGAGGGGTTTAGGTATTTCTTATCAATAGTTGATGATTATACCAGAACTGTGTGGGTGCATTTGATGAGGTTTAAAGATGAAGTGTTTGATAACATACAACATTTTGTGGTAACAATCAAAAATCAGTTTAAGAAAAATGTTAAGGTGTTTAGGAGTGACAATGGTACTGAGTTTGTCAAGTCTAACATGAAAAATTTCTTGAATAAAAATGGTATTTTATATCAAACCTCCTATGCATACACTCGACAACAAAATGGTATAGTGGAAAGAAAACATAGACATTTGTTGAAGTTTCTAGAGCCTTGTTGTTTCAAAGTAGTTTACTTTTGAACCTATGGTCTGAATGCATTCTTACTACTGCTTATTTGATTAACGGGACTCCCTCTTATGTGCTTAATGGTAGGACACCTTATGAACTTGTGTATGGTTTTAAGCCCTGTTATAGTCAGTTTAAGGTCTTTGGGTGTTTATGTTTTAGCACTGTTTTGAATAATAAAGATAAATTTAATATTCATGCTAATAAATGTGTTTTAATTGACTACTCAAATGAAAAAAAAAGGGTCATAAACTGTGGAATCTTGATTCAAAACAAATTATCTTTTCTAGGGATGTTAGATTTTATGAATCTATCTTTCCATTTAAAGAGTCTAATGTTTTAAAAGAATTTGATTATACTGTTTACGAAAATGTAAATCAACTAAACTTTTTTGACTTATTTGAGTCTTCAACTAACTCACACCCAAGTGATCTAGATGGTCCCAATGATGATGATAGGGCAAAATAAAAATCTGACTATCATGGGTCTCAACAGCCTGTTGCTAGTCTAGATGCTACTGTTGGTAGGGCTGATGACCAGCAACAAACCAGGTAGTATTAGGACCAACATTGGTAGGGCTGAGGATCATCTGTGGTTAGGAGATCTAGTAGACATACTAACCTTCCTAGGAAATTTAGTGATTATATTGTGGAAGGAAAGGTTAAGTATGGGTTAGAAAAGGTTGTTAACTATTCTAATCTTTCTGTTGATCCCAGTTCATATTATGAAGCATGTAAAGATGCTAACTGGGTCAATGCTATGAATGAAGAAATTGAGGCTCTAAATAGAAATAACACATAGGATTTAGTTGAAATACCAAAGAATAGAAAAGGCATAGGATGTAGGTGGATTTATAAGATTAAATATAAGTCCACTGATGAAATTTATATATATAAGGCCAGACTTGTGGCCAAATGTTATAGTCAAAGAGAAGGTTTAGATTTTGATGAAACCTTCTCACCTGTTGTGAAAATGATTACAATAAGGTGTGTTTTGACAATTGCTGTCCAAAATAACTGGTCTTTGTATCAATTAGACATCAATAATGCTTTCTTATATGGTGATTTGTTTGAGGATGTGTATATGAAGTTGCTTGAAGGGTATTTTTCTCATGATGAGAATAAAGTGTGTAAAATAAAGAAGTCTTTATATGGGCTAAAACAAGCCCCTCGTATGTGGAATGCTAAACTTGTGAGTGTTTTATATGAAATAGGATTTGTGCAAAGTAAGTTTGATCATTCCATGTTATTATGAAAAAAGACTCTGTGTTTGCTGTGTTGCTTGTATATGTTGATGACATTATTTTAACAGGAAACAGTTTAGAATTCATTGAGTATGTCAAGACATTTTTTAAAACCAAGTTTTTAATCAAAGACTTAGGTTCCCTAAAATATTTTTTAGGCATTCAAGTGTTAAAAGCAAATGAAGGTTTATGTTTAAGTCAACGAAAGCATTGCTTAGAAATTTCGGATGAGTATGGAATGACTGGTTGCAAACCAGTCAAATGTCCAATTGAGACTAATCATGTTATAACTAACTTATGTAAGCTAAAACATGAAGGCATCACTGACATAACTAGGTATCAAAGGCTAGTAGGGAAACTCATTTATCTATCTCATACAAGGCCTGATATTGCATATTCAGTTCATGTACTTAGTCAGTTCATGCATAAACCGACTAAAGTTCACTTCATAATTGCTATGAGAATATTAAGGTACCTTAAACAGGCTCCTGGTAAGGGAATTTACCTTACCAAAGATTTTCAACTTAGTCTCTCAGCATATGCTGATTCTAACTGGGCTAAATGTGTAGAGTCTAGAAAGTTTGTTACAGGGTACTGTATATTTTTAGGGAAATCTTTGATTGCTTGGAAAAGCAAAAAGCAATCCACCATATCTCGGTCATCAGCAGTAGCTGACTACCGAGCAATGTGTACTGCAACATGTGAAGTCATGTGGCTGATAAATTTGCTAAGTGAGTTGGATATTTAGGTAAACCTTCCTGTTCCTTTGCACTGTGGTAACTCAGCTGCTATTGTAATAGCTGCAAATCTTGTGTTTTATGATAAAACGAAACATTTTGAACTTGATCTTTTCTTTTTAAAGGATCAAATAACAAAAGGTTGTGTAAAAACTATTAGTATAAAATCTAAAAATCAAATTGCTGACGTTTTTACAAAAGGCTTAACAGTTTCACAACATGAGCAAATTTGTTCTTGGTTAAACATGTTTGATATGTTTAGTAATACAAGTGAGGGGGGTTTGAATCTAAGTGACACGTTCGAAACGGTTTCTCCATCTAAGATAATCCGTCGGGCAACATATAAGACTAACTTAAATTTTGAAGATCAAGATCCGTAGCTAATTTTACGAAGATCTTGTGAGATAGGGAATCCATGGAAAAAAAAACAATGGATAATCCATTGCAAATATGTAGCAATAGAATATAAATTTTTACCTGCGTTTCAACTACTGCAAATCCTGTTGCAATGTTACATACAACAAATTTGTTGCATACACTAATTTATATAGTAGTGAAATGTATGGATTTTTCGTTTATTAAGCTCTTGAATGTTTCTTCATATGTGAATTTACATGACCTATACATGCTCGCTCCTATGCTAGTATGATATAAATCTCCACATTTGAATTATAACATGCTTACATGTAGGCTTTAAAAATATGAATTCCATATCTCAAATTTGTAGGTATTTTCAATCCAGAAAAATTTAATATTGAGTTTCAAAACAATTTATTGACTTATTAGCTTTTCCAAGAAGCCAATAAGTCAATAAGTTGTTTGTGTAACCTAAAAACACTTTCTGTTTTGACTTTTGGTTTTTGGCTTTTGGCTTTTAAGGTGGAAAAGTTGTTTTTGAGAAGTTAGAAATTCTGGCTTTTGGCTTTTGACTTTTGGAAAAAAATTACAAATCTACCATCCATGCAACCAATATGCACAATAAGTTAAGCGAAACACTTAAAAAAACGCAAACTATTTACTTTTTGATGTTTCTCATCCCAAAAGCTAATCCAAACACTTTTTTTAAAACTCATTTTCAAAAAGTTATAAGCCAATAAGCACTTTTGCATTTCCAAACTCAATCCAAATAAAAGCGTTAAACACTAAAACAAGATTACGTAATCATTTATCGGTGGCCCGAAAACGGCTCGAAGGTGTTTTTCTCAAAACCCACACTATGTTGAAAACGGGCCAGGCTGCCCTCTTTGGGCCTCTGTGCAGCCTGGCTGGGCCTGCCGAACAGGTAACCTGACTGACGGACGCGTTGCCCTTGGGTAACACACGGGCGTCGCACGAAGTCCGGGCGGTTTTCGGGTCTCCGGGGCCTGATCCCGGTGGCCCGAAAACGGCTCGGAGGGATAGATTTATTTAAATCAAATAACACACAGACTTTCCATTTTTTGAATGTCTCAAACAAATAATACAAATATGATAGATTTATTTAAAACAAATATTACAAATTTATTTAACAACTGTTTTTCAAAACTAGTCACTCAAAGTATACAATCTACGGATTTACAACACACTATATTTTCCGAGATCACCTATTCCAATATTCTACCACCGTTTCTTGTTGCATAGTTCATTAAGTTTCTGTTTCGCACCTTCAATCACAATTGCTTTGTTGAAATCAACAATAGCTTGTGTTGTGCACCCAGAAACTTCTCTTTTCCAGTCAGCGGGAACTCAGGACCGCATTCAGATTCAAACCCATCTGAATTTGATCCAGGAGAACATGGTTCTACCCGTTGAATATGTGTACCAAATCTATAGGTACCCAATGTTCAAACCAGCCTGCCATACGAAAGTAGTACGGTGAAGAATCGCATCATCCGTTGCCGGACAGGTCGCTAATGACGTGATGTGATTCATCAACACCGGATGGCGTGGGTTTGCCTGGAAAGTAGACCCGCCTAAAGAGCCCGTTG
The DNA here is from genome assembly GCA_028751855.1 of Ambrosia trifida. Taxonomy (NCBI): domain Eukaryota; kingdom Viridiplantae; phylum Streptophyta; class Magnoliopsida; order Asterales; family Asteraceae; genus Ambrosia; species Ambrosia trifida. The sequence goes on along the minus strand of CM054124.1, from coordinate 107,141,624 downwards.
GAATGTCCAGCGTTGGTAGACTAGAGGCCCAATACCCCCCAACGATCCATAACTCTCTAATATTTTAAACTAAACCCTCAATGTTGCATTCTACACGTGTTATACCACGTGTAGATGTATTGAGAGGTGTAGTTTAATGTGGATGTAACACCGATCCAAAGACACCGCTTTTTTGGACCCCAGAAAAGCGATGCCAAGCGGGGGATGAAACGGCAGACGATGCTGTTAAGCATGACTCATCCCCGCCGAAAACAGTTAAAACTCCATGTGAATGTAACATCGACCCAATATCAATAAAATCCGTACCATCCAGAACAATTGCAGGAAAAGTATTATATCATATATTGGGGGGGGGGGGGTTTATTGTGGTTTGTAGTCTGAATGGTTTGGAGAGAATGGGCAGGGGGCTTATATAAGAAATGAAGCCTAGAACTCAATTGGCGGCATCAATGTATATGAATGAAATGGCGGCTTCAATGTCAACAACCCAAATGGCGGCATCAACTTTATTTTGTTAGATGCCGCCAAACAAGTTCCATACATCACTATTTTCAGTTTTTTTCCCCCAATACCCCCCAAATGTAATTTGTAAAATAATAAAACCCCTATTTATGTAAATGATTCAGTGAATATTGATTTCCCTCTCACCTACCTGTTCTCGGAGACGGTCAGCAGACATAGAACGGAGAAAATTCTAGAAACAATTATGCTACCACTTTGCTCAGACTACTCGGAGTGGTGAGGGAAAGAGGGGGATGAAGTGTCATGTGGCACTTGTGGGACCCCTGTGTTAAAGTTAAAAAAAATTAAAAAAAAAAGCTGGCCAATCAAATGGTGCCACCTCACCCTACCAAAATGTCCCACGCCAAGTCTACTGCCCCCGCCCTCCTCCTTCCTGCCCTCTTCACGTCAGGGTGGCGGTGGTGCCCCTCCCCCCCCCCCCCCCCCCCCACACACACACTCCGGGCAACCTCACAAACATTGATAGTTCCCTTTCCAAATATTTTATTATTTTTCTACAAAAACAAATAAAATATTTGATATTTCATTTTTCACTGTTTAGGGCGAAGAGGCATACTACTTGAAGGTTTGTGAGTTGAGTACACCGGCGCAATCTAAGCATGTATAGGAAGCGAGTTGTCCTACGCTATTAGAAAAGTGGTAATTTTGCTACAAATTTTCCTACGGAAAAAAAAATGCGTCACAAATATTGACAAAGTTACTACTCATTTGTATTGAAAAAAAAATCTATTTTTGTTAAACAAAATTGCTACACAATAGAGACAAATACTTAGAAAATTGCATAAGAAAAGACTTAGGAAATGTGTTCCAAATTTCCTATATCATATTTTTGTAGAAAATACGTTGAAAATTGTGTAGAAATTGGTTTCCAACAAGGTTTTTTTCTAACATTAAGGTTTCGTTGTAAATGCGTAGCAAATTTGAATTTGTGACGCATTTGCAACGAAACCTTGATGTTAGAAAAACCTCGTCGTAAACCGATTACTATACATTTTCTATGCAATTTTCAACGTATTTCTTTCAAAAATATGGTGTAACGTCTTTTCTTACGCAATTTTCTAAGTAATTGTCCCTATTATGTAACAATTTTGTTTAAAAAATTAGACTTTTTTTCGTCACAAATGAATAGCAACTTTGTCAGAATTTGTGACACATTTTTTTCCATAGGAAGAATTTGTTTCTAAATGACCATTTTTCTAGTAGCGCTATACGGGTATCCTTTGTACAACGATCTAATAGTTTTAATTAAAAGAAAAATTAATGTTAGATAGGGGATTAATCTAGGGCTTAGGAGAGTGTCCCCTCCCTTTTGGACTGAAAAAGTTAAAACTAGTGGGTTACCACCCATGCTTCGTGGTAGGTTAGAAACTGTCACACCCCCCGCCAAAGTGGAAATTAACGCGGGAACGCGACAAACCAAAAGTTATCATCGCACGGTCTCAAATAAGTTATTTGTTCATGCAATGATCAAGTCATCAATGTAAGTCTCTCCTAAGTCCAAGCATATAATAACCTAAAAATTAAGCCAAAAACGGTCAACTATAATGTTGGTAAAACGCTTGTTCATGGTTTTGTGCGCTAAAACAATTAAACACAGTTTATAAGATAAAGTTATGCTTGTGATTGCGTAACATTAGGGGTGTAAACGAGTCGAGCCCGACTAGGCTCGAGCGCGACTTGGATGTAATACCCAAGAGCTGGAGGTCGGCTCGACTTGAGATCGCTTCGATAGCTTAAATGAGCCAAAGATCGGCTCGAGCTCAGCTCACCATTGTAATTATTTAAAATTGAATCTGTTTAAATGGGCAAAATTGCATTCGTAGAAAAATAATAGGAAGTTTGTTCGGGCTCGTTTGAGCTCGCGAGCCTCTACGAGCTTTGTATGCAAAGTTCAGGCATGAGCCTAATAATTAAACGAGTCATATTTCTAGCTCGTGCTCGTTAAGGCTCAGCTCGTTCGAGCGTTTTGCCGATCTGATCCCGAGTAACTCTCTAGCCGCTAAGCACCGTTTACACTCCTACGTAATGTAACACCCCAAATATTATTATTATTATTTGATATTGTGTGACGCTAACAAATACTATCGGGTTAGCTAATAAAACAGGTAATGTGTATGCTTATAAACCGACTAACTCTGTTAGTCAATTTAGAAGGGCACCATAATAATTTAACATAAAAACTTAACAAGGTTAGTTATTTGATAATTGATTAAGTGTAAGGTTTAGAACATGAGGGGCCTTTAGTGCCAAATTGTGAGGATTAGGGTGGGATGAGGATGAAACTCTCAAAACAAACGCACAGAGTTTCACCTCACCCAAACCCCAAGTTCTTCTCCTTCTATAAAACACGTTGTGGCTGAATCAAAGGATAATCAAATGTTTATTTGATGCATGTTCCTGTTTTAGATAATCTAGAGTGTGATAAAACATAAAGTAAGCTTCAATTTTGTTTTTAGTTGGGTTTTATGACCTTATGAATTAGATGGGAATATTGGGTTTGTGATTATTGTGGAAAGTTTGTTGTTGTAAATGATTCTCTAATACTATAGGATCGTAACCTTGCAAGCAACACCTTGTTGGTGTGGTGTATTGTCAACACATTGTGATATTGCAAAAATTAGGAAAAATGGGTTTTAGGATGTTTGAGAAGACTCACCATCCGTAGTTTCAATATGATCTTTTATGCTTGTTTATAACCCAAAACTTATATGAAACTTATTTGTGTTGATAATATCCTAACATAAGGTGAAAATGGGTTAGGGGTGTAGACTCCAGAACCTTGAGATCTATGTTGAAAAAATGGCGCACACTAGATGTTCGATAAAATGTCTAGGTAAAACTTGTATTGTAGGAAAGTGCAATTTCGATGAACCTTCTTAAAAGGGAATTTAGATATTGGTGCTCATGAGATTATGCGAATAGAATAATTATGGATGATTTAATGAATGTTAATCCATTAGGCAAAAAAGGCGCCCCATCAAATGATCAAGGGGTAAAGGAAGGGCGAGGAAAGAAGCACGCTTGAGGTAAGTAAATCTTACAAAGTCCAATTTCAAATTAGGAAATATTGTCATTTTCTTCAATTGTCTAATAATGAACTTAGGAGTAAATTGAATGGTTGATTGTGGAGCCTAAGAGTTCACATGAGAACCTTAAAGCTGATTTTGTAACAATGGAATAGTTTCACATTGTTGCTACAACAAGGAAAATGACCGGTATTAGGTTAGGAGATGTTTAGGATTATAGGTTAGTGGTATGTTAGATTGAGATTAAGGTTTTAAGCTTAGGTTTAGATTTGGTTATAGGATCAGGGGTCTTCAAGTTCCTGGAAGAGACCTGCACAAAGGTAGCAGACACCGTTAGCCTTAACGCAGGAGGGAGCCTCCTGCGTTTGGACTCCGACGTGAGAATAAGTACATATTCATTTGGAGTTGGGAAAATAATGAAGTAGAGAGTATGAGAGTAGAGAGAATGAGTGAGAAGTGTGTGTGGAATGTCTACCCAAGGGCCTCCTTATATAGGCAGTCGAATTCTGCCCAGGAGCTCCCTCAGGGTAGCTTCCTTACCATACCTGGATGTGTTTGACCCTCTTTTAGTTCCCAGCAGTGAGACTTTTCCCTTTTAGGATGTTTTCAGCTTTTATCATTTCCAATGCAAGGCTTGGAGCTGTGTGGTGTTTTGTCCCTTGCCATGATAATAAGCCAAAATCCCCTTTTTGCATTTCCAAGACATTCTACTGTTTGCTTTCTGCACTGAGGCTTCCATACGGCAGGTAAGCTGCCTTATATCAGCTCCACTAAGTCAGGCAACCTCTTAATCAAATTTATTTTGCTTATCTTTTTGACGAGAGGTCTAAACGTTGTCGTTTTAGGACACACGTCATCAGCCCCCCAGTCATAAGCATTTGTAAAGAAGTTAGAAGTGCTTGTGACTTGTACATTGTCATATTCCCCGGTGGTAACGCTGCTCAAGCTTGTGTTGGTGCCGGGTAATTTTTTAAACCCCGAGCTCCCTCATGGGAGCGTTGGTTTGTTATTTCTTCCTTCATCAAATTTCGTGCAAGCTTTTGGCCTTGCATTTGTCATGATGGTCTAATTTTTTAATTAATATGGCTATCCATCATTACTCCCTAGGGAGCAGACGCGTGTCCCATCAGCCGTCCCAGACGACTGTTGACATGACAAGGGGCTAGGCTGACGTCATCCCCTAGGACAGCTGAATGATGGTTTCCCTTGGTAACCGTTCAATGCCATTAAATTCAAATTTTAAATCCCTTATAAAGAGATAACCCCTCTTTCTTCATCACTTTATTCCCTAATTAGAAAACCGTCGTTTCTCTCCCACGATTGTTCTCCAACCGGCGATCCTCTTCTTTTTCCTATAAAATCTGGTAAGTAACCTCTCCCTTCTTTCATACTTCGTCTTTCATTATGTCGAAAACCGATCTCGCGTCTCAGTTTACTCGTTTATCCAAGTCTGATGTTGAGCGATTCTGTACTGAGATCGGAATTCCTTTGTCTTTTAACCCTTCTGTTCCAAAGGGGAAAACCCCTGTGACCTCCGTTCCTTCTGGCAAGGTGGCGGTGTATACCCGTCAGTTTGACCAGGGTAACCTTAGGTATCCGTTTTCCACCTTTTTTCTGAATGTTCTAGAGTATCACCAACTTTCCCTTGATCAGTTGTGTCCGTCTGGAGTTGCTAGGATTTTGCACTTCGAGATAGTGTGTCGTTGCCATGGTCATGAGCCTTCCTTGGCCATGTACCGGCGGTTTTTTAGGTTGGCTAAAAATGGGAACTGGTTTACCATTGAGAAGACTCAATGTGAACCGGCTCTCATTTCTAGTGTCATCGGACTTGTGTCTTCCTGGAAAGACAAGTTCTTTTTCTTAAACTCTGACTTTCTACCTTTTAAAACTCCGCGGAGGTCTTCGGATGCTCCTCTAAACGAGAAGGAACCTGATCCTGATACTCTTGACCAAGTGTTGTTGGAGAAGCTGCGTAGCTTTCCTACTCGTCTTCGTACCTTCCCTGAGGATTTTCTGGTGATGGTGGGCTTGAGTGCTAACTGGGATGATCCTGGGACTGACCCAGTGAAATATCATGGTGGGAAGGGTAGGTGTCTCCCTGTCTCCTCCTTAGTATCCTTATCCTTGTTATGTTATCTAACCGTTTTTTCTTTTTGCAGAAATGAGTACTCTGGATTTCCTGGCTTTGGACGATATTACTGATGTGAAATTTAAGGTTCGGAACGTTGCCGAGGGTAAGAATGTTGTAGTGAAGACTGAGCATGTTCGTTTCAAAGGAGAGTATACCAGTGTGATCACGTCGTCTGTTGCTGCTGTGGAGCCTTCTGGGGAGAAGTCTGTTACTGTCCGTCGTTCCAGCAAGCGACTCCACACTGCTTCCTCAAGTCAGGGGGGCTCTTCTGCTGTGCTCTTGGTTTTTGGAGATGAAGATGAGGATACTTCTCTAATTTCTTCTGCGTTGGGGTACACTCCTGCCCCCGGGAAGGGCAAGCTTACATTGTCCTCCCCGAAGAAAGATGATGTTGTTTTCAAGAAGCCGAAGGACGTTGTTGTCAAAGGTCCCAGTCCGAAGTTGTTGCGAGTCGAAGGAGGTGAAAGCTCTAAAGCTGCTGTTGAAGATATTTCTGATGTTCCTGCCCAGCAGGATTCTGGTGAAGGAGTGTTTGTGCCGGATTGGGATATCAAACCTACTGATTTGTTGAAGAAAGCTTCCGTCTGCCGTGATCTGATAGACCATTGTGTCCCTGATGCTGAGAGAGAGCTTCATAAGGAATGGATGGATAAGGATGTTATGAAGAAGATGTATTATCACTTTGGGCAGTTTCTGTCTTTGTTCCCTGATAGCATGGCCAGGTGGGGGGAGTTGATGGCAAGAAGAGAGCAAGTGGAGGAGTTTTTTGAAGAGCATGAGGCCGAGTTGGTTAAGGCGAGGGAGGAATTGACCAAGGTTGCTGCTCGGGAGAAGGATTTGGTTCAGGAATTGGCTGTGTCGAAGACCCAGCTTGGTTTAGAGAAAGAAAAGTTTGAGAAAATGTTCAAAGGTCTTCATGATGAGAAAGCAAAAGTTGCTGAGGAGAGGGAAGGGTTAGCTCGGGCACGGCAGGCAGTCAAGCAGGAGCTGGCCTCGGTGGAGAAGGTGGGAACAGAGCTCCGGGTCCAGGTGGACCGCTTGACCGAAGAGAAGGAGTGGCTAATCTCCAAGGGGGTAGCTCGTTTCGTCCCCAACCTCCTGCACTCTCAAGAGTTTAATGCTCCTCTGGCGGACATTTATGCAAAGGCCATATCTTTTGGTCGCCATGGAGGAATTCAAGCCGGTTTCAAAGCGGCTCAAGAGGGTCAGGATCTTGAGGAGCTGCCATCCTTTAAGCCTTCTTCTGGTGATGAGTTTGTGAATGCTGTGAAGGCAATGGAGCTTGCCACCTATCCCTATATCTCTGCTATTGCCAAGGCTTCTGAGCAACCTCTCTCCTTCCTTCAAGACTTGGAGCCGGAGGGCCTAAAAAAGGATGTGGCCAATCAAGTATTTGGCTCCTATGTGTCAAAAAGGCCTCTTATGATCATGTTGGAGAGAGCCGACGGTGGGGAAGGTAGTTCCAAACGTGCAAAACCTGCTGGCTCTTCCAAGGTTCCCAATCTGGAGCAGGTATTCGAGAGTCCTTCCCCCCTGCAAGCTCTGGAGGTTGAGTCTATCCCTCCTTCCAGCGAAGATGATCCATTCGCCGGTCTTGACACTGAGGGCCTTTATGACGATGTTGGTAACCGAGCCCTGGCTCCCCCTGGTGAAGATGATGCCACCCATGAAGCCGAAGACCCAGCTACTCCATGATTCCACTTTGTTTTAGTTTTTTCAAGTTTTTAGCATGTCTTTTGTAATCGAACTATGCTGTACTCAGCCCTTGGGGCGTTTAATATTTATCTTTTAATGGAATGCTCCCCCTTTAGGGGTGATGCTTTATCTATGTTTAACGTTTTGTTGTTTTGACTCTGTTACTTGTCGTTAATAGTGTTTGCAATGTCTTTAACATTTCTCCTTGAGTTGAATGCTGCAGTCACCCAACTTAGGATACTTAGCTAAGGAACCGATGCAATGCTTACCCTATCAGCTTGTTTGTTTATGTTTAAACCTTTTCTTGAATAATTTTTCAGTGATATGTTCGTTTTTGTATGTTGTGAACATGTGGGAGCTGTCTTAGTGTGAGGAGCTCATCCTCTTTCATGGGTTTAGGTATTCCTTCCAAGGACTTGTCCCATGGAGTCGTGGATTGTATTAGGGACTCACCCTGTATACAGGAAGGTTACTTAGCCTTGTTCCCTGTTGAGCAGTTGTGGCCTGGGAGCTCATCCCCGTTTCATGGGTAGGTATAGCGCCGGATCCCATGGAGCCTAGTTAGGAGGGGCTCACCCTTTGATAAGATAAGCGACAAGTTAATAATTTGAAACATAGTTCATTCATTAATCATTGTTTTTGAAATACAAAGAGGCGTTACAACAGTTAAACATAAAAACGTTTCAAGTGTTTATCACTCCAATGTCTTGGGATCATTCTGCCATTAGTGTCGGCTAGCTTGTAGGATCCCCCTTTGTGTGCTTCTTTGACAACATAAGGCCCCTCCCATCGGGGACCTAGCTTGCCTACGTCTTGTTGCCTGCTGGCTTCGTTGCATCTTAACACAAGGTCCCCCGGCCTGAAGGCTTCTTTCCGCACCCTTGTGTTGTAGTAGGCTTCAAGCTTCTTTTTGTACCTGGCCTCCCTGATAGAGGCTTGGTCCCTTGACTCTTCGAGGAGGTCCAGGTTGAGTAGGACCTCCTTTTGGTTGTGTTGAGCGTCTTGTCGAGCAATTCTTCCTGAGCTTACCCCTATCTCGGCTGGTATGACAGCTTCGCTTCCGAAGACAAGGCTATACGGTGTTCCTCGGTGGCTTGTTTTCTCCATGGTCCTTATAGCCCAAAGGACACTCGGGAGTTCATCCACCCATTTCTTACCAGATCTTCCTAGCCTTGCTTTAATACCTTCAACAATGCTTCTGTTCATACGTTCAACTTGTCCATTGGACTGGGGGTAGGCTACTGAGCTGAAGACTTGCTTGATTCCTAGCTCGGAGCACCAGCTGCCGAAGGGTTTGTTGGCAAATTGCTTCCCATTGTCTGTCACCATCTCCCCTGGTAACCCATATCGGCAGACTATTTGTTCCCACACGAAGGTTATCACTTGTTTCCCCGAGATGGTAGCTAATGGCCTGACTTCCGGCCACTTAGTGAAATAGTCGACGGCTACAAGGAGAAACTTCAATCTTCCGGGAGCTTGTGGGAAGGGACCCACAATGTCCATTCCCCATTTGTAGAAGGGCCATGCCGAGATGATGGGAACAAGATCATGCTTGGGGTTGGTCTTCACCGGTGTTTGTAGTTGACAAGCTTCACATTTTCGGATAGTCTCAAAGGCATCCTTATGCATGGTAGGCCAGTAATAGCCCAAGTTCATGAGCTTTGATACCACAGAGCGAGGTCCAGCATGCATGCCACATATACCTTCATGTACCTCCCTGATGAGGTAGTTGCTTTGATTGGGACCTACACACCTTAGTAGGGGTGCCAAGTATCCCTTCTTGTAGAGCTTGTCATCTTCGATTACATATTGTCTTGCCTTCATGACCAATCGCTTAGCTTCTTGTTCGTTTTCTGGTAGCTTCCCTTCCTTCAAGTAGGACATGATGGGTGTCATCCATGTGGAGTCTGTTTCGGTGACGACATCTTGTACTTCTTTGTCATCGATGGATGGTTCTTTCAGCACCTCGACTAGGACCTTCTTGGTTAGGTGAGCAAATGTCAAGGAGGCTAGCTTACTGAGGGCATCTGCCTGCTTGTTCTTTGTTCTTGACACCTGTTCTAGTGTGAAGTCTTTGAATTCCTTTATGAACTCTTTGACCTTGTCTTTGTACCTAATCATTGAGGGCTCTTTGGCTGTGTATCCCCCATTTACTTGTTTGACCACCAGATTGAATCAACAAAGACTTTCAGTTCTTGTACCTTCATACTTTTTGCCAATCTCAACCCGGCCAGGAGGGCCTCATATTCAGCAACATTGTTAGTGCAGGGGAAGTCTAGACGGAGGGCATAAGTGTATTCGGTTCCGTGGGGGTCCTTGATGACAAGACCTGCCCCGGAACCTTCTACACTTGAGGCTCCATCAGTAAAAAGACACCATTTCCCCTTGAGGTCAGGCTGTTCTTCGACCTCGTTCATCTCTTCTTCTGCCTGCGGGATGGGTAACTCAGCGAGAAAGTCAGCGAACACTTGCCCCTTGTAAGCTCTCCTTGGTAGGTACTCTATCTTGTGCTCCCCTAGACCAATGGCCCACTTTGCCAATCTTCCCGAATCCTCTGGTTTTTCTAAGATGGATCGTATGGGTTGATCTGTGATGACCTTTACTGGGTGAGCTTGGAAGTACCGCCTTACTCTCTTACCAGTGTGTACGAGTGCCAACACAAGCTTCTCTATGGGAGTGTAGTTAATTTCAGCGTCTTTGAGGGCCCTGCTGACAAAGTAGACTGGGACTTGCTCTTTACCTCGATCTACCAAGAGCACTGAGCTTACCGCTTCCATTCCTGCAGACAAATAAACTGTTATTACTTCCCCTTCCTCAGGGGCTGCCACTTCGGGCAGGGAAGCTATGTGTTTCTTGAGTTCCAGGAAGGCAGCCTCTGCCTCAGTTGTCCAACGAAAATCCTTCTTATCAACACAATTTTTTAGTGTTTTAAAGAATGGCAAGGACTTTTCCACAGACTTAGGCAAGAAACGTTTTAAGGCAGCGATTTTACCGTTGAGGCTTTGCACTTCCTTCTTTGTGGCGGGAGACTTCATATCAAGGACGGCTTGGACCTTGCTCAGGTTAGCCTTGATGCTTTGTTTTCCAACAATATGGCCTAGAAACTTCCCCTCCTCGAACCCAAAGGAGCACTTAACAGGATTAAGCTTCATGTTTATTCTTCGAAGGTTGTCAAATGTTTCTCGGATGTCTTGGATCATTGCCTCCCCTGATTTGCTTTTGATGACAAGGTCATCTACATAAGCTTCCATGTTCCTTCCTATTTGCTTTGAGAAAGCCTGATCCACTAACCGCTGGTAGGTAGCACCTGCGTTCTTCAAACCAAAGGGCATCTTTTTGTAGCAAAAGATCCCCTTATCGGTGTGGAAGGCCGTCTTCTCCTCATCTTCTTGCTTCATTTGAATTTGGTGATACCCCTTGTAGGCATCTAAGAAGCACTTGTATTGGAAGCCGGTAAGGGAGTCTACCTTCCAATCGATCTCGGGCAAGGGATAGCAATCTTTGGGGCAAGCTTTGTTGAGATCCTTGAAATCAACACTCATCCTCCAAGATCCATCCTGTTTGGCAACCATGACCGGGTTTGCTACCCAAGAGTGATACTGAACCTCTCTGAGAATATCTGCCTTGACCAGCTTCTCCACCTCCTGACAAGCAGCCTGGCTCCTGGCTGGGGCCAAACTTCTTTTCTTTTGGACGACTGGCTTGTATGAGGGAGCTATGTTAAGAGAGTGTTCAGCCATGCTTCTAGGAACACCAGTCATGTCTCCGGGGCACCAAGCAAATATGTCTCGATTATCCTGCAAAAGGTTGATTAGTTCACACGTAATCTCATCAGGAAGCAGATTGTTTACTTTGATGGTCTGCTCCTGGTAGGCAGGGTTTATGCTGACTTCCCGGTCGGGACCGCTGCTTGGTGTTTCTGATTCCCTGAGACCTTTGGTTTCTTCTATGGAGGCTATCAAAAGAGCTTCTGCTGTTGGCTTCAGGGTTGCGATTCCATTAGGGGTGGGTAGCTTCATTAAACCATGTGTTGTTGATACTACCGCGCCGAAAGTGGCAATTCCCATTCTTCCAATAAGGACATTGTAACTCGAAGGGTACCTGATAACAGAGAAAGTCAACTCTTCTGTCCTTGACAGAGAAAAGGTGACAATGTAACTGGTAAGGTACCTGATAACAGAGAAGGTCAGCTCCTCTGTCCTTGATAAGTCTCCGTCTCGGAAACAGACGCTTAATGTGAGCTTCCCTAAGGGATGTACTCGTTCCCCTGAGAAACCCACCAGTGAGGCGTCAGATGGTCTGAGCTTGGACTTGATCTCCGGGCTCAAGGATTCAAAGCACCGTTCATACATCACTTCCGACGATGCTCCGCAGTCCATGTACACCCTATCTATAGGGAAGCCATCCAGTTCAGCCTCCACTATTACCGGTGTGACGATCAGCTCATCGGGAGCAGGAGGAAGACAAATGTACTGTTTGTTCCAAGGCTCAGTGCGAGCCTTCTTTGCCTGCTGGGCTCCTTCAAGCCTGACCATGTTGACCTCCTTATCTTTCTTCCCTTCGTCCCTTCTTCCTTTGATGTCTTTGATTAAGTGAGCCAGCTCCCCGGACTTAATAGCTTCCTCTATCCTCTTTTTCAGCTGGTAACAGTCGTTCGTGTAGTGCCCAGTATCATTATGAAAGGCGCAATGCTTGCTGGCATCCCTCTTGTTGGCTGGCTTAGACAAAGGCCTGGGAGGTCGAAAGGTGTACTTGACTTCCTCCGTGGAGAGTATCTCCTGAGGGGTCTTGGTGAGAACGGTGAAAACCTGTTTTTCTTTATCATGGTATCTTCCTGCCCTTGGGGAGCGTCGTCTTTCTTCACTCCTTTGGTTGTCAAAGGACCTCCCCGATCGTCTTTCATTGTAAGGTTGAAAGTGAGATCTCCGGGAGTTTGTTGAGCTGTCTCTCCAGCTTCCTCGATCCCTCTTCCTGGTGTCTTGCCGAGTTAACGCTTCTTCTCCCCTGAGGAAGGCTTCTGCTCTCTCGAAAGCCTCCTCCATGGTTTGGGGGACATCTTCATGAAATCTTCTTAGCAACTTCTTGGGACGAATGGCTCCCATGAATCCCGACACCCGGATCTTTTCGGTGGCACCACTATACTGCAGACCTTCCCTCTTGTATCTTTCGATGAAACTACGGAGGTTTTCATGCTCCCCTTGTTGGATTTGATGCAATATGGCGGCGTCTTTGGTACACTTCCTGAGGGGGTTAAAGTTTGAGGTGAATCCTCTCCTTAAATCATCAAACGAGGAGATGCTTCGAGGCGGTAGGCCACTGAACCATAGGCGAGCTGGTCCTACCAAGGTCTGCATGAACATGTGGCAGCACTCGGCATCGTTCCATTTTTCTACAGTGGCTGCCCCAGAGAAGACGTTCAAGTGGTCATCTGGGTCTTCCGTGCCATCGTACGTCTTCACATTAGCTGGCATTTTAATCTTGTTGGGAAAATCGAAATGAGCGATGTGTTCAGCAAAGCATTCTAACGACTTAGGTCGGTACGGCGTTGAAGGTGAAGCTTCCGCTCTAACCTCAGCTACAGGAGTTTGAACCAAGGGTTGGGAGGTCATGGGACCCTGCCCTCCCACAGGGGGAGGTACTAGTACTTGGTTCAAAGGTGAGGGATACTGCCAGGGATATCCTCCCGGCCATATGGGGAAGTATTGAGATTGTGAGTAGTTAGGATCTAAGCAGTCAATCTCGGTGATATATCGGTGATATATCGGTAGAATCTCGGTTCTCGGTGGGAAGGAGTTATCTCGGTGCAAAATATCGGTTGGAATCTCGGGGCCGAGAATATCGGCCGAGATGGCCGAGATATCGGCCGAGATAATGGGTTGGAATATCGGCCGAGATTCCGATATATATCATTTGCAACTTTTTTGGGCCCATTTGATAAAACTCTTATGAAACCAATAACTTAGCCCAACATAAACAATAGCCCAATAGAATTCTAAAACCCACCAAATATAAAGAAACCCTAAAATCTAAATAGCTGCTGCTGTCTGCGTATTTCACACAAAAAAAAGCGATTTTCTCCTCTGCTGCTCCTCTGCTGCTGCTGCTGTGCTCGTGCTCATCTGCTGCTGCTGCTGTGCTCGTGCTCATCTGCTGGCCGCTGCTGCTGTGTTGCTCTCTCACAGTGTTTGGTAAGTTAATTTAATTGATACTTCATACTTGATAGTTTAGTAACTTTGTATATTAGTCATTAGAATCAGTTAATGTTAGTCATTAGAATCAGTTAATGTTAATTATTGTATGTTTGTATGATAAGTTTGTATCAGTAAATTTGAATTAGTTAATGTTAGTCTTAGTCAGTAAGTTTGTAAGTTTGTATCAGTAAGTTTGAATCAAATAAGCAGCGTTAATTATTGTATGTTTGTATGATAAGTTTGTATATTAATGTATGTTTGTATGACTGTTAATTATCACAGAAATCTTTGGCTGTGAATCTGTTAATTATTGTATGTTTGTATGACTTAATGTTATGTTTTTGAGGCAAACTAATGAAGCTTATCATCATTACAGATTTGATAATGGTTGGTCCAACTCCAACTCCAACTCCCACTCCATCCTCACATGCATCTGCAAACCCTACAAATGCTAATACAATGTCGTCTGATGCCAACACCAGCCCAAAATGTTTAAATAGAGATATGGCATGGGAATGGGGGGAGTGCAGAGATCCCTTGAAAAAACAAGTTGTCTGGTGCAAACTATGTGGTCATAAGATGAGTGGAGGAATCACACGACTAAAGCAACATCTTACGCATACCGGAGGACAAGTCAAGGGTTGTTCGAAAGTAACCGTGGACATCTCAAAAAGAGTCATGGCAACAATTAAAGAAAAAGAAAAGATACAACTAGAAAAGAAAAGAAATATGGAGATTCTTAGATCACACGCAATTGATCTTGATGATGAAGATGACGATGAAGAAGGTCAAGAGGATGTACAAGAAGTTAGTAGAATGAGAAATGCTTCAAAGAAAAAGAAATTTGTGGGTTCTAGCAACATACGAGGTTCTCTTGATAGCATGTTAAAGACCGACCATGGAAAAACAAAGCAAACTACATTGGATAGAAATAATCCAATAAAGGAGAAGTTAAAGTTAGAGGCTTGGGATAAATTTGCAACTTGGGCTTACTCGGTTGGTTTACCCTTCAATGCCGTACGTGACGAAGGTTTCCAAGATATGATAAATGCTATTGGAGAATATGGAAAAGGTATTTAAATAATTAAACGTGATTAATTGGATTATTACTTATTTACCTCTTATATTATTTATTACTTTTTGATAGGTATGCCGGCTCCATCTTATCACAATATACGTGTGACATTAATGAAAAAAAAAAATTAGAAGAAGCGACAAAGTTTGTGGATTCATTCCGGCCACATTGGGAAGAATATCGATGTAGCATTATGTCTGATTTTTGGACAGATGGGAAAGGAAGGTGTTTGATAAACTTTTTAGTCAATTGTCCTCATGGAACGATATTTTTGAAATCAATTGATGCATCGGAGCATGTGAAGAACAAAGAATTAATTGTGGAGATGATAAATGAGGTGATAAAAGATGTTGGAGAAGCGAATATTGTGCAGGTAAACTATTACTTGTTATGTTTAGTTGTTTACTTTGTGTTTGTTTTATTAATTAAATTCTTTATTATTTTTTATTTATAGTTTATTACAGATAACGGGTCAAACTTTAAAGCAGCCGGAAAGATTTTAGAACAACAACACCCTAAGATGTTTTGGACTCCTTGTGCAGCACATTGCGTAAATCTCATGATACAAGACATCGGTGAGAAAATAACAAAGATAAAGAATACCTTAGCTGATGCAAGATCAGTTGTGCTTTTCATCTACAACCATGGAAGGATTCTTAATCTGATGAGGAAGTTGGCGAAAGGCAACGAGCTATACAGGTCTTGTGTTACTAGGTTTGCAACACAGTTTTACACCATCCAGAGTGTCCACGAGAATCGACATCATATTCAAGTGTTGTTTGATCCTGAAGAATGGAGAAAAAGTGACCTTGCAAGTAAGTCGGGCGGAAAAAAAATTGAACGAATCGTTGGAAGAACGGATTTTTGGGACAACATACTCCTAGCTTGTCAAGTGCTAGCTCCTTTAGTGGATGTGGTTAGATTGGTTGATACAGAAGAGAAGCCAAGTATGGGTTACATCCATGATGCCATGAAAAAAGCGAAGGATCAAATTCAAAAAAATGTAACCAATGAAAGACTTGTCACTAAAGTTTGGGGTATGATCCAAGACAGATGGTCCGACCAACTTCATCACCCGTTACATGCAGGTTACGCAACTTTACATTTATTAGTTTATAATTAAATTATTATAAATATTTAGTTTTAATTTTAACTCTTTATTGAATGTGTAGCTGGATATTTCTTAAACCCTGCCATTTTACATGGTGAAGATTCGTCTGCCAAAAAGAAGGATGCAGAAGTTTTGACCGGACTTTATCTTGCTATTGACCGTCTAGTGCCTGATGAAGATGAGAATGATAAAGTGAGACAAGACTTGAATCTATACATTGATTCAATTGGGCAATTTGGAACTCCGGCTGCTGTAAGGGGTAGAACGAAAGTCGCACCATGTAAGTAAAAGTGCAAAACATTATAAACATTCTCATGTTTTATTGCTTAATTTTAGATTGAAGCATTGAACCACTCAAGTTATTTATAAAATGTAGATATATGGTGGCGTACTTATGGGATCGACACACCTTTGCTCCAAACATTTGCTATCAGTGTCCTTAGTCAAACTTGTAGTGCTTCACCTTGTGAACGCAATTGGAGTACATTTGACAATGTAAGTTCATTCTGCCATATATTTTTATAAGTCATATATATTCAAGTATTTAACTTATTTACTTCATTAAGTACTTTTTTTATTTTCCATGTTCAGTTACATACAAAGAAAAGAAATTGTCTTTTGCAACAAAAACTCAATGACCTTGTATTCATCCAATACAACACAAGGTTGCAAAGGCGCTTCAAGTCATTAAAAGGAAATGGATCTTTGAATCCTATTTTTTTGAGAGATGTAGAGGAAAATGATGATTGGGTTACACCAACAGAACATGAGTTTCAAGAGTTTGTTGATGGTAGGGATGGTGGTCTTCTTTGGTCGGATGCGCGAGAAGCGATGGGAGGAAACGAACAAGCTGGGCCAAGTACTAGGAGCAAAAGAGAGCGCTATAGAGATGATGATGATGATGATACTACCATTGAAGCGGGAGGTCTTGATAAACAATTGGATGGCTTGATTGATGTGGACTCGGAGGATGATTACGAGGCTTACGATTAGTTTATGTTATCTTGTTAGTTGGACGATTAGTTTATGTTATCTTGTTAGTTGACACTTTTAAATTTTGAACCTCTAGACTATTGATCTTAGTATTATTATTACTATATAGGTTTTAGTGTCTTACATTATATATATTTATATGTATAATATATATATATATATATATATATATATATATATATATAAATACACACTTTATGAAACTACCGATATCTCACCGCGAAAACCGATATATCAAATATCGGTCCTCGACCGATAACCGATATTTTCCGACATTAACTGCTTAGGTTAGGATACATAGCTCCTGGAGGAGGGACAAATCCTCCGGCAAGACTTCCTGCTCCCGCAAGGGAGGTGGCTACGGCACTGTTGGCCAATGGTAGCGATCTCAAAGCTTCTTCATAGGAGATTGGTATTGAGGTCCCCGGAGAGAGCGTAGAGCTACTAGGACCTCCTCCTCCTGAGTAAATGTCCCCTCGACTGTTCAAGTAGGGGTGAGGGTTAGTGTAGTCACGTTGGGTTGCTGGTGAGGTGGTGGTTCCCAGCAACGGAGGGTTAGGTGAGAGGGTGACAACAGGCTCTTCGTCATAGGACAACCTGACCCTTACTCCTCTGGACCTCTCCTCTCGCACATAACCATTCAGGAGGTCTCGGAGTTGCAAGAAATTTCTTCGTACTCCCTCCGGGGTGATATCCATTCGTTCAACTGGAAATAACAAGTCGTCCCTAGGAGACGAGTTAACAGCCCTTGAGGATGGTGGCGTTTGGAAGTTGAGCATGTCTCCTAGAGACGGTTCGACTTGTTGTCCGTCCGTTCCAGGCGTTTCATGGCCAGAAGCATCACCCGAGGTGTGACTAGTGGCCGGAGTTTTTGAAAGACCCCCTCCTAGGCGGTTATCTCCACCGGCCATCACAAAAGGAGGTTACTTAGGAACAAATGGGACTGTAGGAATTCTCAACAGTTTTGTTCAAAGTAGCGACAGCCCCACGGTGGGCGTCACTTGTTGCTACAACAAGGAAAATGACCGGTATTAGGTTAGGAGGTGTTTAGGATTATAGGTTAGTGGTATGTTAGATTGAGATTAAGGTTTTAAGCTTAGGTTTAGATTTGGTTATAGGATCAGGGGTCTTCAAGTTCCTGGAAGAGACCTGCACAAAGGTAGCAGACACCGTTAGCCTTAACGCAGGAGGGAGCCTCCTGCGTTTGGACTCCGGCGTGAGAATAAGTACATATTCATTTGGAGTTGGGAAAATAATGAAGTAGAGAGTATGAGAGTAGAGAGAATGAGTGAGAAGTGTGTGTGGAATGTCTACCCAAGGGCCTCCTTATATAGGCAGTCGAATTCTGCCCAGGAGCTCCCTCAGGGTAGCTTCCTTACCATACCTGGATGTGTTTGACCCTCTTTTAGTTCCCAGCAGTGAGACTTTTCCCTTTTAGGATGTTTTCAGCTTTTATCATTTCCAATGCAAGGCTTGGAGCTGTGTGGTGTTTTGTCCCTTGCCATGATAATAAGCCAAAATCCCCTTTTTGCATTTCCAAGACATTCTACTGTTTGCTTTCTGCCCTGAGGCTTCCATACGGCAGGTAAGCTGCCTTATATCAGCTCCACTAAGTCAGGCAACCTCTTAATCAAATTTATTTTGCTTATTTTTTTGACGAGAGGTCTAAACGTTGTCGTTTTAGGACACACATATTGTAGTTTAGAATTGTTTGATTTATGGATTTGAATTGATTGCTTCTATATAGGGGATTGATGGATATATTGTTGCGTAATAATGCATTATAATAGAGGGTTATATGTGCCCAAATGGTAAGCCTTGGGTTGGGAACTACTTGCAGCCTTGTGTATGATAAAATTGGCTAAGTATAAAGTTCCTCATATATGCAACAGCTCGGGACTGTAGCCTACGGCTACAGGCCTAAGCTACGGTCCATAATGTGAGAAATGGACAGCAGGTGCAAACTGTAGTCTACGGCTTGGCTGCCGTAGCCTATGGCGAGCATTTTTAACAATAACTGTTGAACCGTAGGCTACGACTTGGCTACCGTAGCCTACGACGGGGCCTTTCAACAAAATTCTATTTGACCATTTAAGGTTCTGAAACATTTTGGTGAGCCTCGTTCGAGTTTGTTACTTATCATATGACATTAATAACTAACATATGAAATGTTTCTTCTTGAACAAACCTTAGGTATGGATGTACACCGTGGATGGGAGGAAGAGCTTACGTTGGAATCCTAACACTTGGTCTTATGCACGCTTCCGCAACTACGGAATTCAAGTTAAAAATGTGATGTGATGATGTTAATATACGTTAGTCTTTTGGTTTCAAAACGTGTTGATAAATAACTTCTAGTTGTGAACGTTTGTTAACAAATTAATTTGGAACTTTAAGACCGTTTTTTATGATCCTCATTTTGTAGTTGGATTTATGTACACAACATGATCTATTAAATGGATAATATCAAGTAATTTGGTAACAGGTTTTACACAAAACATGTACAATGAAACTAAACAGATAAGTTCACAGTTGTTATAACTAAACCTACTGATATTATGATATACCTCATTTTGATGATTTACATGTAATTTCATAGGGCAAAGTTATGCTAAGTTGACAGTTACAAGTTGTCACAAGATAAGTTAAAATTATAAAATTTCACTCAAGTACCGTTAAAGTGGCGCTTGTGTAATTTAGCTAGCTTTTAGGCCGATTGTAGATTCTTAGGCCGAAAGTGGGAAACCTGCTCCGTATGTAGAAGACTTGGCCGACTGAAGCACGTTTATTGGTTGAGAGCTAATTAGGCCGTATATGGGATAGTCTAAGACGAATGAGGATTCTAACCGAACGTGGGATACAGGGCCAACTGAATGAAGGCAAGTATGCAGATAATCGATTGAGGTATCCGTATGTGGATCACCGACTAAGGTGAGGAACTAATTGAGATTGTAAGTTGACTTTGGGCGGGTGACCAATAGTGAAATGGAGGCCGAATGTGAGAGTTAACCGACTATGAAATCCGACAGAGGAATAACCCTACTAAGGAATAACCAACCTAAGTCATTCACTGAATAAGTAAAAAAATTCGATTGAGAGATTGATAGTGATACAATAGCCGACTAAGAGTATAGTCGGTTCGATTAAGCTGAATTATTGTTCAGCAAAACTGATTGAATGTATTCAATCTCCTTGAATATGCTCAGTCGGCTTGAATGTTTGTTGCATTGCATTTGACGAAAATCTCATTTTTTTTCACTCAAAAATTCAATTGAAAGTTTTTTTTAACAAACTTTTATATCGGATTGATTGGAAAACACGTTTTGAATCTATTTTGCACTCAAAAACACCTTTTAAATGTGATTTTGGAGCCAAAATCACAAAAAAAATGAAGAAAAAGTGTACAAAAACCATTTTCGATCAAAAACTCCTCAAGTTTTTATTCAAATCCAGGTCTGTAACGATGATAACCACCATATGAACAGTTGAAAGCTCCGATATCACTTGTAGGACCGTATTCGTGTCACATAAGAATGAGATTCAAGCGGATTTTAATTCGAATCAATGGTGGGAACAAAGATTTGGACTTTGGTACTTTAGGAAGATGATATAAACTATATAAACGAAAGATAAACACGTAAAATACTATCAAAACTTCCTTTGATAAGTTCACATAGAGCAACACGAATACACACTTAAGGAGACAAAATGGACAACTCTATCTATAGGAGAAGAGACTTAGCCTTTTATACTGTTGGTCGGTCTCCATCCTCAATTTCTTATCCTCCTTGCGATTTCAAGACTCTTATCCAAATTATTCGAAACAGATTATTCTATTTATGTCGTGCCTTAGCACAAAATTTTCCAGACCACACTTGTCCTAAATTCTATCCAATCACCTTCAACCCTGTGTTTTCAATAAACTTCGGGACGAAGTTCCTAAAAGTAGGGGAGACTGTAACATTTCAAATTAATTCCATACACGTTTGAGACATTTATTAATAAAACGCCGCATTTTTATCATTATCGTACCTTCTAAAAAATATTTGGTGACACTTTTGGACTCCTAGAACCATACTATAATCCTATATTAACTTAAAACCTTTGAAAATATTGTAAAAAAAATAAGTGCCCGGGCTGGGAATCGAACCCGTGCCCATGGCCGGCTCACACAACCACACAACAAAACCAGCTGAGCTACCTGACTCTTTGTGAACTTATCTTAACCCAAATATATATATATATATATATATATCTTGTCTAGTTCTGCACAGTTGACTATGGAAAGTCAACCGCGAATTCAATCCTTCCAAATCAACAATCAATCCACGTTTTTGGAAACAATTGGGACTTGAATGTAGTCAACATCACATTAATCGGCCATTTACAACTACCAATCTTGAGCCAATCAAGCCCCATAATCGCGTTATTTGACCAAGTATTCAACCCATCATCATAACTTTCCAATTCGTAGTACAAGCCTGTTATTCTATAAATTGAACGACTCTTGACAACCTAAAAGTGCCGATTTACAATATACAACCTTCAATCGACCTATTTTCATCCTAAATAGCTTGCAATCGAAGCACTTCTGGTCGCAACTTGCAACGCCAAGTTCACCATCTTTTGGTTAATCCTTTGGGATATTCTAATCCAAACTTTGTGGTTCGACATATTTCAAGATATTACACAAACGGTGAGTTTACATAGCCCCTTTTTCTGTTTTTCATTTTGGGGTGAAACATGTTAAAACATTTTATATACTATCATTTACTCATTCTTACATTGTTGAAACTTGTGATTCAATTACACTATCATTTACTCATTCTATCATTTGACTATAACTAAAAGACACAGTACAATCATTAACATTGATCAAGCCGCCTGTTTAGATTATAGCGCTATAGGTCTGACAAGCCCATCCCCCCGCATAAATTCAGGGATGATCGAAAGCAGTTACACTTTTACTAACTTGCGAGTTAGGTCTCAGTCGACACAAAGTTTGATTGTACAAAAGACGCATTGTTACATGTCGGACTCATATTCTATCATTACTCATTATTATACTTTAACAATGATTGCTATACAACATATTGTTTTCAAAACCTATGTATTCTCACCAACTATTTATAGTTGACCCCCCCCCCCATATTTCCAACTTAACATGTTTCAGGTTTATTTGCTATTGGAGGTTGTACAAGTCTTGGATCACATAGGAGCTTTGGACCTAGTTTATGTAAATCAACTTTATGTATATATTAAATTGTATGACAAATTGTAAATTGTTAATATTATTCAACTTTCATTTAGTACCATGAGCTATTGAACAATCATCACTACGTGACACCTCGATGTTTCCGCCATCGGTTGGGGTGTTACAGATTGGTATCAGAGCCATGGTTATAGGGAATTAGGTTATTAGAAAAATAATCTAGTCTATAACCATAGGATTTTAATCAGTACTTGCTCCTTTTACTTGCAACCCTACTTGTTTCTAATCTCTATCTCCCTTCTACTTCTTATCCCTATCTTAGTCCCTACAAGAAGATTGCTCTCCATCACTGGATCTACTCTTAGACTAATAGGACAAAATCCTCAGGTTTAGCCTGAACCACCTTGAGATCTCGTCGAAGTTCTAGATTTTAATAACGAACACGTGCAATCTGGAAGGGTGAATGCCTGTATTCTGAGTTTTCTGTCTAGGACTGGCATTGCGCATATATCCCAATCAGACGAGGGACCCGGATGCCTACCTGGGAATTCTCGGGATGAGTGTTCACTTATAGGCTAAAGCATGTCTTCACTATGTTATTAGAATCTAGAATCTTTGATAAGTCAACGTTTTCGTTTATGCATTTTAATTAATGGATAAATGATTATATTCCCTATATTACCTCATTCATTTCATGTCTGATTGAACCTTCATTGTGTCTCTTACAGATCATGCCTCCACGTCGCAGCACTCGCCTTAACAGTGGTGACAATCATGATGAAGGGAGCAGCAATCACAACCACGACACTAACCACAACAATGGAGGTGATGCCCAACTGGCTGCAATCATTTCCCAACAAATGGCACAACAGATCACAACTCTAGTTCCTAACTTACTGGCTCAAGTCATCCAAATGAATGGAAACGGCAATGGGAACGGGAATGGAAACGGGAATGGTGTCCCAGTCTGCACCCTCAAACACTTTAATACCTGCAATCCTCCTAAGTTTAGTGGGGATGAAGGAGCTACTGGTCTCCTACAATGGTTCGAGGGTATTGAGAATACCTTCATTAACAGTGAATGTCCCGATAACTTTAAGGTCCGTTATGCCATGAGTGTTCTTCACAAACGAGCACTTACTTGGTGGAATGAGGAAAAGCGCACCCGTGGAGCTGAAGTTGCACTTGCTATGACCTGGGATCAAGTCAAGGAGATAATGAAAGCTGAGTTTTGCCCATGTAACGAGGTCAAGAAATTGGAGGACGAGTTCCACACCCTTGCTCAGGATAGTGGGAAAACCTTGCTTATAATACCCACTTCCATGAGCTCAGTCTGCTGTTGCCCCATAAGGTCACTCCCCTACCTGTAGCCATCGAGAAGGTATATCGGTGGTTTACCCATGCAGATTCAGGACACGGTATGGAGAAAGAACCCTGCTACCCTCGAATAGGCCAAGCGTCTAGCAGCTACCTTAACTGACAATCACGTAAAGAACGGGACCTTCGTTAGGAAATGCGAGAAAGCAAGTATTGTAGCCGCGGTAAATACTGAAAACAAGAAGCGTAAGACTAGGGATCCTGATGCAAACCTCACTACACAAGCTTCTAACAAGAAACCTTATACATGAAACTTTCCATTGTGTAACACATGCAAACGACATCATCCCACTGCTTCAGCGTGTCGCTTGTGCACCAATTGTGGTAAGTATGGACATCTGGTCAACACATGTCGTGAGACCCCAAACCCTAATACCAACCAACCAACCCTGCTCAGGCTGCTAATCCTAATCGTCCTGGTAGATACAACTATGGTCAGTGCTATGAATGTGGAGACCCAAATCACTTCCGTAACCAATGCCCTAAACTAAACCGAGATCAAGACCCTCCAGCTACTTAACAGCAAGCCCCACCATTTGAATGTTGTTTGCTTTTTATTCTATGTATTGACGCTTTTTGATTCAAGTAATAAATTTTAGTATTGAAATTTTTGTCTGAGAGTTGTTCATCTAGTATGACCATAACACTTGGATGCATGCTTGTTTGAATGTGAACTAATTGCTATATCAATATCTAAATCTATACAACTACAACTCACATACTATACTCGTTATACTTATAAACTTGCTTACATAAACATATTATCAATTTGCAAGTTATGTGTGTAATAATTGCTACACTTAATAGAGGAGGAAGTACTTGCTCAACAGTTAGTTGAGTACCAAATAACCTACTCAACGATTGGTATATGTCATCATGCCTTTTCAACAGTCGGGAGAGGCCCTACAACCTGCTCAACGACTGGTGGAGGCTATCGTACCTGCTCAACAATTGGTAGAGGTTCCTACTCACTAACTGGTACGGGAGTCTTTTTCCTGCTCAACAGTTGGACACATTAATACAAAGGTTCAACCACAAGATTATTTTTGCATTACTTACATGTGTGTTAGAGTCATAGAAGGACACAAAACCCTAATGTAAGGTAAATTGGTGATTGCGGTCCGGAACGTAATCACAAATTTACAGGTACGTTAAGGTAGTGTGAAATTCTATCAAGGTTTTCGGAAAATAACCAATTATGAACTCTAGTTACCTGGTAGTCCATTTAGTCTTTCTATAGTCCATTAACTCATGCATTACTTTTAGGATTCCAAAAACTTAAGATTCTTATCCTCCTTGCGATTTCAAGACTCTTATCCAAATTATTCGAAACAGATTATTCTATTTATGTCATGCCTTAGCACAAAATTTTCCAGACCACACTTGTCCTAAATTCTATCCAATCACCTTCAACCCTGTGTTTTCAATAAACTTTGGGACGAAGTTCCTAAAAGTATGGGAGACTGTAACATTTTGTCCATATACGTTTGAGACATTTATTAATAAAACGCCGCATTTTTATCATTATCGTACCTTCTAAAAAATATTTGGTGACACTTTTGGACTCCTAGAACCATACTATAATCCTATATTAACTTAAAACCTTTGAAAATATTGTAAAAAAAATAAGTGCCTGGGCCGGGAATCGAACCCGTGCCCATGGCCGACTCACACAACCACACAACAAAACCAGCTGAGCTACCTGACTCTTTGTGAACTTATCTTAACCCAAATATATATATATATATATATATATATATATATATATATATATATCTTGTCTAGTTCTGCACAGTTGACTATGGAAAGTCAACCGCGAATTCAATCCTTCCAAATCAACAATCAATCCATGTTTTTGGAAACAATTGGGACTTGAATGTAGTCAACATCACATTAATCGGCCATTTACAACTACCAATCTTGAGCCAATCAAGCCCCATAATCGCGTTATTTGACCAAGTATTCAACCCATCATCATAACTTTCCAATTCGTAGTACAAGCCTGTTAATCTATAAATTGAACGACTCTTGACAACCTAAAAGTGCCGATTTACAATATACAACCTTCAATCGACCTATTTTCATCCTAAATAGCTTGCAATCGAAGAACTTCTGGTTGCAACTTGCAACGCCAAGTTCACCATCTTTTGGTTAATCCTTTGGGATATTCTAATCCAAACTTTGTGGTTCGACATATTTCAAGATATTACACAAACGGTGAGTTTACATAGCCCCTTTTTCTGTTTTTCATTTTGGGGTGAAACATGTTAAAACATTTTATATACTATCATTTACTCATTCTTACATTGTTGAAACTTGTGATTCAATTACACTATCATTTACTCATTCTATCATTTGACTGTAACAAAAAGACACAGTACAATCATTACCATTAATCAAGCCGCCTGTTTAGATTATAGCGCTATAGGTCTGACAAACCCATCCCCCTGCATAAATTCAGGGATGATCGAAAGCAGTTACACTTTTACTAGCTAACTTGCGAGTTAGGTCTTAGTCGACACAAGGTTTGATTGTACAAAAGACGCATTGTTACATGTCGGACTCATATTCTATCATTACTCATTATTATACTTTAACAATGACTGCTATACAACATATTGTTTTCAAAACCTATGTATTCTCACCAACTATTTATAGTTGACCCCCCCCCCCCCCCATATTTCCAACTTAACATGTTTCAGGTTTATTTGCTATTGGAGGTTGTACAAGTCTTGGATCACATAGGAGATTTGGACCTAGTTTATGTAAATCAACTTTATGTATTTATTAAATTGTATGACAAATTTTAAATTGTTAATATTATTCAACTTTCATTTAGTACCATGAGCTATTGAACAATCATCACTACGTGACACCTCGATGTTTCCGCCATCGATTGGGGTGTTACAAGACTAGTGGGAAAATTTGAAGGACTCACAGATATAGCTTCTGTAAATTTTCAAGTTATTTTTGTAAACACGGATTGAGTTGCAAAACTCGTAATAGTCCTTAAGTTTCCATTTTCATATCAGATTTGACACATATTTTTTTATAAATTCAAAAGGATTAACTTATACATATCCAAAAATTATAAAAATTGATATATGAGTTTATCATTCATAGTTATCATCCTAGACCCATTTATCATCTGATTTGGGTCTTTTATGACCAAGTTATGGCCTATACAAAAACAATTTTTGAAGTTGATTTTTTTTTTTTTAAAGGAAAACTTTATTAAACCACAACAACCAAAAGAGGATCTCCAAGATGGAGATCCCAAACAAAAGTTTACATTACATCAAATATAAACGCTTGCCAATCCTGCCACCTAACCGTAGCCTTATTACACCTATTCGAAAACCAAAGAAAACTCAAAGACTTGACATCCACTATAATCTCCGTGACATTCCTATTAACCGCCTTGAATATTTTTTCGTTTCTTGCCTTCCAAAGCCTCCAACACGTGATAACCATAACACCATGCAAAGCTAGTCTCTTAACCATAGGGAGCGATTGGTTCTTGTATATGAGAATAATATCCTTAACCGAAAAGAAGAAGAAAGGAGGGAGCTTTACCCATTTAGCAATCCCTTGCCACACTCCATTAGCCACTATACATGCCGTGAAAAGATGATCAACACACTCCTCTTGGTCTTCGCACAAAGAACACAACCCGTCGCCACATTGAATATTCCTTCGCATAAGCGCCTTCTTAGTGGGAAGTTTATCCATTAAGAGCCTCCACATAAAAATGTTGCATTTTATCGGAATCCACTTGCTCCATTTGTACTCCACGGCTGGAAGCGAACTACGACTAGAATCAATCCATTTTTTTACCTCCGAAACAGCAAATTCTTCTTTCGATCCGCTATCCCAAAACCACCGATCCCCATGCGCCCCCAAAACCAACCCCACCAACAATTGTTCACAATCTATCCACTGCTGCACTTCCAATTCTGAGGAGATGTTCCTCCTCCAGTTCCACATAAGCGCGCCATCTCGATCAAGCCGATCACACACCTTACAACCCTTATCAACTTCCAAACGAAATAAATCAGGAAACATACTCTTTAAAGAAAACGGAGCCACCCACGGGTCCAACCAGAATCGGATTTCATGACCATTACCAAGCCTACCTCGAATCATGCTTATACAATTTCTATTACCCACTTGAAACCGAAAACCATTATTTACCACCTTATACCACGTACCCGGGTAGCGTTGACAAGCTAGAAAAGCGTCCCACTTCCGGCTCATCCCGTGAATACTATCAATAACTCTTCTCCATAATGCATTTGGTTCATGGCGATACCTCCAAAGCCACTTAGCCAAAAAAGCATTATTACTATCTACAAGTTTCCGAGCACCCAAACCTCCTTGATTCAATGGTCTAGTAACGATATCCCACCCTACCCAATGCATCTTTTTAACATCCTCGTTACCACCCCATAGAAATTTTTTGATCAAGCTTTCCACCCCATTAATAATTCCCACTGGAGCCTTATATAATGATAAATAATACGAAGGAAGACTCACCAACACTGACTTCACAAGCGTCAATCTTCCCCCAATGGACAAAGTCTTTGATTTCCACTTGGTTAATCTGTCTCAAACGACTTTGATGATCGGCTCCCAGTTACTAATTCTAGACATATTAGCCCCAACCTGAATTCCAAGGTATTTGAACGGGATGTTCCCCGAACGACACCCCATCTCCGACGCCATACTACCCACGAGATCACCATTAACTCCCACTCCATACACAACTGATTTGTGGAGATTAATTCTAAGGCCAGAACACATATGAAAAATACGCAGAAGCCGCCTTAAACAAAGAAAATTATTATCGGACCACTCACCCATAACCATCGCATCGTCCGCGTACAAAAGATGAGAAATGACCGGCCCTTCCTTAGGAAGCCTCACTCCCCGAAAAGCCCCAACGTCACATGCTTTCTTTAAAAGACCAGACAGAGCTTCCATGACTATAATAAATAGAAAAGGCGATAGAGGATCACCTTGACGAACACCCTTTCCACAATCAAACTCAAAAGTCGGCGATCCATTAACCAACACCGAGGACCTCGCCGATTTAAGAATACCTTCAACCCACATACACCAAACCTCCGGGAAATTCATTTGTCTCATAACCGATATTAAAAACGCCCAGTTAACGTTGTCATAGGCTTTTTCAAAATCGATTTTAAACATAAACAATTCCTTCCCGTTCTTCTTAGCCCAAGCGAGAATCTCACTGATCAACAACGGACTATCAAGAATGTACCTTCCCGCTACAAAAGCTGATTGCGTCTCATTGATGAGACTACCCATAACTCTTTTCATTAGAGATGACTTTACTCACCACCCCAATTAAATTAATAGGGCGATACTCCCCTAAAGAAATCGGATCTTTGACTTTAGGCACCAGGGTAATAAACGAAGAAGCCACTCCACGGTTAATAATACCTGTACTCGCAAATTTAACCATGATATTGACAAAGTCACCCGACAACAACTCCCAATATCGTTTGATAAATCTAAAATTAAAACCGTCCGGACCAAGAGCTTTGTCACTACCACATTGAAACACCGCCTCTTTTATTTCCTCTACCGAAAACCGACCTGAAATCGAGTCTACCTGCTCCTCACTAAGCGTCTTCAAGCCATAGCATCGGAGCTTCGGTCTACACATGTCTTCCTCCACGAATTTGTTGCTAAAAAACCGGAGGACTTGTTTTTTAATTTCTTTAGGTCTAGTAACCCATTCGCCATCAACTGAAAGACCCAAAATCGAGTTCGAAACCCTTCTACTATTAATCGCCCCGTGAAAAAATTGAGTGTTCTCATCCCCCTCTTTCGCCCACTTCATTCTGGATTTCTGCTTCATATCTTTACTTTTAAACCATTCTAACTCTTTAACTCGCCGCTTAGCCTCTTCCATAGACCAGATTTCTTCTTCCCTTAAATCCCGTTCCTCCATAGTTAATTCCCACATGTGTATCTCACCATTTAGAATATCCAGTTCCTCCATTTCAGCTTTAACCGTGAACTCCTTCCACACCTTTATTTTATTCCGCAAAACTCTAAACTTGCTAAGCAACTTGAGATCAGGTTCCTCCTGTGAAACAAAGGAGCCCAAAGTGTCTTTTATCAACTCGTCAAAACCATCTCGGAGAAGCCAGGAATTGTAAAACTTGAACGGTTTAGCGCCAAAGTTTCGTGTCACAATTTTAATCATAAGCGGACAATGATCCGAGCCATTCCGATCCAAAACCCGATACTCCGCGTTCGGCCATTCATTCCAAAACGTCCAGTCTACAAAAATCCTGTCTATGCGACTCAATTTATCTCCCACGATGTACGTATATCTGCGGCCCTTCAACGCATATTCATACAAACCCGCATCTTCCACAAAGTTGTTGAAATCACTAGCTTCCACCGCATTAAAATTAGAGTTTCGCCGCTCATCCCGATCTCTCACACTGTTAAAATCACCTCCCACTATCCAGAATCCACCATCATCTGTTATGTTTGCTTTTAACAAATCCCAAACCACCCTTTTGTCATTAACCCTTTGCGGACAATAAACATTGATACAAGTGATCTTCCTACCATCATTCTTCAGGAACCCGGACACCACTAACACATTCCTCTCTTTAAAAACCGAAGTCTTGACGAACAACTTCGGATTCGAAAGAGAGATCAAACCCCCGGAACGACCCGTAGCATCTACATGCTCAAACTCGACAACGTCCCTACCCCAGAACCTACTAACATCAACATTGTCCAAAGATTCGAACTGTGTTTCTTGCAACATAATAAAACCTATCTCATTAGCCACCTTCAACTCCCTACACCAAGAACTCTTACCATCCGATCCTAGTCCCCGAATATTCCATGATAAGACATTCATTGATCCACGCATTGAAAACCTTCTTCTCTAATTGCCTTCTCCACCGCCTCGCCATAACGTTCAAAGTTTTCCACCCCTAGATCATTACCAAGAGCCACCGTATGATTAACTTCTACCTCCACGTCCCTCGAGCTCCCTCCTTCTTGAACCACCGGTCTGTCCCCAACCCCACCATTCAAATCAGGAATACAACTATCCCCAACCGTAATGCCATCATCTTGATTGCGGACCCGGGCACCTCCATCCCCATTGATAGCGTATATGAACCTGTCTAAATCGAATAGGTCCTCACCCTCCCTTGCTTTTTTTTAGGACGTTCTTGACCCGTAGGCGACGGAGATTTCAGCGCTCTAGCTTTCTTCCTAAAACCCTTAGGCTTCTTAACTCGATTGCCAACATCACCACACCCAGCACTACTCGCATTCAAATCCGTATTAAGAGTAACATCATTACTGTTCCGATCCTCACCATTGTCGTTTCTCATATCCAACACTTCCGTTTCCATCTCATTCCCCATGCATGGTGTACTAACATCCTCACTAACCTCTTGTAATACAATATTGGACGTCTCCTTCTCTTCCAAGCTTCGGACTTGCACTTCATCATCACCATAGTCTTCTACACAGTCCGGGACCCATTCCTCTAAATCTTCTTCCACAAGAACCGAGAAAACTTTATCTTTCCATTTAACCGAAACGACGTCATAAATCCTGGCAAAATCTTCACATAGAATACCAACTAACACAAACGAAAGATTAGTTTCTGACTCAGTAATCTCTGCTGAATGAATCACAGTCCCGAATCTACCACCAATATCATCAAACAACCCTTTATCATACAAACACAAAGGCACTCCTTGAATTCTTAACCATGCAACCCTTTCTCGCGGTAACTGTTGGCCTTCCCATATCTCCAAACAACCAAAGAAACCATCCCAAACCTCTTTATTGGAAACAAAACTCTCCATGCAAACCTTCGACTCGAACACCAACATAACCCACAATCCTCCCACATATCTAATCCCCACCCTGGTTTGTCCCACCACGTCTAACCACGATCTCAACTTAGACAAACTGTCAAGGTCAACCAATCTACCCATAGCCCCACAACCGTTCCAAAGTAAACCACCCTTGAAATCATTATCCACCACAATCTCAATCTTACTCTTCTTAGCAACAGGCTCTAAGTTTAACAATGTCTCCCTAAATGTTCTCCCATCACCCACCTCCCCTCCCATCTTCTGAACCTCCACCACCGGATCTCTACCTACATCATTACTACCTTGAACCTTATTAACCGGCTCCTTGTTTACTGGAGTCCACCGTTTACCCCCCTTCCACTCCATTCGTTCCCCGTCTACGAATCGTGCCAAGACTATGAAAAGCTTGTACGACCCAATCCAAACATCCTTCATGTCGTTCTCCAACCCCACCGGATCCCTCACATTAATAAACTAAACGAAACCAAAGCACTTACCGAGTCTATCATATTTCCGAGCAATGTATGTGTTCTGAATGTTACCGAAATCCTTCAACACAGCCACCAAGTCATTGGAAGAACAACCATGTGGAAGGTTCGATACAAAAAATTTTGTTACGTGCACATCCGATTGCTTCGACGATTCCCCCTTCTCCATACGTGTTCCTTTCTTTGTCGGTGCGTCATACCAAGTTCCGATCTTGTATTTTTCCTTCCCAGCCATGCAAAAGTTGAAAATCGTATCCCTTCCGCCGTTTTTCGTCTCCTAGTTTTTCGGAGGTATTAGGGTTTTTGTAATAAAAATTTTAATTTTTTTTTTTTTTGTAATAAAAATTTTAATTGCAATCCCCGGCATAATACTCAATCCTGACGAAGAAACCCGTTTGGAGACCCTAATTTCATCCAACTACTCTCCTCCTGCAGGTAAGGCTAGTAAGCTAGAATCAAGGCGGGACACGTGTAGAAATGCTAAAATGGAATTGGATCGCCCTAGCGTACCAAAATCCCATAGAAATCAGGTTAAAACCTCTCCTGGATTAAAACCCTCAAACTATGAAGCAGACTTAAACTCTACTGAAAGAAACTTAGGAAAACTCTAAACACGGACAAGTAGCGACTCCCGCCCTACCGCTTGCCAACTACCGAACAATGCCTAGTTAGTTACCTAGCAAACTCGAGTTAGATTTCTCACCCTCAAGAATGGACTGCACGTTTTAGTTAATTTATTATATTAGTTTGTTATACTTGTGTCGTACTCCAACTCCAAATACTAGCACGCTAACCTAAGTTGACGAACTAGATTGATTTAAAGACCTAGGGAGTATCTCTACATGCCTAGCTTCACAAAACCAATAAACAAACTTCAAATAAAATTAACGCCAACACACATATATCAAATCCAACAATAAAAATAAAAATCATGTAATTCTACACATCCAAACGGAAACCAAACGTCATTCAATCATATTATTATCTAAATCATCATCCTAGTTTTTCGGAGGTATTAGGGTTTTTGTAATAAAAAATTTTAATTTTTGAAGTTGATTGATAATGAATGTTAACGGTTCATATTTTTAACGAGTTTTATCATTAGATTTCGTATGTACGACACCCAATGAGACTAATTAACATCTTGATTATATTATATAATTCATTCTAGAAGTATTTTGGATTTTATTGATGTAACAATTCTAGAGATTAAAAATAACAAAACTTTAGGTTTGCCGAAGGCGTTTTGATGACGGTTGCGGTTTCCATGACGATTGGGTGACCACTACGATCCACCAACATATGAAGCACCTTAAAGGATATATTAGACGATAAATATCCAGTAGGTTATTAATTTTTGTGTTATGGGTGATAATAGAGAGGGTTTTACATGTTTTGATTACCCTGGATGACAATATCGGCTTAGGATTCAATTGTGGCTTGATGATTGAAGGTGTATATTTCTAACAGGGTTTTGAAATCACAAAATGAGATTGGAGGCATGGAATTTTCGTGAATGAGACTATCGTTGTGTTTCTGAGTTAACTTAGCGAGAGAAAAGAAAGGAAATGAAAGGAACTAAAAATTTTATTGTGTTCCCGAGTTTCAATTAAGAAAGGAAAAGAAAGGAAAACAAAACATGTTTAGTTTTCGAGTTTCACTTAAGAAAGGAAAAGAAAGTAAATGGAAGAAAACTAATTCAAATCCTTTAGTTTACTTTTCCTTTCCTTTTCTTTCATTTCGTTCTTTTCCTTTCTTTTCTCTCCTCAAGTAAACTCGGGAACGGAGCATATAGGAAAAGAGAAAGAGTTGTTTTTCTAAGTTAGGTATTTATATTGGTTTATTCCGTAGGTTAGGTTAATTAGGTATAGATAGGATTTCTTTTATTTAAAACACTTAAAGGGCTCAAGAGAGTCCTTGGCTGATTTTAGGGCATCAATAGGGTGTGGGTTCGGCTTATTAGAAGGGGGTCATGGCTTGGGTTTGTGTATTTTTCGTTAATCGCTTAAATCGTTACGTATTAAAGATAACCCTGGCGTTTTAATCAAAAGATATGGAATCAACCCATTAGTGTAATTTTATTATAAATAATAATAATTAATATTATTATTTGTATTTGTATTTGTATTAAATAATATAGTTTAATTGTTAACCCTTTACATATATTCATTAATTTCGCTAATAAAACTACATACATAATTTTTTTGTTGGTTTTTAAAACCGAAGCTTTTATTTATGGAAAGTTTTGTTGTTTTTGGATATAGTTAACTATTAATAGCATAATATGGAAAAGTTGAAGTATAACATATCCTGATTTCCTTAACACGACAATTACCAGTTATTCACCAATGCTTATCCAGCCATAGTGGTGGAGTGGTGGAGTGGCATTTGTTCACTTTATGTGATCAATGGTTCGATCTCCATTCTCAACATTTATCGTTTGGATATTTTGTCAAGTGATGGTTGAGCCTACTCTCTTCGGAGGGGTCAGGTTTGATTCTGATGACCCCCCCGGTTTTCTACTACTGTACATTTACTCTAGAGATGTTTGCCTCTTGTAGATGGTGCAACATCTGTCAAGTGGTAGGTGGCGGGAAATTTTCCGGGTGGAAGCCTTAGTGCCCCTTATGCGCAGCCTCGACTCGCTTGTGGGCCGACCACTCTCGCGTCAGCATAGGCCCGGTTAAGAAAACATAGTCTGACCGTTGTAGAGTGGCTAGGGAATCCCCTTCTGGGGGTGTGATGACCTCTGCCACAACATAGAAAAATCACCTTCCAAAAAAACCAACGCTTTTCTGGCTCGAAGAGTTTCTATAAATAGCATTATAAGTCTAGGGTTTTAGTATGGATTTCCTACTAAATATTGGAAGTTCGGATTTCCAATACTTTTGTTGGTTTTGATATTATGGATTTCCCACTAAGTATTGGAAGTATGGATTTCCTACTTATTTTAGTGAAAGTGTTATCGGATATGGCTTAGATGAATAGAAGATTGTTCCGGGCTTTGGTTTTGTTCCGGAAATCACCTCAGCAAGCTGTAATTTGTTGGTGACAGTAGTAGAGTTGTTGCCGGCAGGCTGGTTGTTAGGGGCGGTAGTAGGGTTGCTAGCCACAATTTGGTAGCGGCTGCAGTGCCGGAAATTAAGGAGAAATTTGATTTGCCTCTGATACCAAATGAAACCATGATATCGGTTGTAAATTAAAACACACAATCGGAATGGCATCAATACTTTATGATGACTGTGTATCTTGATTACAAACATATCCATATCAACACATTAGAACAATATCAACCGAAACATAATATCAACACATCAAAATAGTATCGTCCCAATCATGGAATGATTTTCGAAATCAATTTTGAAAATTTTACGTATGGAAATTAAATTATCACTAAAATAAGTAACCAGAAAGATGAAAATAGGAATTACCAAAACCAACACTATCAAAAAAGTAAAAAAAAAAAAATGGTTCTCTGAACCAACAAAAGTTGCGTGATAGAGTATGAAGATGGCATTGTGTTAACAATATGCCAACGTTGAATTGGGGTGGCCTATGAAAGATGGTTAGACGGGAAAGAAAGTGATGAATGGAACTTTGGTTACGCTCTCTAGATTTAAATTGGATTATTATAGTAAATCATATGAGAAACCTTACCGAGGAAAAAAAGAAGCACGCGTGTGACTTTGAAATAGGTTAGATGATATAGAGTTGATCCAATAGTTAAAACAATTTTCACATTTTAAACATGTTGATAGAGGCATGTAAAATGACGAAACTTGAAACGAGAATATTTTTCGCTTTATTAGGATACGTGTGGTGTAATTAACGGATGAGCACGCCGAAATGCACATACTAGGCCAAATTGGCCTTCAAGTCTTAAATTATCATATAGAGCTCTGATTTTGAACTCTTGATCTCCTTGAGTATTTTGATTTGTTTTGTTTTGATTGCAAACATGTGAATATTTGACATCAACAATATGTTATTTGTTTAGATAGTTTATTTTACTGCAAGCTCAACTTTAAACTTCGAGATCTAGCAATACCACTGAATTTTTTTTTCCATGACAAAAGCATATTTTTTAAGTAAAAATCAAGTTACATCTGGATAATGGGTAAGCGAGCAACAAGTTTCGTCGCTATCCCTTTTTGAATCGCAAAGCCTATTCTACTAAATACAAACCCTTGGTTCCTCGGGCTTTGCGAGTCACTGTGGACCACCTTCTGCACCCGCTCCAAAAAGCGAACTGCCTTAGGGGCTAGGGATCCAAAAGTTTCTAAGGCAAACAGAATGAACACATGCTGATTCTCTAAACATGCTGCCTCGTGCTTAGCAACCTTCTTAGCTTCTGCCTTCAAAACCGCCTGTCCCGGAACGAATCCACTATCTCTCAGCCCCACCAGTGGGGACACCCCAGTGAGGTCAACACATGCGTGCTTACCCCCCACCCAGCCAAACACAAGGACGTCCGCAGGACGCAGGGTAGATCTTCCCTCTCGTGGGTCAGTCAGAAAGTTAACATGAGCTTCTTTCTTGGCTAAGATCCCGGCACGCCTAAGCACATCCCATAAAACATCTCTAACCCAGTCATGACGATACTTGAACCCCGGTAATTCCTTACAGTGGAGGGCATGCTCGCCAAATCTATCCAAACAGGTTTTTTTTACAAATGGGGCATGAGTCGTCTGGCGGAAAAGGGGGAATCATGAGCCGGTATTTAAGGATGGCTCTGTATTCAACTGCTGACATTTGTTGCCCAAGACCTTCGATGGGCGCAACAGTCAAAAAATCCTGGGCATGAGCCCCCTTGAGACAAGCAAAAACTGCCTTTTGACGCGGGGTCATATCAAACCGCTCCTCCATATCCTGTGCGTGTTTACCGTAAAGAGCACTCGCCATAGTTTGTTGAGATTTCTTGGGGGCGGTCTCCTTATCAGTAAAACCACCTAGATCAATGTCCGGGAGAGTTGTTCCAATATTACCAAACGCAAGCGAGTAGTCAGGATCCAACCCCACAACACCAGCGCTTCGCAAGATGTAGTCCTGCAATTTCCACGACTGGGCCCTGGACGCCACAAAAGCATATGCGGAGACGTCCTCCGCCGAGAAAAGCCCTAAGACCCCACAACGCATAGGGAAAGAAGCCAACCTCCACTGAAGGTCCCTAAAATGAGGTCCTCCGCTGACAACAATGCCTTCAACTGCCACTCACAGGCTTGCATCAAAGATAGACACAGCTTCTTTGACATGTTTGGGTTGACAAGTCCGGAGCCCAAACACTAATTTAGCAACCCCCATGCATGAGCGCAACAGGAGAAGCTCACTTTGGGGGTCCCTCAAGTCCGGCAGTCGTTTCATAAGCAGTGGCGGACATAGGGAAGAAGAAGGGGTCGCGTTCGTTGTTGCTCAACTTCGCGCGCGTAGTGGAAAATTTAGTTTTTTTTTACGAAATTTGGTAAACGTTGCTACTATAATGAAAAAAATGAAAAACGTTACTACTGAAAAACATTTCTATATCCGCCACTATTCATAAGATCAGCCGCCCGAAGAGCTCTTTTAGATGCCAAAGACTGAATAAACCTTGCATCCCGACTACCCCCCCCCCCCCCTCCCCAAAGGAGAGTTTACCCCCCCCCCCCCCCCCTACGGGCCTGCTAATCTCGCTAGGGAATAAACCCGGCACTGAAATTTTGAATTATCCTATAAATTGAGGTTTCATCCATTAGGTTTCACGATCAATAATAGATCGGTTTACTGTCAAACATCTCATCATGGAGAAATGTCAACAAAGCGTACCAACATGAGTTGATCTTAACAAAAAGTGAAGGTCCGGATTGGGAATCGCATCTCATGTTCTACCTTGTGTGTGTGATTCTAGTGCGTGTTTTGTGCGAAATCCAAAACACGCACAATCAATAATCAAATAATCCGATCTAAACAATAAACATTAATAACGTGATTGAATCAACACAAATTACCAAGGATTTTATTAAAATACGACTCTAAACAATATGTCATAGAGAGTGATTGAGAGATAATTGGTTACAAAATGAGTGAAGGGGTTGTATATGGCTAGAAATTGAGCCTATATGTACCTTGCGCTCAATCTCTAAGTCCACCCCTTTCAATCACTCCTCATGCATAAATATGAAAAGGCCCATTACATTACATTAAACCCAAATACATCACTAAAAGCTCAAATCTCACAAACTAAATATTAGACAAATCCCGGCTTATAGACATTCTTGCATCTACAAATATAATTACAACTAGCTTGCACTCAACAAGTTGTGCTCAATGTTTTCAAGACCGGATTGGACGTCGATTCGGTCACCTCTCCGATTCCCGATTCACCCGGTCAGACCGGTCCAACCAGGTCAACGAACCGGTCAAAAAAGTCAACAAAAATTCGAAAATTCTATCAAATTCCGGTTCAACCTTGTCAAAATCCGGTTCACCAGGCCGGTTCATCAAACAAACCCGGTTCAAACGCACTCCGATCAAATCATGCGACTCGGATCGGCCGGGGTCCGATCCGATCTCCAAAACATTGGTTGTGCTGATTAACCATCGGCATATGGAAGTCAATTGCATAATGGTGGACCATTAACCTGACTTAATCCAGAACTTTTTAATTCAGTTAGTATATAACACACTTGTTTAATCAAAGTATTATGATTCTAGAAGAAATTCTTTTAAAAGAAAAATCCATTTTAGCGCTTGACCAAAAAAATCATTGTCTGCCATAGCATATACACAATCATTTAATATAATATATAGAAAGCTATCCTAATATTTCTTCTATCACATGACTAGGGCTAGCTCATCAATTAAATAAAAACAGACATAAATAAATGAGATAATATGATGTTATATATGAAAAAGAATACGTGTATTTATCTTAGTAATTAAAATTTGGAAATGTGTTAGTAGATGAATGGGATGTGGGGGAGAGAAGATAAGGTGGTGCGACCGTGATAATGAAGTTCTATGTGTAGTATTTTATTATTAAAAACGTCAAAGAAGGAAAAAAAGAAGAAAGTAAAAAAAGCCACCACAACCCAACAACAATATCTCTCTGGTGGATTCTTTTTATCCGATCGAACTTCTTACAGAGAACATGTAACATGTCTTACTTCTTAATATCTGAATCAATGATAAATAATGCAATATTCTTCCCTATAAATCTTTAGTAATCCACCTAACATCATACATAAACTTTCCATGTACACACAAATGTGTTACTAATATAAATATCTCGTGTGGGTAGGGGGGAGAAAACTTCTAAATGAAAAGGTATGAGATTATGTTGCGTATTATATGAGGTAAATATAACTAGCTTAAAGTTTTTTTTTTTTTTTTTTTAAATAGAAGACAGAGAGAGGGAGAAAGAGAGAGAGGTGGAATACTTACCTTGATACTAGCCGAGTGCATCAGGAGAAGCCTCAAATCGAAGCTCCTTAGGTGGGGGCGGTGTAGCTGCAGGGTTTCACAAGCCCAATGCCCACGCTGATGGGTGCCCCGTCCTCTCTTATAGATTTAGCAACAACGTGCTGTATATATGTTAACATATGATATAATATGAGTTTTTAATTGATCCATTCTTCATTATATATCTATATATCTATATCTATACTATATTATAAAGCATGAGGGAAGGATGATCGTAAAATTTAAGTAAATACAACCTTTATTGCTTATTGAAGTCATTTAGGGGGTAAAATTGTCTTTCTACCTAAATATTAAATTGTTGAATAAATTAATTTAAACATAATTATAAAACTGATGAGGAAATTAACAATAATGTGGTGACTCTTTACATTCATGACCTCCATGTCTTTATTACGTTTGTATCAATGTTATATAATCTAAGGGGCACAAGGTAGCCCCAATACTGGAAATAACGTAGCCTAAACTAGCTTAAAGATTTTTTTTTTTTAAATAGTAGAGAGAGGGGGGGGGGGGGGGGGTGGAATACTTACCTTGATACAAGCCAAGTACACCAGGAGAAGCCTCAAATCGAAGCCCCTTAGGTGGGGGCAGTGTAGCTGCGGGGCTTCACAAGCCCAATGCCCAAGCCGATAGATGCCCCGTCCTCTTTTATAGATTTAGCAACAGCGTGCTGTATATATGTTAACATATGATATAATATAAAGTTTTCAATTTCTCTTAATAAATATAAGTTTTTAATTGATCCATTCCTCATTATATATCTATATATCTATCTATATCTATACTATATTATAAAGTATCAGTTGAGGATTCAAGCCCTAACTTGTTTGTTTC
The DNA here is from genome assembly GCA_028751855.1 of Ambrosia trifida. Lineage (NCBI taxonomy): Eukaryota > Viridiplantae > Streptophyta > Magnoliopsida > Asterales > Asteraceae > Ambrosia > Ambrosia trifida. The sequence continues at coordinate 107,101,622 of CM054124.1, read as the reverse complement.
ATTAAAAGTTACTAGATGTTTATTTAAAAACTAAAAACACTTAACTTGTTTGTTTCATTAAAAGTTACTCATAAAGTTTTATAAAACGTTGTACAACTTAAACATGTCAAATATACATGATAAACACGAACCATCAAAATATATGTCGTGGATATCACACAACAGTGATCTCCACTCACACACCCGCTCAACTGGAACCTGGTTTCTCTCAACACTACAATGGGTTTGAAAGTTCTAGGGGTTGTGTATGAAGAGGATGACCAGGCCTGGTGAGTGAGAAGAGTGGCTCACCTATTTATAGGTCTGGCCCATTCGCATGGATCTGCCATGTAAATGACTCATGCGCACTCTTTTCATCAGCCGAATGGCTCATTCTCCTACTCCTCATGAAGGAAATAGGTGTCCAATCATCGATTAGATAATGGTACTATGATCAAAATACGATCCAAACAGTTACACTTTGGACTAAAAACAATATTTAATTGTTAAATGCTGTTAATCACGGGTAACTTCATTGTGAAAATAAACATTTAGAAAATATTTAGTGAAAAGATTATTTGGAATAATCGATAATAATTGTTTGGATAAACAATTAAAGTTTATTTAATGGAAATATTATTTGGAATAACCTATGATAATTGTTTAAAAACGTTGTGGTCCAATCAAGTCTGTTAAGTTTATTTTGATATTTTAATCTTATATAATTTATCTCAATAGGATGTCATAAATCCTACATAGCATTTATTTTTGCAGTTTTTTAAATGGTTCAAAATTTTCAGTTTTTATCACAATTTTAATAAAAATCTCAACCTTCATATAAATTTAATATTTTTTAATCCATGTTGGCATTTTAAAGTTACGTCATCATATAATTAAAAAAAAGTAAAGCAAATGCCATGTAGGATCGATTACATGCTATTGGTAGGATTCCGGTAGGAAAATGGTTTTGTGTAGGAAGTTTTTTCAACCATTGGATTTGAAGATGGATGGTGTAGATTAAAAGTTTGAAAGTGTTTAAAATCTAATTAATATATTATAGAAATTAAGGGTATAATCGTCAATATGTGTTTTAAACGAGGGTATCAATATCATTTTGTGTTAAAATTCTAAAAACTGATTGAATGTTATCCTTGAATTACGGTCCCCCCCTCTCTCTTCTAATTAATATTTGTGATTATATCATTCATCATCAACAATCTCACAAACAAAAACCACCGAAAAAACAATTAAGTGTTTTATACGTCGCCGACCTTAATCCTATTTGTATAAGAGTCGCCGTCGCCGATCGAAATACAAATCAATATTATTTGGGATATATATAAAAGCCGACCGGAAACCGTTTGTATAAAAAAAATCAGTGTTTTAACCATAGGTACAATTGTTATATTATTATTTTAAATCTTGATGAATTGTTTCTATATGTTATATTTAGGGGTGCAAACGAGCCGAGCCGAGCCCGAGCTCGACCAGGCTCGAACTCGAGCTCGATTAAGTTATAAAAGCTCGAGCTCGAGCTCGGCTCGTTTCGAGCTTTGTTTTCAAAGCTCGAGCTCGGCTCGTTTGTAATTTCTCAAGCTCGAGCTCGGCTCGGGCTTGGCTCATTTAGTATTTATTAGTTAATATGTTAAATAAAAATAATATAATAATAGTTCATTTAGGCTCGTGAGCTCGATAAGTGAAGCTCGAGCTCGGGGCTCGTTTACTAAGCAACTTTAAATGAATGCTAAATATTATTAAATATTCAAAAATCTAATATTATACTAGGCTCGATAAGGCTCGACGAGCCTAACGAGCTTCACATCCTAGGCTCGAGCTCGAGCTTGATAAATAAACGAGCTTTGTTTTAGGCTCAAGCTCGGCTCAAGCTCGATAAAGCTCGGCTCGTTTCGAGCTTTTTGCCGAGCCGAGCTCGAGTAGCTCGCGAGCTGCTCGGCTCGTTTGCACCCCTAGTTATATTCATTTTTTGCTTCAGTGTTTCACACCGCCAACCACTTCCTTATTCCGCCGTCAACCGCCACCATTTAAACACTTCATACACGGCCTTTATCGTTCCAGTGTCTTTTGCTCAACGGCGACCGTGTTCCGGTGTTTGACGGAAACAGTTAGTGTGATTAGACGGCGACGGTGAGTGTGTTTGAAGGTGACGATTTAGTGACTTTTTGTTTTATTGTTATAATGTATGATTTGGGGGTTGTTGTTGTTGTTTAAATTTATTAAAAATAGCTTTATGTCTTAGTGATGATATAAAACACAGTAAAATGTTGTTGTTTAGTGATGAGATAAAACATAATATAATGTTCATATAAAACACTATTTAGAAGCTAAAGTGTTATTGCTTACAAAATTTGACTTTGTAATTTTGAGGTGATGTAAAAAAAATTGTAGGTTCATACAAAACACAGTATATTGTTTCTTATAAAAACACCCTTTGGAAAACATTATGTTTGTTGGCTGTTATATAACACTCTTGATGTTGTTATACAACACTCTTATGTTAGCCTGATATGAAAATGATATATAAAACACTATTGATGTTATTGTAAAAACGTAAGTCTCAGAAAAATTGAATTCAGATAAATATAAATCAGTTTTTTTGGGGATTGATTTAAAAAAAAATCAATGAGAATGTGCAGATAATTTGAATAACATGTTGAAGATATAGTGCTAAATTAGTGGGATTTGATTAATTTATAAATTGTTAAAATGTCTTAAATGTCCTTAATCTCAAAAGTTGATCCTATAGCTATAATACTTTCTTACACTTCCTACACAGATCAATTTTCCTACAAGATCCTCTACCTATATTATATATATATATATATATATATATATATATATATATATATATATATATATATATGAGAGGGATAAAATGAAAACCCTCTTGAGTTGAGAAAACCTTTGAAAACCCATGTAAAGAACATTACTTTTTTTCGAAAAAAATAACCAATGTAAAATACATATTTTTAAACATTTTAGGAAAAAAAAAATAAAACAAGTGATGATGGGATTTTTTTAAAAAAATAAACAAAGTTGCGTTAAAAACATATGTTTTCAGCTATTTAGCTGTTGTAAATATATGTTTTCAACAACTTTGTTTATTTTTAAAAAAAAAATCCCGTCGGCGCTTTTTTAAATTTTTTTGGTCCAAAACGCTTAAAAACATGTATTTTATATTGGTTATTTTTTCAAAAAAAAAATAATGTTTTTTTACATGAGTTTTCAAAGGTTTTTTCAACTCAAGTGGGTTTTCATTTTATAGTTGACCTATATACAGGGGCGGATCCAGCTTATAACTAGGGGGTGCGGACGTTGCGGCTCAACTTCGCGCGCGTAGTGGAAAATTAGTGGAAAATTTGGTTTTTTTTACGAAATTTGAAAAACGTTACTACTAAAATGAAAAAAATGAAAAACGTTACTACTGAAAAATGTTTCTAGATCCGCCACTGCCTGAATATATAATCTAACGAAAAATTCCTACAAAAAAAATTAGGTTATAAATAACCCAAACCAATATTTATTAATTTATATTTTTTATCTTTATTTTTATTATAGCTTTACTATGCAATAAATAAAAATCTTATAATTATATTATTTCTCTTTCGTATAAAAATAGCATTATTAAATCATAATTTCATATTTATCTCTTATTATTTAATATTTATTTTGTTAACCATTTAATATTGTATTAATAAAAAAGCAACACCTTCAATATCACCGCCTCAATCATGCCCCTGTAATGGTTCCTTCTGCCTTTGCACCTCATACAAACGTATATTCTCTCTTCAATATACATTTTCATTTATATTCACACGATTAAAATTTATTCTTTCTCATTTTATAGTATATTGATTTCTATTTATATCGTAACACATATTTTATCTTAATATTATATTTATTTATCCTGAGAAGATCCCGAAATATAACCTAATATAAGTTATGGAAGAATATCGGCTTTTATAAAGTTTATGTAGAGGAAGAAGAATAAAAATATGTTCAGAGAGAAAATTTCATCTTAAGCAATTGGTTACAAATTAGGCCTAAAACGTATCTTCAAGGATTTGGTTGTTTAAGCTTTGTAACTTAATAGAAAGCCCTATCAGCTTAATTGCTTAAAACATCTACCATATACCCTTTAATATATCTTTAATATCAACTCCTAGATCTTTTATGGTTATATAAGGGGCTATTTTCTAACCTACGTGTCACTACATGTTGAGTCCTTAAAAGGTTTAATTAGGTAAGAGACTCTAAACCAGTAAGAGATCTCACTTGGCTTGGCCTGACTACCTAGTCGTGAAGGAGGTGGTAGCGGGTCTAGGAGGTGGTGCGTGAGTACACAACTGATAGTTATACTTATAATTACATGTGAGATGAAAAAGTTTAACTTTTTATTTAGCATAATTTGAAACTTAATGGGTAAGATGCTTGTTGACAGATTGAGACGTATCATGTCAGTGAACTATATACACTTAACGCTAACTGATTCAGATGTACAATTTTTATAAAATCATTAATAAGCTACCAAACAGCCTCCAAATCCGTATACTGCATAATTTAAACTCAAACCTTTTAATTGTGAGATATACCACTTGACCGGTAGGATGTGTCTTGACGACATACCCCTGTGCATACATACCGTATCGGTTTAAGGCCAGATTACTTGTATATTAAAGTTTTACTTACAAACCGAAGGTTGAAATACATATTATAAAAGTGGTGTGGGGTATACATTTGGAAGTTGGATGCAGTAATTGTAGGCACCACATGAAGCAGTGGTTCTATGCCAATGCTAATGCTACTGTCAATGTTGGCTTGCCTTTGGCTGTTGGTATTCAAAATGATCCGCCTTGAAGGGCGTTCCCAATCATCATGATTATAATAACCCTTCAGGATAATTTTATCTTTTATATAATATATAATATAAATATAAATTCTAATCAAGATAGTGTGTCCCCACTTTGGATCAAGTGGGTTATCTCCACGTGGTAAAACCATCAATGAAAATATTCAGGTACCGGATTCAGTTACCGTGGAAGGGTACCCCTAAGGGGACAGAGCGCTATCAGAATTGGTCATGGATACCCCACTATCAGTACGGTAATTCCGTCGCCACCCATGCTGGTAGTAGTCCCGTGAACCAAATCCTGGTTCTAATTAACGGACTGGTACTCGTGGTTTGTGTCTCCCCCTTTTGTCTTTTTCTCTATTTTATTTCCAGTGGAGTGCTGCATCCAAAAAACTATTTTAGTGAAGTGAATCAGTGAAATGATGTGCCAATACAAGATTGGTAGAATTCAGTGAAGTGAAATTTTTTTTAGTTGACTACCCCGTCCCCCCTAGAGCATGTGTAATGGGCTTGATGAGGGGCATTATAGAGCCTCATAAAGCCCCATAAAGTTTCCTAAACCTCCCTCCTGGGGCTTTATAATAAAAAAAATGTTGCCATGAGCAGCATGGCGCCATGCCCCTTGTCGCCTACCCAATCAAAATCAACTTCTACACACATCTTCTACTACTATACCCATAAAGTTCCTATCACTACACACCTTTTTTATACAAAGCCTCACATTTCATTTTATTAATAGACCGAATTACAAGTTTTGTCATTTATGTTTATACCTGATTACAAAGCATGCCCTTTACATTTAAAATTGATTGGTTATGTACTTTATCTTTCAAAATCATGTAGGTTATATCCTTTAAGCCTAACTCAGGGGCTGTTTGGCAAGTGCTGAATCAGTAAGTGCTGAACTAGTAAGAGGTCTGAATGGGTAAGAGGCTCTGAACCAGTAAGTGCTGAACCATTAAGAGCTGTTTGGTTGGATCTCTGAATGACAGTGCAGAATGACTATTTTACCCCTCTGAACTAACATACAACATAGCCAAGACATGTATCTTTTTTAATACCTATTATACCAATTATCCAATATTTCTAACATTACAACTAATAACAAGCAACATAGATCGATTAATAACAATCTAACATACAACATAGCCAAAACATGTATCTTTTTTAATACCTATTATACAACATAGAACAACCAATTTAGAAACAACCAAATTCACAATTAACAAAATTCAAAAAAAAAAATCCTAATAGAAAAATAACCAAATCAAACTATAACCACATCATAAAAGTAAATGAATAATGAGTTTAATATAAAAAAAACGAACCTGTGGATGACTCCTCGAGGCTGTTTGGTTCAGAGCAAAGGGAGGACAAGGCGTCGGTAGAGGGAGGAGCAGGAGAGAAGGAGGAACAGAGTAGGTGCTGAAGAGGAGCAGGGTTGGTAGGTGGGGCGCCGGAGGAGCAGGGTCGGTAGGTGGGTGGAAGAGAGGGAAGAGGAGAGAGGAAGGAGGAGGGGCAGAGGGAGGAGGGGCGGTGGGACGTGGTGGGGCGGCGGGAGGTGATGGGTGGAGAGAGGGAGAAGAGAGGTGGAAGGGAGAAGGGTTTTGGTTGGTGCTGTGATGAATGAACGAGAATGATGGGTGAAGAGGTCTTTTTGTTTCATTCAGCAGTGTGTTATAACTGAATGGGTCAGTCTGAATGAAACCATTAAGAGGGTGGGATTTTGCCAACCAAACAACCCAACCTCTGTCCGATTCAGAGGTTCCCTCTTAATGGAACCATTAAGAGGTGAACCAAACAGCCCCTCAGTTTCTTTTTTACGTTAAATTGTGTCACATGACCTGCACATAAGGGTATATTAGTAATTTCCCATACTCTCTTCATTTCTCCCCTAAATTGACTTATAAACCCATGTCGGTGCTGCAAATCTGGTATTTATTAATCATTTTGTTCATAATCTTCACACACTTTGATTTCTACTTCTAACCCATTTGATTCAATGTTTATTTTTTGACTGACCAACCTTAAATTGATTTCTTCATACACTTACACATAGCATCTGTCTGGCTGCATATTATTTTGGTTAGACCACCCGTAGTGGGGCTTTATTTTTCAAACTTTTTAAAAAATAGCGCCCCCCACACCGCTACAGGGGGGCGCTATATGCTAATTTTGGGTTGGAGCTTGATATATATAACGCCTAATGCTTATTTGTCCATCCAATTAAACCTTGCCATGTGGCAAGGTCAAAGTCAACCTTTTTTTTTTATTTTTAATAATAATAATAATAAACATAATAATAATTATAATAATTGAAAATTTTGAATTTTAAACGGTTACTGTTCCAAACCGTTTGAAATTCAAAATTTCCCCCCAAACCGTTTGAATTTCAAAATTTGAATTTCAAACGTTTTCCCCCCAAACCGTTTGAATTTCAAAATTTGCTAACCCTATAAATAGGTAACCAAATCAGATTTATCAACCACACCTCCAATTCCTCATCCTCCTCCTCGAACCATAATATGTCTGGTTTTCAACCAGGAGCCTCATCCTCCTCTAACCTCCGACAGTACTCTCGCCGGTATCCCAGGGGACGGGGCCGCCCCCGGAGACCATTCTCCTCATCTCCTCCTCCTACTGCTCCACAACCTCCTATTTATCCTCCTCCTCCTCCACAACATTGGTTATATCCCCCTCCTGCTGCTGCTGCACAACCAACCTTTCCTCCTCATCCTCCTGCCGATGATGACTGGACGGATGAGGAATTGGTCTGGGCTATGGATTATGTCATGGCCCAGAAACAAATGGAGCGACTAACGTTGTCGCCCCTACCCCCTGGGCTGCTTCAGTCCCCTACCACCAGACTACCCCCACCCCCACCCCCACCCCCATCCCCCAACAGCAAACTACCCCCATCCCCATCCCCCAAGACCAGGCTACCCCCACCCCCTACCATGGGACTTCCCCAACTGAGGGGGACTTGGAAGCCTTGAGGGAGATTGAGGAGGAGGAACTCTACTATAGCCGACCTACCCCTCCTCGTGAGTACTACTACTTCCCCTCAGATGCGAGATCTGATGGACGGGACAGCTCACGTTCCGTCTCACCCGAGTGCATCACCTTCCCCGGGGAATGGGACAACTACTCTCTATAGTGGAGAAAATTAGGATTAATAAGTAATTTAGGAATATTAATAAGTAATTTAGGATTAATAAGTAATTTAGGAATTTAGGAAGTGTGTAACTTTTATTTTTAATTTTAGTTGTAATTTTTTTTAATATCAGTTGTGTGTTTTTAATATTTACTTGGGTGTTTTTATTATTATTTGTAATTTTTTTATATTTATTTGCATTTTATTTTAATTATTTTGAATTAAAAGATTAAAAAAAATAAAAAAATCAACCAATCACAATCAGGGGCTTTATAAATAAAGCCCCACCACTACACCCCTTTTTCAGTTTCTCTCTCCACGCTGACTCAGCAGCCACGTGGACCAATCAGGAAGGGGGGCTTTATAAATAAAGCCCCCCACTACGCATGGTCTTAGCCCTATCTTTATATTAATATTCTTATCACCACTACCTTCCATACACAATCATTAAAAACAGACTATTCACCTACACTATGAAAGCCATCACCAATGTTCACATTAACCTGCCTCCCCTGTCACCAGATCTGAAACATCTCTCCTTCACCCCTCTTTATTTCTCCCTTCAGTTTAAACAAAGATTTTGGAGATAGAGTTTTATGAAGATTTGGGGTTGCTATGGTGGGGTTGGTGGTGGTCAGACGAAGTCAACTGTGACGGGGGTGGTGCGTTGCGGTAGGGTTCTTAGTGGTTGGCGGATGGGGCTAGGGTTAAATGAAGATTTGGGGATGGTGCGGTGGGAATGGTGGTGGTCAGACGAAGACGGTGGTGGTGGGGTCCGATGGAGCTGGTGGTGGTCGACAGGTGGGGGGTACGGTGGAGGGAGACGGTTGAGTAGGTAAGTGGTGGAGGAGCAGAGAGTGGCGGCGGCCATTAAAGGGTAGTGGAGAGGATGAAGGGTTTGTTTTGGTTGTGGTGGCGGGTGGTTGTGGGTTAGTGATGGCGGTGGGGGGTTGTGGGTTGGTGGTGGTGGCAGTTAGTTGTGGTGGGTGCTAGCTGTGAGAGGAGGGGAGGAGTGTGTAAATGAAATACAGAGATATATAATTGTTTTTTTTAATTTTAAATAAATGTGTAAAAGACCAAACTACCCTTTTGTGACCTAATTTAACGATAAAAATATAATCGAGTTAACCTTGTAAGATTTTAAAACATAAAGCACATAACTCATCAATTTTAAACGTAAAGGGCATGTTTTGAAATATGGTATAAACATAAAGGACAAAACTGGTAATTCAGTCTTATTAATATTTTAATACATAAAGCCCTATAAAGCCTCACCAATATTTGTTAATTACTTAAGGGTGAATTGCTGAAATCGTCCCTCAGGTTTGTTGAAAGTTGCAATAATCGTACAAACTTGGGATTTTTTTTGTCATAATCGTACAAAGTTTTCATTTTCTTGTGAGAATCGTCCCTGGCCCTAACGACGTCCATTTATGTGACGTTAACTGAGGGGTATAATCATCAAGTCATGTTTTAAACATTATTTTTGCCAAAGTCGTCCCTCCCCAAATTTAAAACCTTTTTTTTTTTTTTTTTTTTTTTTTTTTGCCAAAGTCATCCCTCCCTCAAAATTAAAAATTTTAAAATTAAAAGAAATATAAATAATATTTAAAATTTAAGTGGGTCTCACCCCTACCCTACACATTCCATCTTCTCCACTTCAACCCACCCACTACCTATCTCCACCTTTCACCACCACTACCCACCGCCCACCACACATCTCCACCTTTCACCACCATTACCCACTACCCACCACCCACCTCCTGTAACACCCCAACCGATGGCGGAAACATCGGGGTGCCACGTATTGATGATTGTTTTCAGTAGCACATGGTATAATATAAATTTTAAATAATTTATTCAAACATAATATCCAAAATGTGAAATAATGTCTAAGAATTCAAATACATAACATCAAATAATAACTTCAAAAACTTCAAATAAACTTCAAGATAAATCCTCATGCTAACTCAAGCCTCAGCTTCATTGTTACCTGAAACATGTTAATTTTGAAAGTATTTTGGGTCAACATAAGTTGGTGAGAATTACATAGGTTTTTGATGATAAATGAATAAAATGTTATGCAATTCATGTGCCATGTTAATCTAGCCCATATGTGAGAACATATTAGAAATAAATCGAGTGCATAATCAACCCTGCTGACTGTTATAAAATGATACATACCATACACTTATGGTCCCAATGAATATGTTATGCGATAACAAACACCCACGTAACCTTTGTAGGAGGCACGTATCCGGGTGGGATTGTCAGTCCAATAGATCTATCAATGTATACCGTCGGCTGATCAATGTTAATGATTATGCTAGGATGGTGCTTACTCTAATCATGCTCAAGACAATATGCAACATAGAAAACACATAGACACATTGATGATTGAATTGCAATGAAAATGTTATAACATGTTTCACCCCAAAAATGGTGATAAATAAAAGGGGCTATGTAAACTCACCTTAGCAAATGTTAACTTGTTGAAAAGATATGATAATTGTGTTGCCCAAAGTGATTCCAAATATTACCCTATAATGAGGTAATATATAATAAGTCTAAGTCTATATAACTAATATGTGTATCCTAGGGTTTCGATTTGGGGATAATCAATTGTTAAATTTAATTTAAAAATGTTAATTAAATAAAGAAAATTTGACAATTAATGAAAGAAAGTCTTTTTATAAAATTTGGATTTTGAGTGTGCACATTAAAGTGTTTGAAGCAATAAAATAATTTTTATAAAATTATTTCATTTAAAATAGATTTTTAAATCTATTTATTTATAAATAGCCAATTATTAACTTTAATATTCAAAAATACTAAAATTAAAGTAATCTTATTTTAAAAATCATATTTCTGTTCTAAATGATGAAAAATAATTTGTATAAAATTTTGGTGCAAAAAATGATAAAAATTGGATTTATTATGAATTAATTATGATTAAATCTAACAAAAATTGATTAAAAATATAAAATAAATGATTTTACTGAAATAAAAATTATTTCAGTAAAGTTTAACTTTATAAAAAGTTAGGATAATTTTTGGGGAATTTAATAAAACTGTTTTGATATAATAATGGATTTTTATAAATAAAATAGTATAAAAATGATTTAATTATTATAATTATTAAATAAATGAATTTCTGAAAAATAAAAATTACAAATAAAACTTTTATTACAGATTAAACAAATATAATTTTTTTAGAATTTATAAAATAGTTTAGGTATTTTAAAAAGAATTTAAATGATTAAAAGGATTAATATATATATATAATTAATTGTTTGCTAAAAAGAAAAGAAAAGAAAAGAATACCAAAAACCCGGTCAGAGCCGGGACTCGAACCCGGGTGACCTCTGTGGAGGGTCAGAGTCACAACCACCTGGCCTAGGCCGGTGGTTGTGATGATTCTGGTTTCAAATTAAATAAATACAACAGCGAAAACCAGTTTTATCCCCAATTATTAACGCGATGAACCCTAGATTCACAATCAGATGATTAAGACAACAATAGCCCGATTAATGTTAGGGCTATTGTTGCTGGGATGCCGAAGAACTAAACCCACAAAAGAAGACATACTCACAGTGTGGTATTGATGTTGATAGTCGGGTCAAGGAGAAAGTCAAACCACGAGCAATTTAATCAATTACAGAGTGAATTAGAGAGATATAGAGATTGAGAGAGAGTTGTGAGCGATTAGACAATGCTCGCAGACCATCAATATATACTAGAGGATTAGGGTTAGGGTTAATTAGAAGGTTGACTTTCCATAGAATGTATACGCGTCCAATAATCAAATGGGTCAACGATGCCGTGTTATTGATTGTGTAATTGTGTTGTATTGGGCCGGTTATTGCCCTAATTTGCCAAAAATAGCACAATTACGCGTTTAATTGTTGGATTGCACACCAAGCTATCCCACAGTTGACTTTTCTTGTCAACTGTGAGGATTTGAAGCGTGTATAAGATTAAAAAGTATCCGGGTTATAACAAAACAGAAGTCCAGCCCAGTTGGTTTGAGCTTGTGTGTTTGATCCGGCCGGCCTTTGGCGCGGGTTCGAATCCCGGCCAAGGCAAATTAATTTTTTTGATACAATTATACAAAACACACATATATATAATATTATATATAGTATTAGGGTTCCATAAATGCGACAAAAATAATAAATGCGAAGGTAAATATGAAACTTGACGTTTCTATTAATGTCGGTGCATAACGTACAAGTATTAAATGCGTAATGTTACACCTCCAACTGAATACATAGACCACCACTGCCACCAATTTATGAACCTCAATTCACCTTTTCCCCCACAACCACCGGAAAACTCACCCCGACCACCACAACCAATCTCCACCGCCTGAACACGTGAGCTATAATTTTAGAAGCTAACTTACAGAGCATGTTTACTGAGAAAACAAAGCATGTTTGAAGATTCATGATCAGATGGGTGGTGGGTGTCCAAACTCCTGATTATAACACAACACGTATCAGTCAAAAACAAAAGGATAATCAGTGGGTTCGATAGTTTAATCAGTGGGTCCGATTACAAGGACTGAACAGGTGGATATCGGGTTATTTCGAAACAGAAACAAAAGGAGGTTGTGTTATCGGGAGAGGAAAAGGAACGCCGGCACCGGTCACCATCTCCGGTGACCGATTGATGTTCTTATCACACACACATACTGTGTGTTGTGCGTGTGTGTTATGCAGGAAACAAGGGAAGAGGAGGGGTTACCGGTTATAATTATCACACAGAAGAGAGGAGGGTTCGGTGGTGTAGGGGAAGGTGTTCGCCGGGGAAGGAGGCGGGCAGTGGCAGCAGTCACCGGACGGTGACTTGTCCGGCTGCTCTTGGTTGTGCTCTCATCTCACACACACATATTGTGTTTTAATCTCGTGGGTTTGTGCATAGACAAGGGAAAGAAGAAAGGGGTTGTTTATATAGGGGTGGTGAAAGGTGGGTGGTGAAAGGTGGAGATGGGTGGTGGATGGGTTGAAGTGAAGAAGATGAATTGGGTGGGGGTAGTGGGTGGGACCCACTTGAATTTTTTAATAATATTTATATTTCTTTTATTTTTATTTTTTAATTTTAGAGGAAGGACGATTTTAGGAAAAAAAAATAAAAAAAAAACCTTAAAACGTGAATTGACCATTATACCCCTAACTTAATGGGACTAAGTTAACGTTGTTAGGGCCAGGGACGATTCTCACAAGAAATTGAAACCTTTGTATGATTATGAAAAAAAATTCCAAGTTTATACGATTATGACAACTTTCAACAAACCTGAGGGCGATTTTAGCAATTCACCCATTACTTAATTTACAAACATCTGACGACTCTCATGTGGGTGGGCTCAATCTTCTCTGCAAGATGGTTTACTTTTATAACTTTATGAATTATATAGTTAGGTTGTCTAATGTAAATAAGAGTGTATAAAATAATTAATAAAACTGTATACTTGGAATAAAATAGTAATTTGTTCACGAACCATCAATAGCACTGGTCGTAGATCTAAGCCATTCAATTGTGGGGCTGCCTCCATCTGATAGTCTGACATCTGCTTTTGCATTATTTGGAGTTTTAATATGCATGGAATTTGTTGCTTTCCAAATCTGTGCAATCTTTTCTGCACTAACGGAGAGGGTAATCTTATTCAAAGTTTTCTTTAAATTACTTCTTAGGAGGTTTCCGTCCGGGTTTGGTCTCAGGTTCGAGTCTCTCAATCGCATTAAGGGGTGAGAAATTCAATACCCGTGTTTGGCCTGGATTTAAGGGCGGGGGCATGTTGTTATGGACGTAGTCCCGGGACAGCAGTCTTTTTTCAGTTGTATATATATATGTATATATAGTTTTTCGAGTGACATCAATGTTTTTTTATGGTGACAACATTAGACCCAATCCAATTCTAGTTAAATGAGCTCAACTCTAATTTTTAATTAGATAAAAATATAACCTTTTACAAGCCCACTGTATTATTAAGCCCATTAGGGGGGAAGGGGCGCTTAGGCTATTGGGTGTGGAGGGGTGGCATCTTCATGATGAGCCTCCACGTAGGCGCCACGTAGGAGTTGGGGGAGTGGCATCCTCATGATGGACCTCCAATGGGGTGGTGTGCACTATGATGACGGGACTTCTCATTTGCCAGAATTATTAAAAATAATAAAAATCTCACTTTCTTATCCACATTTGGCCCGGCGCAAAAGTCATGTGGTTGCCGCTCATGCCGATGCCGGGAGAGGGGGCGGTGTACGTCGGCCCATCATTACCATGTCGGGGCTATGCCGCTACCACACCCAATGGCCTTATAGGATTCACTTTTCACTTAAGTAATTTTAATCAATCATGCACTGCCACATTACTTCACTGATACAATTTTTTAGAGGCAGCACTCCACTGATTCTTTTATTTATTTTTATTTAAATTCAAATCTTAATCTTTGTTTTTTTTAAATTCACACGGTTTTACCATCGAACGGCCAGATTTCTCATAAACCGTCCTACCAACACGGTTAAAAATAATTATGTGCATTAAAATCGGTTTCATCTAACCGTCGAAAATATTGAATTTCACATGCAATACGTTTGAGATTTTTTTTTGTATATAAACCATCATACCACGGTGGTGAAAACACACTTCAACATCAACAAAACTCACACCTTTAAAATGACTCGCTGGACCGAAAATGAAGAAATAGCTCTGGTCGTGTGCGTTAAAGACGCACAAAACGACCAATCCTTGCAATCCCAACCCCGTAGGGGCTCAGGGGATTCATAAGACCATCGAATTTATATTGTGTTTTTTTTATTTTTAATGACGATGTTTTTTTTATTATTGTATAATATTTTTATTATGTGATCAACCTTACCTGACCCGAACCGTCAAACGGATCCACCCAAAAATATTTATGTCCAGTTATACAAAATTAGAATGTCCAAAATAGTGACATCATTGAAAAAAATTCTGGATCCGCCATTGCCTGGATTCGAACTGGGGTTGAGGGGTTGTGCGTCGTTTGGATTCTCCGCTGAAACACACCTTCCAAAAAAAATATGAAGAAACATCTACGGAACGGGACACAACCAGAATTGATTATGCGTATCTCCACTATTAGTACGGTAACACCGTCGCCAATAGTGCTGGTAGTGGATCCGTGAATCATTTCCTGGTTGTAGTTAACAGGTAGTGAAATGATTATTTTGAATGAAAAGGTCAAACATTTTGACTGTTTTATTATTTTTTACCGTTTATTTTTTGTATCGTTTTTTAACCGTTTATTTTTTTTACCACAATATGTAAACATCATATCACACATACAATTTTATACAACTACATACATTAATGAATATGGGTGGTGGCAATTTATTTCCGATTACGTATAATCGTTGTCGATCATCCCGCAAACCGCCAAGCTACAAACAACCCACTGCTTAATTAAAATAGAAATTAAACATTAATACCATAGAAATTACAAACAACCCACTGGTCAGGCGCCTAGCTTTGGCCAAAGCGAGGCGCTTTGGCCTTTTTTTTTAAAAAAAAAAATAACTTGTTTTAATTCATTTTAAATAGTTGTTATTGATTAAAAATTAATTTTAATTCATTTTAAAATGTTTTTAGTTGTTCCCAATACAACAAAATTCGTTTGAGGCGTTACGAGTCGTTTATTGCTCGTTTGTGTCTTTTGGTTGAAACACCCAAGTTCGTTCAACTTTCATGAATCATTATACTTGGTACTCCGACTATACAGTTGATACCCATAAGTTTTCAAAACACGATTTTTGCATGTCTAATCGACATGTTGGACTTCCAGACTCTGTTTGACGTGTTTCGTAATGTTTAATTGATCGTTTGTGGTTTTCAGAAGTCACATCCGATCATTTTACTAATTCCCGATTCTTGATACTTTCATAAATCGTTTTACTAATTTCCGATTCTTGATAATAATAAATTATTATAATAATAAAACAAAGGAACTAAGTTACAAATATAATAACAAATTATTATAATAATAATAATGTAATATAGTCATGGTTAATGCTCAAAGAAGTCAACCTTTGTTGACTCCTAGGAGTCTTGAAGACGAAATGAATTTTACAAGATACTTGAAACAAAGAATGGATATGAAGAATATGCAATGAGATGATTTCATACAAGATTCCAATGCAAGCAAGTCAAATTCAGTTGTTGGACCAACTTGAGATATGAGTTTGATTAGCTTGAATCTCTCTAATCCATGGGATCCACTAACCGTAGCGATTATCGCGTGTCATGGATCCTTTGAAAGTGGATACCATGAATCAGAGAGATTTAAGCTAATCAAACTCATATCTCAAGCAAGTGCAAGTTATGTTAATGATAACTGTCATCTTCTTCTTCTTCTTCAACCGGATGGTTGGTAGCTTTAGGTAAGAACATTGAGGATGATGATGATAATAACTTCTCTTCAGCTGTTAACTCACTTAAATCAGGAGTTATGGCTCAGTTCAAAAGCAGCTTTGTTGCCGCCTCATCAAATTCTCAAAACCAGGCTTTAATCTAGGTAAGAACATTGTGGATGATGATGATAATAACTTCTCTTCAGATTCTAATTGCACCGGTGGAATTGGAATTGGAATTGGAATTGGAATTGGAATTAATGTTAGGAACTGGAGTGGACAAACCGAGGCCTAAGGTGAGTCCGTTTGGTGATGGTAAACTTAGAGAGGTTTTGCTTCAGGAGAAAGGTGTGGATTATCGGAATTGAATACTTTGAGATGACACGCGAAGCTTTAGACTCCAAGCGGATCCTTTGATCATTCACTTATTTAATGAAATTTAACACGCATACCGCATTCGACTATTTGTGGTTTTTTTTATTTTTTCTAAAAGTAGAAAAAACTATATAAACATTAATAACTAACAAAAATATTGTAGAACAAAAGAAGAAAGTGTTCCTCTCTATTACCAAGCATGTCAAGAAATGATAATTTTCAAAGATTGTAGATTAAGGTCTGCGTTAGTACTTAATTGAATATATTTGTTAAAATCTTTGACTATACGTGGTTGATGATGTCAAGTTTAAGTCGTTGATTCATTTGGAAATCAAAAACGCCTATATACACGTTTGATTATGTTGGGTCTGCTGACCTGGAGAAGAACAGATGATTGGAAAGCCAAAATATGCTAACAGTTGATCCTCTCAATAAACAGTCCTTACAACATACTTCTCCCAAAAGACTGCTGACTCTAACAACTGTTTTATCCAAACAACTGCTATGACAACTGCTGATACAAAGGACTGCTGAATAAACACTGATGAAGAACAACTGCTGACCAAAGGTCTGATGAAGAACAACTGCTGATCCAAGTACTGAAGACTAAAGCACTGCTGGAGCCAACAGCACTTAGGCTCCAGCAGAGGATACAAGACCATCAGAGTTTTCCTACAATAGTAGTTTACCTTCAGTGTTTTCAATGTAACAGTAGTTTGTAATAGGCAGATGTTTTATGTTTGTTATTCTGTTAGAGGTCACTATCTTAGGTGACGTCAGCCTAGGTCATCAGTGGTTTAGGTTTGTCTATAAATAGAACAGTGCTTGTACTGTTCTATTGCATCACACACACAAACATTCTCTCAGACAAACAATCACTGTGTGATCAAGCTGAGGGGGAGTACTTGTATGATTGTAATCTTTTAAATAAATGAAAGCATTCGATCAGAAAACAATTACTCTCGTGTTTTGATTAATAGTTTATTATTCCGCTGCACTTTCCATTCTATATTCATTTCACTCTTATCATTTTAGTTAAATATAATCAAAACAATCAAACTCAGATCCTAACAATTGGTATCAGAGCTTGGTCAATTAAATTCGATCTAACAAATCAATTTAATATAAACAGATCAGCTCACAATTATTGATATCATTTGTCTGTTGGATTGAAAACAGAGTAATAGTTTAATTTCGTTTCCACCGTTTTTAAAACAGACTTTGTTTTTTTGAAAAATCAGAGAATGGCTTCAATCAATCACGATCCACATAACACTGGCACGAACAACAAGCCACCGATGCTTGTCAGATCTGAATACAATATCTGGCAACGTCGGATGAGCCATGTTCTAGCTCAACAGAACACTGGGTGTTGGAAGTCGATTATCTTCGGACCACATGTTCCGACGGTGCCGAGTACTGAAGATCCCATGGTTCAAGAGCCAAAGAAACTTGAAAACTACTCCGACCAGGATTTTCAGAAAATTGAGTTAGATGCTAAGGCCTTCAGTATTGTGGCCATGGCTCTACCCAATGATATATATGCTGGGTTGTTACACTGTAACAGTGCAAAGGAGTTGTAGGATGCACTGAAAGAACAATTTGGTGGGACTGAGGAGGTTATTGAAAACAATCGTGAAATACTTAACCAACAATATGAAACATTCAGTCATGTCAAAGGAGAGTCATTAACTCAACAGTTTGAGAGGTTTAATTGTTTAATTAGTGAACTAAAATTGGTTGGTCTTACTTACCCTCATTCAACCCTGAACCATAGGTTTTTAAGATCACTACCAGACAAATGGGACACTATTTCCATTGTGATGAGAAACTCAATTGGATTCAAAGACCTATCACTGACCCAGCTTCATGGTAAGCTCTTGACCTATGAGAGAGAGCTTAACCAGAAAAAGAAGCTCCAGGACTTTGGAAAAGTGTCTGATGATTATGTATTTGGGAATACAGCACTTTTGGGTCATGATGAGGTGCCTGGAAATACTAAGGATCAGAGTTATGATCATTTCATTGACATAACTTCAGGTTTTAACTCAGGTTTTAACTCTGATTCTTATTCACCAAACTATGCCTTCACAGCAAGTGGTGGTGATATCCAGGCATCTGACAATATATCCTTTGAGTATGATGACCTGAAATACTTTGACCCTGATGATTTGGAAGAAATGGACATTATGCACCAATTGGCCCTTCTCAGTGTAAGAACTAACAATTTTTACAAGAAAACTGGGAGAAGGTTTCCAGGGTTAACTGGCAGATCAAAGGTTGGGTTGGATAAATCAAAGATAAAGTGTTACAAATGTCATAGACTTGGTCATTTTGCTAGGGAATGTAGGAGTCAACATGGTACACCTATAATCACCTATCCAAATCAAAGACCACAGACCAACACTTATCAGAATTCCTATAATACCCCTGGACCAAATGTGCAAAACACTACTCATTTTGCACAGTCCTCAAACACTGTTCTTGTCCAGTATGTCCAAACCACTGTTCCTCAGATCCACTATGTGCAAACACCTGTTACTCAAGCACCTGTGAAAACGACTGTTGCTTCATCCTCTGCTCCTGCAGAGACCAGTCAACAGAGCTTCTTTACACAAGGCTTTGTTGATTGGAGCAGTCTACCTGATGAGTTAACAGATGAAAATTTTGCATTAGTTGCCAAAGCTGAAAATGAACCAGAAAACTTTTGTTTCATGGCTATGGTTGATGAGGTTGAATCTGAGGAGGTGGTGACTGAATCTGATGTTGCGACTAATGATGTTGTTGATGAAGTTGTTACAGGTGAAAAACCTGAAGAAGAGGTTGTGAATCTCTCAGATCCCTGGGGTGCATCTGATGATTGTGAGTGCAAGTGTGATTGTGCATTGATGGCTGCTGCTAAGGTATCTCCTCAAATTCTTAAAGAGTTGTGTTCTGACAAATGTGTAATTGCATTTGCTAACATCAAAGAGGTGAATGAAAACCTTAGAAAGAAAATTTTAGATGATGAAGTTAAATTTGAGAAACTTTCAAAAGATTTAAAAACAAGTTTAACTGAAAAGGAGTCTGAAATAAGCAGCTTAAAACATGAAGCAACCATAACCAAAGACCAGCTCCAAACTATGATAGCAAAATATCAAAGTTGTAAAAGTGAGCTTGAGTCCACCCAAGTTGAATGTGAGAAATGGGTGGAATCATGTAGAGGTTTTGAGATGCTACTCAACAAACAAACCAAAAGTCATGTGAAGTTTGGTTTTGGTTTTGAAACCACTGCTCCAACTTTTGAAAACACTGACAAAAAGAGTCAAAAGTCTGTTGAGATAGTTCCAACAAACCTGCAGGGTCAAGAGATTAAAATCACTGAACCAAATGGTAAGAAAATTGTTCTTGAAAAACCAGAAGGTTCCTCATCTTTTACTGAACTTGAAAAGTATGAATTTAAACCTACCTGGTCTGATGAGTGTGATACTCTTGAGAATTTTAAACTTGTTGATTTTAAAACACCTGAAGGAAAGACAGCTCCTCAGGCAAAAGTCATTCCCCTGAAAAACCTTCCAGCAGATGCTCAAACATCTGTTGAAAAGAAGGCTGAAAAGGGGAAGAAGAAAGAAAAGACTGTCAACTTGTTCTGTGATTTCTGTGAGAAGAAGAATCATGTCACTAAAAACTGTTTTCTTCTAAAAGCATATGACATTAACAAAGGAACAAGTGAATGTGATTCCAAAGCCACATGCTCAATATGTGGGAAAAAGAATCACAAGACCAAAGAGTGCTTGTATCTAAAAAATTTTGATGTAAAAATACAAGAATACAAAGCTAAAACTCTTGCAAATCCTGTGGTTAGTACTTCAAAAGGAAAGCCCAAACAGACTTTCACCCCTGTCCAAACATCTGTTACTAAAAGACTTGAAACATCTGCTTCTAGAGATGTCCAAGTAACAGATGCTCCACCCACAAGCAAATACCCAAGAGGTTATGGACAACCACCATGTCATTGTCTGCCACATGTTTATGAGGAGCCAAAAAGACCCTCTAAACCAAGAGTGAACAGAAATCCATATGGGTATTATCATCTGTCTGGAAGTGATCAACAACTGTTGCCCCAAGTGTTGACATTCAAGCACTGGCAAATGGTCAGCAGCAGTTGTTGAACTTAATTCAAAAATTAGTCCAAACCACTGATCACCTTCCAAAGCTTGAGTCTGAAAGGTCTAAGGACCCATCCAAAGCCAACTTGGCTTTGGACACTCACCAAAACTAATCCATTACTGATGTGCAGGGAGCTTCTGCTTGTTTAGATAGTCTTTGGTATGTAGATAGTGGAGGCTCCAGGCACATGACAGGATGTAGAGCCCTTCTTCTGGACTTCTTGGCTCATGGAGGGGGTGATATATCCTTTGGTAATGATTCAAAAGGTAAGGTGTTGGGTTCAGTGTCACACCACGCCAATGGCGGAAACACGTGGCGCAACGCTCGAAAGTATATCAAAGTCAAGATTAACACAATCTATATTTAATTAGAAAAGATCAATTTATTAGAATGTCGGAAATGAGTATCTCGTTACAATTTTGCACAAGGCATTACTTAAAACGATGAACATTAAGTTTCAATGTGGGTATTTCCGTTTATGTTCCAACCCGAAGGTAACAGTGAATGAAATCCCGACCAGTATCCGACATCCCGACTTTCCACCGCACTAGCCCCATATCTATTCAGCACTTAGTTACCTGAAAGATATGTTTAAAAAGACGTCAATATATAAAATATTGGTGAGTTCACAGGTTTTAGTTACATAACAATAACATTTTCACAACCATCGACTCGACTCACTTTACCGTATAATTACTTTCCCATTAAGTAATTATACTAGGATCTTGTCGATCGATATTCCGTTTTTACAACATGTGCGAAGCCTGCACAACTTGTGGCCTTTGTAAGGAGTAGCTAGCTCCTACAAACTATAATGATGAGCAATCCCTTGAGCCCCATAACCAAACCAAGACTGATAATAATGCCCCGCTCCAAGTCGTTACTCGGTTTCCCACGACTTAAGTTCAGAATATATGCACCCCAGGCATAACCTAATGCATAATCGACGCTATCGATTAGGGGTGGGCCTTGTCAGGCACCAATAGTACTATCCAAATATTCTTTCGGTTTCATTTCCCTGAATTAATGATTACGGAAGAGAGGACTCAACCCCGAGTGGCGTTCACTGCTCAAGTACTCATCATACCACTTATCACATTTTATCCTTTGAAAACCTTTTCAACATGTGACAATATTTGACAAACATATCTTTCCCCCAGTTAAAACAGTAAAATGGGGCCGTGAAACTCACCTGAATCACTGTCTGGCTTACTAGGCAGATAGCAAGGAGGGTCCCGCACCTACAAACGTCCTAGACGTATAAGTCACTATTCCTATAGTGCATGTGCCTTGGCAAGTTGTACCCCCAACTCCCGACCGCAAGTTATTCCAAATCCCGTTTAATTAAGCGCGTATCCTAGGTTTCGTTGGCGTTACATTACCCTTTGTGTTACAAGTTATATATTACTCTTGTTAATATTTCCTTAACTTGTATCTTATTATCATCGACTCGACGTCACTTAACATATAATTATTTTCCCATTTAAATAATTATACTTAAGATCGTGTCGTTCGATATAATATATATTTCGACCCTCGACCCGACTCACTTTGCCGCACATTTGTTTTCCCATTTAAACAAATATACTAAGATCTTGTCGTTCGATTGTATATTCTTAACGTCCGATTCAACTCACCATACCGTATATTTATTTTCCCATTCAAATAAATATACTAAGATCTTGTTGGTACGGCATACACATATATATCTTTGTCTACTCGTCGCGGCTTTCCTTCCCACATATCTACTTTCCCATTAAGTAGATATACTAGAATTTTGCCGAGACGAGCGTACATATATATAAATGTGTAGTTTTTCTTGTTAAGTATATACGTTTGTTTAACGTCTTATTTGTTTATGTTATACTTTTCTCCCACGAATAATCCCCTTAACACTTAGGAAAGTGTTTGTTGGTTTTCACCCATGTATATATATATTTTACTTCCTAAAAATATATATTTTCCCATCTTGCCGCAATGGCATTTTTCTCATGATTTGTCCGTGTACGGTTCGTTAACGCGTCTTAGTTCGATATCTTAACTTGATTAGTTAATTATTCCAAGTCTTTCCCAACATGTGCTTTATAGAAATATTATCCACATTTCTAACCCATGTTACTTGGGAGGTTTGTATTTTAGCCCAACTTGTTAACTTAGATACAAAAATGCTTCCAATACTTTTATATTCCCATTTATATAAAAGTATTCATTTTTGTATAAGTTTCTCAAGTTTGATTAATATTTTTATAAAATCTCCATTTTATAAAAATTCTTATCTTAAAACCCTTTGTATTTTTATAACTTTCAAAAATACACTTTTATACAAAATACCCAAGTATTTCAAAAATCATCCTTAGACTTTATTACTTGCATTTTTGACACCAAACTTTCCATACTTGTATTTTTGGACTAATAGTTTCTGAAATGTCCATTTTAGTCCCTTAACTTTCAAAGTTACAACTTTAGTCCCTTAACTTACAAAAGTTGCATTTTTCCACTCTAACTTCCAAGGTTAGCATTTTTCACTCAAAATAGTTAACTTTGAAGATTCAACTTTTTATTGGTAAGTTATTTTTGTATCAAAACACTTATGTTAGTCTTATATTCCATATGGAAGACTAATTATGTGTGTGTTTTATGTGTATGTCCATTTCATCAAAATATCATTCATCCAAGTGAGTTAACTTTAATTTTCCATCTTAATCATTTATGAACTTCTAACATGTTTTACCACATATTATAACTTAAATGATCATAATAAGATGAATTAAAGTTAGTTTTAACATATCCAAGTTCATTTCAAAATCTTAACCAAAACATCATCCTACTTAGTCTTACATGTAAACTTTATATATTTTCAAGACTAATACATCATCATCAACAAATCCATGGTTTATTTTCATATCTTTAATCATTTTACACATGAAAACCTATTAAAGATTATGTTCAAAACCATTTTTAAACCCTTCATGTACAACTTGCTACTAGGAACACATACATGAATAATAACAATCAAAAACAAGATTAAGAAGCTTACTACTAGCACAAGGCTAGGGAAGACAAAAACCTTGAATTTGAGAGGGGTTTAGTGTGTTCTTCCTAGTGGTTTAGCTCCAAGCTCTTGAAACACACAAAAGGGGTTTGGATGATGGATGATTTTAAGTGATTTGGAGTTGTAAAAACTTGAAAGAACAAGGTGTGTGGGTGTGTGTAATCCCACGGCCACAAGAGAAAGAAGAAAGAGGATTGTTTTGCTTGATTATTCAATCTTCTAACATGTGTTATTATATAACTATCTCATGTAATGATGCTAAAGGTTTAAGAGATCTTATGGGAGATTATGTGGGTACTTGGGAGATTTTGAAAAAGAGGATATGTGTGTGCATGTAAGGTGCCGTGTGTATGTATGTATAGATAGGTGATTTCTTGCAAATCTTGATCAAATCCTTACAAGGCATCATGATCCTATATACAAGACTTAACAAGGCATGCTTTAACTTGTGTTATGATTACTTGGATTGTGTCTTGGACCCTTATGGCCTAATGGCCGAAAATTACATGCAAGGGGACAAGAAAGTGTTACTTTTGTACTTAATGTTCACTTACACACTTTATCTCATGTTAAGGCATGCTTTTACATAGGTTTTAGGTTATAATTATCAACACAAGTTGCATGGACATCCCTTGGCCTTTAGGCCGGCCCTTAGAGGGGTTTGGGTGGGGTCCACCACTTCAAATATTTACCCATGGATTGTTAAGTTTAATCCCCCGTCGTTCGGGTGTCGTTCGGGTATTTTTCGGGTTTTAATCACGCGTTATCCGGACATTAAATATACCGTTAATAACCCTTAAATATAGTCTAATTTAAGCGTTGATTGGTTATTTAGGCCTTTGCCGGGTGAAATTATGAGTTATACGCGTATCGGGTGCGGTACGCGCATTTTATTCGTTACCGGGAGATTTGTACAAGACGTTTTCATTTATGGTTTTGGAGTTCCAAAACTCATTATATCTTATGAAAATACCCTTTATTTTATATCCTGGGTGTCCGGGATCCATTTCGTTTATTTAATTATTACCGGGTAATTGCCAACGTCCATACCGGATAGCCTATTCGCACATGATCCAATCATGTTTTACCATTAAACGTATGCATTCCTATGCACTATTTGGAAATTGCTATCTCCTAAGGCCTTGATAATTAAATCACACATAATTGCATTTAATTACGTTAATCATATACTAATTAATCTGTACGGAATTACCTTATTTTTGCCGGTTGTTACATTCTCCCCCCGTTAAGAGAATTCCGTCCCGGAATTCAATTCAAGTTACTCATCACAATAGTATCCTTGAACAGGGCGGGGTGTTTGCGCTTCATGAGGTCTCCTCTTTCCTAGTGAGCCCAGATTCATGCTCAGCTCACGCTTAGTGCTCTAACAAACACAATGTCATAGTTCAACTACGACTAAGCTCTTGGTCATCCCACCTTGACACATCTATCGGTTTCCCGAATTAGTAGAGCTTATCGTCAACCGGACTTCCGCCGGTCGAGGAATTGACCAAAACTTCCTCAGGCCAGACTTGCGGGATTCATTAAGAGTCCCACTGAGCTCTTGCGACAATTCAAGCTTATTCATCGCGAGGCTAATTTTGATCGATATCTCCGTACCACCGAAGTATTAGGAACTTGGCCTACTACAAACTCTAAGCTTATTGGCACCTCTTCGGAGTATGGCTCTCAGTGAAAACCTATTATTAGACCGAAGTTCTTAAGGCCTACGCCTTGTCTGTATGACTTCTTAATAGGTTCGCATCTCATCCAAACAGTCTTTAATCTGCAAGATCTACTGGCCATCTCTCGAATAACCTAAACCAGGTTATGTATCTATCTTCGTCTGTCATTCGACGCACTGGAGATTTACACGTATGCCCTCCAAGGGCTTTGAGTAGTACACCCCGAACACTGGGATGCCAATTCCTATCACATAGGGAATTTTGGTGATGAAGCTCATGAGTTCGATCTGCCACGAACGTCAATCGTGTCAACACGGAATAATTCCGTCAAGTACATTCAATTTGCCCGAGAATGACAAGCCATACTCGTCTCAAATCGAGTATCCCATGCTTGTGTACAAAGTTTGTCGAACTTGAGGTAGAGTGACCACTACAATCCGATATAATGTAAGTCGGCAATTCGGTGTCTAGCCACAACTCTCTCCGAGAGTATAGGTAACTGTCCGTATGCCTCATCTCGAAGCCACAGATGAGTACGGACTGAGAGGGTTCCAAACAACAATCAATCATCACTTGGGTCACATCTGACCCCGGGACACCTCGGGTGTCATGGTGATGCCAACCAGGTGATCTTACCGCGCCACATAAAAGTCCCCTTGGAAACCTCGACGGGTATCCCATTTTATTTATCCTTCGGCTCGACTCACTTTACCGTACATTTACCTCCCCATTAAGGTAAATATACTAGGTTCTTGTCGACCGAACAACCACATTCAAAATGGGACTTTATTTCCGTAGAATCCTCTAGGTCCTGAATTGCTGCTTTCCTCTTGAGTAATTGTGGTTAATGGTACTAGGACGCTTATTATGGACTGATGGAGGTTGAAAGTTTTTGCGTCGCTTTCACCCCTCAGTTCCCTTACATTAAGCAGTGTATACATGGCGCCCGGGCCGTACAATTCCACAATCCTCGAGTATTACTAGCCGACTCAAACACCAACGCTAAGATGCTTCCAGCACATAGGCCTACACCGAAAAGAGATATATGAAACATCATAAATTGTTGTCGCAATGAACAACGCATAAGGTTTATTATGACCTATCAACACGTTGGCCCCCATTGCGACAAGTATACAGAACACCAGTAGCTACCCAAACCATGGTATCCAGTACCAGTTCTGTTATATGTGCTTCATGGGCACTAGTGTTCTATCGTCAATAGCAACCTAGTAAGTCAGTTCCGAATAATACAGGCCACATGCCCTTACATTGACCTTCAGATCTTATGCAGAGATCTGAGTGAAAGGAGTTCCGAAACCAAAACCCTCATTCATCGAAGGTTTCATCCTTTCGGAATCTTTTTATGTAAATGGTGAAATCGGGCCATAGGTGCATGCATAGATTTCACATTTGGCTTGACGGCTTCATGCGCTCAAGTCGTTACTTAAACAAGCAAGCGACTGATATCGTACCACAAGTAATAGTCCGGAGCCTTCCCATAAGGCATCCCATTCAATGCCTCAGTAGTCACACATATGGGCGGAATATGTAAGCCTTCAAGCTTGTCCTGCTTAGCCTGGTGCCATACGCCCTGACCTGGCAGCTCATATCACTATGGTGTCTCCACAGTGTCTGTTGAGGACCGAGTATTTTACTCTAGCGTGAGTAATGCTAGTTAAAGTATAACTGGGAACACCACTATCAACCCAAGCTCGAAAGAGTTCGACTATTCCAAGAATATACTCAATGACTCCAAGGTAGGATAAACCTTCCATTTAAAGGAATAACTACATTAATCGATGGGTCGAGACGATCAACCATCTTAACCCAGTAGTGTGGCACCTCTAAAGAGTAGATAATGCTGCACGCCCTTCTGGATTTAGGGTTCATAAAACCTCTTAATCATGTACCAGGGACTTCACCAATGCATGCCCACGGATGGGTCCACGATGGTATTCCCATAACCATCGGTATGGTACGTATGACTCCAAATGAATCCACTGGTGCGAGCAATAAATGATTTGAACCTTTCAACTCTTGCTAGTCCCAAGGGTATAGATCATAATATCGCTCATAAATTCTCGATACCTTCAGGTTCGAGACGTATTCGAAATCCCTTATCACAAAGGCAAGTCTCGCCTTGTCACGTGTAGATCACAGGGTTTCTTCCCGACATTGATTTGCATAACCGATCGTTGGGCGACCAAACCGCACGTGAAAGGTTAGGGATGGACATATCGTCACTGGTGCCTCAGATTCCGAAGATGTACCGTTCACGAAATGCGTGAGCATATACAGGGGTCGACACATGATTCGGTCACCTACTCAGACGACCACGAGATTCAGACTTTAGGGGAATACACATGTAACCACTAAGGCTAGAGTGTCTAAGCACGGCTTTTAGAAAGTCCGTTGGACACCTGAACTCCTACATAATCAATGTCGGCACTACACAATCAAACAAATAGAACAATGACGGCACGAGGGGTTTAGGTGATGTCTCCAATCCGAGAGAAACAAGAGCGATGCAAACGACAAATCATCACGTCATCAAGGTAATCCAACAGCTGTAGCAATACGCCCTCTGAGCAACACGACAGTAGAAATAACATGGCAATGTCAGCAACATATCCACGAAGCACATCAACTAGGGGACACCGCCCGGGAGTGACACGACAACCGAGAAGTATGACGGCAAGGCAACACCGCAATAGGAACCGTACGACACAGAGAAATACGACGGCAAGGCTACACCACTGCAGGAGCAGTAAACAACAGGAATGCATTATTGACAATGCAGCGTAACTACCTGGATACGCAACTAGCAAAATAATGCAACCGCAAGCATGCACAGTGGCTGGGGGGGGTAACACAGTAGCACGAATGCACGCGACAATATGACGCTCAACATGGAGAACCCATAGTCCACACTACCATAAAGCTCTGTTATGGTGAGCACGCATCCCCGTGCGTCTCAGATCACTTGTGGGGGTGGTAATTGCATTCGTACCTTCAGCCTCGAGCCTATCCTCCATAGGCCCAATGGTAGGAATGGTTAGGTTGGCCAGAGCATCAATCGTCACAACATGAATGGGAATGACGGGTTCCACATAATTTAGCTGACTTCTCAAGCCGATATTGTTCATGGAGAGAACGACCATAGGCTTGTTATGAGTCACTCAGACAATGGCAACAGAAACATCGACAGTTTCCACTGAGGCTTGAGAACCATTGACAATGTTAGGCTTCCTAAGAGCCCAAGGGATGATAACTAGTAGTTCAATGAAAGCCTCAAGGAGAATGGAATTAATAACAACAAACTCCACAAAGACACATAGATGGTCATAGCGGCCTGGAAAGGGTCATAGAGACGTCTTCGTTAATATCATTCACTTCTGTAGGAGCCTCAAATATATCAACAACGTCAACTCGAGCAGAGCCATAGAGCAACATCATCAAGCCCAACATGGACTGTACAGACAACGACAACAATGAACTCAACAACAAATATAGAAACGATGACATCAAGCTCGATAAGTGCTATCGAACCACTGACAACAACAAGCCCAGCGAGAGCTACACTTGATAGTGTCAACAGGATTCGCTTGAGCCATAGGACAATAACAGGAGTAACAATGTCAGGCTTATCCGGGGTCTTAGACTCGTCGAAGCTATTATGTGCGTGGTGACTGGTATCCATAGGACCTGGAAACCATCCTACATCTTTCCCGATAACAAGGATAGTGGTCCCAATGAGCATAGCAAGTAGAGGTAGAAGGATCACGATTTATCGATACACTGCGATAAAATAAAAATGATACCGACTCTGGCAACCCAGCCGAGTCATTCTTCTCATTAGGGTCTCCTTACATGCTATCTAGCACCGATAGCAATTAGCTGTAATGCCTCTCTGTCACTTCAAGCGAGGCCGGTGAACTTTCTTCCTGATAGGCCATGCCGTGAGTGTATCGAAATATGGCAAGAGATTAGACAGGTCACCGTGTCCACAAGGAAAGGACCTTGCAACCTTAGTTTATAAATCACCGTAACGAGAGGACGCAACGTCTCAATAACTTCGGGGATTGACAAAACACTTTCCATCAATCGTCGACCAATAAATAACTAGTCTCGTTACCGCGACGACGGTTATGGATACTCAACATTGCAACAAGAGCAATGGAATTGTCGTCCTATGGGTAAGCTTACCAGATAAACGTGACCACTTCCAGTAGCTCGTAATTCGATTTTCGAGGGGGATTTTAATGTCAACAAAAAGCGTCTTGCAACATTCTGACAATCACGGAACACTCTTACGATTACGATTCCCAAAGTGTGGTTCCACTTTCTAGGATTTACGTCGGATTCAGGCACAGTACACGTGACGAACCTACTCTGGCGTTCCTCGACTGAAGCGAGACTACCAACAATCCTTGAAAAAAAACAAACAGGAGGTAGATAGAGGAGTCTTATGATAACCTTTGCACCTCAGGAAGGTAGTATGACATAAGTACCAACATGCTGAGTCCATCACAATTCATCTTGCGAACACGATCCAGCGCTATTGCAAAGGTTGTTAATCCACACTTGAATACTCGACACACCGAGTAGTGGCTTCCCACGAGTTAATCGTATGCACTTCCGAGTGAGTCCATCGCCATATGCCGACTGGGGCTTGCTGTTCTACTGCACGCCGTTATCCTAACACTGGCAAACGATGTCGCGGTCATGATTAGTGGCCGAAATCCTGACATCATCAAAGTTTAGCCAAGCCCTATGACTCGCGGTTGTGTGAGGCGACATGCCGATTTCACTATCCGTCCATGACTGCCTGGGAGCAACCAATACTTGTTGATTCAGACGAGGCTATCGAGCCTTCAGAATAACGATGATCCAGCTTCCTAACCCCGTAACTTCGATGCTGTCTCCCTACAGAAAAGAAAAAATACTCGACCCTTGAAGACAACCTGGGCATGCGTTAAATCGAACATGACTTATTCACCATGATAACACAGCAGCACACGGCCACGAGTCTTATATCTAATCCACGCAGGGTCCCGTTCTCTAAACGCACTAGTCTAGCAGGGACGCACCCTAAGTCTTCACTGGGTTCCAAGTTTAGCATTCCTCGCATCGTTCCCGGCATTTAACTCCTATGCAAGGAAGTTTTCGTCTTCCGTCTCTATCCGATGCGAAGATTTACGTCAGATTGCTCAAATGAGTAGACGTTCGAGCTCTTCCGTGCTCGTACCTTAAAGGTAATGTCGAAGAAAGCTCATTAGGTTTGCTAGGATCGAATTCAAGGAACATCGGCGAAACCTCCCATTTAACCCATTGATCAATCAAAACTAAGACTGAATCTAAAGGACAAGAACAACTAAGACAAGGAGTGATCACCAATCCCGGCCCTAGCGCCCACCAAGGTTACCGTGCACCCCAAACTATTATTACGTGTGCACCCGTAATGATAATTTGTGTTGCCAGGTAATCTTGTTGCCCGCTAGTTCCGAGCTTCCTGATCCAAAACCGAGATTTCATACAACAAGACTTGATCCTCCAAATCATAAACAACGTGGCGACATCCATTAATGCGATAGAGATTAGTCCTTCCGATCATCCCGTCTACAGGCAAGCAGGTAGGCTCCTCGTAGACCACAGTACCCTTCCTCTTGGCTGGTACCGGTGATCGATGCAGGAGCGCGGACTATTGTGAAGCGTGATACAACAACCTTACTGGCAAAATATCCGTACTACGTATATGTATTAACTTAATCTTAGAAAACCGGATTCCTATGCAACATAAACATCTTATCCGCATTTTCTAATACTTCATATATTGACACACATGGCTAGTCGGTCGGAATTTCCCCTTGTACAATCCATGTACAATTTCTTTCTTTTCTAAAAATATTTTGTTGTGTTTTATTTTTGAAAACTTCGTTTTCGAGCCAAAACCGGTTATAGTCTAGATTTTTCAAAAATGCTAGTTCGCTACAACCTTGGCTCTGATACCACTTCTGTCACACCACGCCAATGGCGGAAACACGTGGCGCAACGCTCGAAAGTATATCAAAGTCAAGATTAACACAATCTATATTTAATTAGAAAAGATCAATTTATTAGAATGTCGGAAATGAGTATCTCGTTACAATTTTGCACAAGGCATTACTTAAAACGATGAACATTAAGTTTCAATGTGGGTATTTCCGTTTATGTTCCAACCCGAAGGTAACAGTGAATGAAATCCCGACCAGTATCCGACATCCCGACTTTCCACCGCACTAGCCCCATATCTATTCAGCACTTAGTTACCTGAAAGATATGTTTAAAAAGACGTCAATATATAAAATATTGGTGAGTTCACAGGTTTTAGTTACATAACAATAACATTTTCACAACCATCGACTCGACTCACTTTACCGTATAATTACTTTCCCATTAAGTAATTATACTAGGATCTTGTCGATCGATATTCCGTTTTTACAACATGTGCGAAGCCTGCACAACTTGTGGCCTTTGTAAGGAGTAGCTAGCTCCTACAAACTATAATGATGAGCAATCCCTTGAGCCCCATAACCAAACCAAGACTGATAATAATGCCCCGCTCCAAGTCGTTACTCGGTTTCCCACGACTTAAGTTCAGAATATATGCACCCCAGGCATAACCTAATGCATAATCGACGCTATCGATTAGGGGTGGGCCTTGTCAGGCACCAATAGTACTATCCAAATATTCTTTCGGTTTCATTTCCCTGAATTAATGATTACGGAAGAGAGGACTCAACCCCGAGTGGCGTTCACTGCTCAAGTACTCATCATACCACTTATCACATTTTATCCTTTGAAAACCTTTTCAACATGTGACAATATTTGACAAACATATCTTTCCCCCAGTTAAAACAGTAAAATGGGGCCGTGAAACTCACCTGAATCACTGTCTGGCTTACTAGGCAGATAGCAAGGAGGGTCCCGCACCTACAAACGTCCTAGACGTATAAGTCACTATTCCTATAGTGCATGTGCCTTGGCAAGTTGTACCCCCAACTCCCGACCGCAAGTTATTCCAAATCCCGTTTAATTAAGCGCGTATCCTAGGTTTCGTTGGCGTTACATTACCCTTTGTGTTACAAGTTATATATTACTCTTGTTAATATTTCCTTAACTTGTATCTTATTATCATCGACTCGACGTCACTTAACATATAATTATTTTCCCATTTAAATAATTATACTTAAGATCGTGTCGTTCGATATAATATATATTTCGACCCTCGACCCGACTCACTTTGCCGCACATTTGTTTTCCCATTTAAACAAATATACTAAGATCTTGTCGTTCGATTGTATATTCTTAACGTCCGATTCAACTCACCATACCGTATATTTATTTTCCCATTCAAATAAATATACTAAGATCTTGTTGGTACGGCATACACATATATATCTTTGTCTACTCGTCGCGGCTTTCCTTCCCACATATCTACTTTCCCATTAAGTAGATATACTAGAATTTTGCCGAGACGAGCGTACATATATATAAATGTGTAGTTTTTCTTGTTAAGTATATACGTTTGTTTAACGTCTTATTTGTTTATGTTATACTTTTCTCCCACGAATAATCCCCTTAACACTTAGGAAAGTGTTTGTTGGTTTTCACCCATGTATATATATATTTTACTTCCTAAAAATATATATTTTCCCATCTTGCCGCAATGGCATTTTTCTCATGATTTGTCCGTGTACGGTTCGTTAACGCGTCTTAGTTCGATATCTTAACTTGATTAGTTAATTATTCCAAGTCTTTCCCAACATGTGCTTTATAGAAATATTATCCACATTTCTAACCCATGTTACTTGGGAGGTTTGTATTTTAGCCCAACTTGTTAACTTAGATACAAAAATGCTTCCAATACTTTTATATTCCCATTTATATAAAAGTATTCATTTTTGTATAAGTTTCTCAAGTTTGATTAATATTTTTATAAAATCTCCATTTTATAAAAATTCTTATCTTAAAACCCTTTGTATTTTTATAACTTTCAAAAATACACTTTTATACAAAATACCCAAGTATTTCAAAAATCATCCTTAGACTTTATTACTTGCATTTTTGACACCAAACTTTCCATACTTGTATTTTTGGACTAATAGTTTCTGAAATGTCCATTTTAGTCCCTTAACTTTCAAAGTTACAACTTTAGTCCCTTAACTTACAAAAGTTGCATTTTTCCACTCTAACTTCCAAGGTTAGCATTTTTCACTCAAAATAGTTAACTTTGAAGATTCAACTTTTTATTGGTAAGTTATTTTTGTATCAAAACACTTATGTTAGTCTTATATTCCATATGGAAGACTAATTATGTGTGTGTTTTATGTGTATGTCCATTTCATCAAAATATCATTCATCCAAGTGAGTTAACTTTAATTTTCCATCTTAATCATTTATGAACTTCTAACATGTTTTACCACATATTATAACTTAAATGATCATAATAAGATGAATTAAAGTTAGTTTTAACATATCCAAGTTCATTTCAAAATCTTAACCAAAACATCATCCTACTTAGTCTTACATGTAAACTTTATATATTTTCAAGACTAATACATCATCATCAACAAATCCATGGTTTATTTTCATATCTTTAATCATTTTACACATGAAAACCTATTAAAGATTATGTTCAAAACCATTTTTAAACCCTTCATGTACAACTTGCTACTAGGAACACATACATGAATAATAACAATCAAAAACAAGATTAAGAAGCTTACTACTAGCACAAGGCTAGGGAAGACAAAAACCTTGAATTTGAGAGGGGTTTAGTGTGTTCTTCCTAGTGGTTTAGCTCCAAGCTCTTGAAACACACAAAAGGGGTTTGGATGATGGATGATTTTAAGTGATTTGGAGTTGTAAAAACTTGAAAGAACAAGGTGTGTGGGTGTGTGTAATCCCACGGCCACAAGAGAAAGAAGAAAGAGGATTGTTTTGCTTGATTATTCAATCTTCTAACATGTGTTATTATATAACTATCTCATGTAATGATGCTAAAGGTTTAAGAGATCTTATGGGAGATTATGTGGGTACTTGGGAGATTTTGAAAAAGAGGATATGTGTGTGCATGTAAGGTGCCGTGTGTATGTATGTATAGATAGGTGATTTCTTGCAAATCTTGATCAAATCCTTACAAGGCATCATGATCCTATATACAAGACTTAACAAGGCATGCTTTAACTTGTGTTATGATTACTTGGATTGTGTCTTGGACCCTTATGGCCTAATGGCCGAAAATTACATGCAAGGGGACAAGAAAGTGTTACTTTTGTACTTAATGTTCACTTACACACTTTATCTCATGTTAAGGCATGCTTTTACATAGGTTTTAGGTTATAATTATCAACACAAGTTGCATGGACATCCCTTGGCCTTTAGGCCGGCCCTTAGAGGGGTTTGGGTGGGGTCCACCACTTCAAATATTTACCCATGGATTGTTAAGTTTAATCCCCCGTCGTTCGGGTGTCGTTCGGGTATTTTTCGGGTTTTAATCACGCGTTATCCGGACATTAAATATACCGTTAATAACCCTTAAATATAGTCTAATTTAAGCGTTGATTGGTTATTTAGGCCTTTGCCGGGTGAAATTATGAGTTATACGCGTATCGGGTGCGGTACGCGCATTTTATTCGTTACCGGGAGATTTGTACAAGACGTTTTCATTTATGGTTTTGGAGTTCCAAAACTCATTATATCTTATGAAAATACCCTTTATTTTATATCCTGGGTGTCCGGGATCCATTTCGTTTATTTAATTATTACCGGGTAATTGCCAACGTCCATACCGGATAGCCTATTCGCACATGATCCAATCATGTTTTACCATTAAACGTATGCATTCCTATGCACTATTTGGAAATTGCTATCTCCTAAGGCCTTGATAATTAAATCACACATAATTGCATTTAATTACGTTAATCATATACTAATTAATCTGTACGGAATTACCTTATTTTTGCCGGTTGTTACATTCAGGGACTGTACAAGCTGGAAAACTCAAGTTTGAAAATGTCAATCTTATTGATAATCTCAAGTTTAATCTTTTGAGTGTTTCACAAATGAGTGACAAAGGTTATGGCTCATTCTTCACAAAGAAAACTTGCAAGATTATAGGGCCGGAAGTGGTGAAAAAGATTGATACCATCATTGCTGAGAGCAAAGCACAACTTGTTGCTCATAGAAGTGGTAATGTGTATGTTGTTGATATGTTAAAGTACAATCCTATGGCAAATGTCTGTTTGTTCTCTGCTGCCTCCACAAAGGAGACAGAATTGTGGCATAGGAGATTGGGTCACACCAACCTTAACACTATCAACACACTCTCCAAACAAAGCCTTGTCAGAGGTTTACCATCAAAAGAATTCAAATGTGATGAGCATTGTGTTTCTTGTTTAAAAGGGAAACAACATAAAAGCTCTTACAAATCCATTGATGAGTCCAAAACCAGTCAGTGTCTACAATTGTTGCACATGGACTTGTTTGGCCCTGTTAAAATCATGAGTCTAAGAAGAAAAAGATTTTGTCTTGTCATAGTTGATGATTTTTCTAGGTTTACATGGACTTACTTTTTACATTCTAAGGATGAGACTGCAGGTATATTGAAGGACTTTGTCACCAAAGTTGAAAAACAATATGACTTGCCAGTAAAAGTCTTCAGGAGTGACAATGGAACAGAGTTTAAAAATAAGGAGTTGGATGATTTCTGTGTGTCAAAAGGGATTGTGAGGCAGTACAGCATCCCAAGAACACCAGAACAAAATGGGGTGGTTGAAAGGAAAAATAGAACTCTTATAGAAGCTGCAAGAACCATGCTAGCAGATTCTGGTTTGCCACTGTCCTTCTGGGCAGAAGCTGTAAACACTGCTTGCTATGTTCAAAACAGAGTTTTGATCAACCCCAGACATCAAAAAACTGCTTATGAAATTTTGTTCAAAATCAAACCATTAATTTCATTCTTCAAAATCTTTGGCTGCCCATGTTTCATTTTAAACCTCAAAGATTCCACTTCAAAATTTGCAGCCAAAGTAGATTGTGGTTATTTTCTGGGATATTCTTCTACTGCCAAGGCCTATAAAGTGTTTAACACAAAGACCAAGACAATAGAAGAAACTCTGAATGCAAAGTTCAATGAACTTTCATCTCTAAAAATCCCTGCAAATCCTGCTGAACTATTTGATTTAGATAAATTCAAATTTGAAGATATCACTGTTAAAACTAACAATGCAGGTATTCCACAGTCTCCACAACAAGATTACAGAACAGATGTTGTGATTCCCAGTCACTACAAAATCTATTCTGCCTCAGAGGAAGCAGCTGTTCAAAACAATTGTCAAAACTCTGCCACAGCTGTGTCAACCATTGTTGGCCTTTCTTATCCTCAAACCACTGTCTCACCTCTCACAACCACTGAACAATCATCTGTTGACAAAAGTCAATCATCTGTTGACAAAAGTCAGTCCAGTTTCACACCACTTGGACCCATTCCTCCATTACCATTCCAAACATCTGATGGCACTACAGAAGTACCAACAGATGTTACACCAACAGAGTCACCAAACCTCTGTCCATCACCTCAAAATGCCATCATACCATATCAGGGAGATCTTATTTACTTAAGAGCTCATCCACCAGACCAGATCATTGGCAACATCAGAGAGGGTGTGCTCACAAGAAGCCAATCCTCCAATATCTGTCTTTTTGCAGGTTTCCTATCTCTCACACAACCTGTCAAGTACCAAGAGGCACTAAAAGACAACAGTTGGGTAGAAGCTATGCAAGAAGAACTCCTTCAATTTAAAAGACAACAAGTATGGGAGCTTGTACCACTACCTAAGGATGTTTGTCCTATAGTAACAAAGTGGGTCTTCAAAAACAAAACTGATGAAAGGGGTATTGTTGTCAAGAATAAAGCCAGGCTTGTGGTTCAAGGCTTCAGACAAGAAGAAGGAATAGATTATGATGAAACTTTTGCTCCTGTAGCAAGACTAGAAGCCATCAGACTATTTTTAGCCTTTGTTGTCAACCACAACATAAAGGTGTATCAGATGGACATCAAATGTGCTTTCCTTTATGGCAAAATTCAGGAGGAGGTCTATGTATGTCAGCCACCTGGTTTTGAAGACACATTCCATCCTGACTATGTCTACAAGCTCAACAAAGCTTTGTATGGCCTCAAACAAGCACCAAGGGCCTGGTATGAAACTCTTTCCACATTTCTCTTATCCATTGGTTTCACAAGAGGTAAAATAGACAAAACTTTATTTCTTAAATGGAAAGGGAAACACTTAATGATTGTTCAAATATATGTGGATGACATCATTTTTGGATCCACATGTAACCAAATGTGTGAAGAGTTCAGAAAACTCATGACAGCAGAGTTTGAGATGAGTGCCATGGGTGAGCTTCAGTGTTTCCTTGGTCTTCAAGTGAAACAACTGCAAAATGGCACATTCATTCACCAAAACAAATATGTAAAGAATTTATTAACCAGATTTGAGATGAATGATTGTAAGCCATGTAGTACACCCATGAGTACAGTCAAGCTGCTCACTATTGATGACAAGGATGAACTGGTTGATCAAACACATTATAGATGCATGATTGGGTCTTTACTGTACTTAACTGCATCTAGGCCAGACATTATGTTTGCTACCTGTGTCTGTGCAAGATCCCAGGCTTCACCCAGAAAGTCAAACCTTATTGTTGTGAAAAGGATATTCAGATACCTCAAAGGTGCTCCCACACTTGGTATTTGGTATCCTGCTAATGGAAACATTGAGCTTTCAGGTTATTCAGATAGTGACTTTGCTGGCTGTCACACCACAAGAAAGTCCACATCAGGAGGGTGCCAATTTCTAGGGAATGCCTTAGTTTCCTGGCAAAGCAAAAAGCAGGCAGCTGTTTCAACCTCAACAACTGAAGCTGAATACATTGCTGCTGCAAGCTGTACAGCCCAACTCATGTGGCTTCAAAATCAATTACTGGATTTTGGGATAACTGCACTACAGACTCCACTCATGTTGGACAGTCAAGCTGCTGAAAATATCATCAAGAATCCAGTTTCTCATTCCACTACCAAACACATTGACATCAGACATCATTTTGTCAGAGACAGCTATGAAAAAGGTTTGATTTCTCTGCACCATGTTCCAACAGAGAATCAGTTGGCAGATGTGTTAACAAAAGCTTTAGACACATCTACCTTTACAAATCTGATTTCCAGAATTGGCATGTTAAACATGGATTAAACAAATAAATTTTATTTTAAAAAGGAATAATAATAAAATGTTTCAGAAAATCAAAATTTCTTCTAAATAGCTGTTTGGTTGAAAAATCTGTTTACAACATCTGATCAGATAAAACAACCACTATTTCATTCATATCCACTGTTGGTTGAAAAATCTGTTTCAAAACATCTGATCAGATAAAACAACTATTTCCCTATATATATATATATATATATACTATATCTATAAAAAAAATACAACAGTTGGTTCCATCAGCTGTTTGTATCAGTTGTTTGCCAAAACAGCTGTTCTCCACCAGATGTTTCATCTATCAGATGATTGCCACGTCTGCTCATACAAGCAGAGGTTTGGCCACATCAGCGGTTTCTTTTGAGCCTATAAAAACCCTGTTTTACCACAACAGATGTTCCACTGTCTCATTGTATTCAAAATACTGAAACCGCCTTCTTCATTCTCAAAACCTCAATCAAATTTCATTCATCTTCACCTTCGGAATCCATTAAAATGGATCTTCAAGCCAAAGCCACCCACAATTGTCTCCCATATCTGGTTAAAACAGATGACAACGTCTCATTCCATTCCACCATCGACATTCTTCTAAACTCCAAATACCTACCCATCTTAACCGCTGACGCCCCCATCTATATCGATACCCTCCAAGAGTTCTGGTTGAATGCTGAGTTTCTATAGCAAGACAAAAAGCCTACTTCCATTATTTCCAAAATTGGAGAAACAAGTATCGTCATTACCCCTGAAATCATATCCACAACCTTCTCACTGAATGACCTGGCAGGTAAGGACTCCTTCACAAAAACAGAGCTTCACACTGAGTTCCAAGAAAGAGGGTATGATGGTCAGATGACTGGATCAACTCTTTTCAAAAAGTTTTTTCCACCAGTCATGAAATTTTTCTTCCATACTCTTCTTCTGTGTGTCTCCGCTAAGTCCACATCCTTCAATGAAATCCCTTTAAGGATGCAATATCTGGGTTATGCCATGTTGTCAAACTCTGACTTCAATCTTTCCCAAGGATTGTTCATGGACTTAGTGTCAAATGTGAAAGCAATTAAGTCTGGGTCTAACAATGCTTTTCTAATTTACCCAAGAATTCTTAGTGTAATCCTACAAAAGGTCTTACCAGAAAAGGTTTTCAAAAAGGGTGAGACAATGCAAATGAAAAGCTTAACTGATGAAACTTTCACTAGAATGTTGGGTGGAAGCACCCAAGAAAAAGTGTCAAAAGTGTCCAAAGTTTCTAAAACACAAACAAAGAGGACAAAGACAACAACTGTTGTCAAAACCTCTGTTGTTGAGCCCACTGCTCCTGGTGATCATGGCACTACATCCAGTGCTGTGAACCCCACACCAGCCATTTCCAAAAAGAAACATCCATCCACAAAAACCACCACTCAACCACAAATGAGACTTCTGGATGATGAGGTACCAGAAGAAAACTCTGTTGCACCACCAAAGCAACCTGAAACCACTGTTGTTACTTCCTCACAACAGTTGGACATACCTCCACCTGACCAAACTCCTCATGAATCCTCCCAAAAGGATCATGTTGTAAGCCAAGGGGAAACACATCATGATACATTTGAGTCACTTGGTCAAATGTTCACAAGCCCCTCTCCCAGGGCTAATTCTCTTGTTACTCCTCCACCCTCACCATCACATCATGTTCCACAAACCATGCAACCTCTGTTTGATGCAATTGAGAAATCTCAGGAAGATCCCAGTTCCTCTCTTCCACCTATCACTGAGAGCATACCTCCACAAGTGACTGGTCCTGAGAACATTCAATCTGCTATCCAACAAACAGTAGAGGAGGTTACACCACCTGAGTTCAATGCAACTCTAGGTGAGTTTTTAAGTGGAGCAGCCACTACTGATGTAGAGACCATTGTCTCACACCAGGACAGTGATTACATTGCTAAGACTCCCTTGAAGGCAACAACTGATGAAGCCACTATAGTGTCTCCAAAAACAGTTGGAAGTCCCCAGTACCAAGAAAAAGGGGCATCTGATTCACCTATTAGGACTGAATCAGGTAGAACTACCACTGGTAGGGACTCAGATGATCCTATTAACTTAGGAGATGGGTCAAAATACCAAGAATTGACGGACAGAGTTCATGCAATTGAAACCTCTGTAGCAGACATCAAATCTGATGTCAAGCTTATACTGGGTTCCATAGCAGATCTTTCCAAAGGTCAACCATCAACAGCTGATATAGCTAGTGAGCTATGGAAATCCGTTTCCCCATCATCATAGCCCACAGAAAACTAGCTGATCAGACACATGAAACATATATGGCTGAGATCAGAAACATGGTGGATGCAAGGTACAAAGATACACATGCAGACATTAAAGCCATCAAAGATCACCTGCTGAAGACCACTGGCTCTGCCCCTACCACCATTCTCAGGGATGAAGATGATGAT
Source organism: Ambrosia trifida (assembly GCA_028751855.1). Lineage (NCBI taxonomy): Eukaryota > Viridiplantae > Streptophyta > Magnoliopsida > Asterales > Asteraceae > Ambrosia > Ambrosia trifida. The sequence continues at coordinate 107,060,232 of CM054124.1, read as the reverse complement.
GTCTTCACGGCTGATGATGCCAAAAAGGGGGAGAGTGGCAGAGATAGGCTACCAAAGTTAGATCCCTTTGGTTGTCCTCCTTCTAAAAAGGGCAATGCTAAGTCTGCCAACAAACCAGAGGCTAGTCAAACAGCACCACAACAACAACAACAAGCAACACAAACAGCACCACAACAACAACAACAAGCAACACCAACAGCACCACAACAACAACAACAAGCAACACCAACAGCACCACAACAAACCAGTGTCAAAAGCAAAGCAGTAGACAACTCTGTAAACATAGAAGCTGAAAAGGCTGCTCAGGCCAAACAAAAAGGGCTGACACCTTGGAAGCTAAAGCAGAGTTGCTGGTGAACCTCAAGAGAGAACAACAGCAGGAGACTGAAGATGTGGGATCCTCAAAAAGGATGAAAAGGCCTGCTAGACATGTCAGAAAACCATCATCCAAGCTAAACACCTCTGTTGACAAAACCACTGCTGCTGAAACCACTGCCACCCAAAACACTGAAACCACACAAAACACTGCTTCCCAAACCACTGTACCTAAACCTACAAGCACATCTGAACATACAACCACCAAACCTACACCCAAACCTACATCACCAACCAAATCCCAAACATCTGCTGGACCTACTAAAAGGCCAACAGATGTTAATCCAACCACTGCTACCAAATCACCATCTTCCAAAATCTTGTACACAAGGAAGAGAAAATCAACCTTTGTTGTACATGATGAAAACATACACACATCACCAAACACCACATCAACTGCACAATCCACTCCTATCACAGCTATTCCAATTTCATCATTCTCACCACACACATCCAAATTCAGTTCCCATAGACCACCACCAACCATTACACCATTGGTTGTTCAGTATCCCCTTGAACTTGATCTACTCAAGGGGGAATTACAATCCTTCTACAATACTGAACAACCATCTGACAGATCCTTCCCATCTCTCCCAAATTTCCCTGTTCCCCTAAACATTGATACATATCTTAAATACAAGGGTGAACAGGTAGATGCCATCATTAAGGAGAAATGCAAAGGGAAGGATGACAGGACTGCTCAGGGCATCCATTCAGCAGAGGTTAGCAAACTCAGAAGGATTGAGGATTTTGCTAAGACCCTAAGCAACTCCATGTCCTCCATGCCTCTCAGTGGTGACTTGGAAAAGGAGGTTAGGGATTCTCTTCTGGAACAGATCTTGGCAACCAAGCCATATAAAGCAACCAAAAAGCAGTTTAATGGTTGGACCACACATGCATTAAGAGAAGAACTTCTCAGAATAGAAGAAATGGCTAAAGACCCCAAGGCTAAAGTCTCTACTTCTAATTTTGGCAAAGGTAGAGACCCAGTCAGAGCCTTAAAGTTTAAAAGAATGAGACAAGAGATAGTAGCTGCTAACTATGGGGAAATGAGGTCTGTCTCTAGATGGTCTGAGCTGAGGCTGGTTGAGACATACAAGAGTCTTGAAGAAAACAGAAAGAAGGATCCCAGCCTACCTAGAAAACCTGTCTATACTGATGAGCCACTGATGAAAAGACCCCAGCAGACTTTTACCTTGGACAGCTTACTTGAAACCTCTGATCTATCAACTGCTGTAAGAAGACAGTTCAAGAAACAGAAGGAAATGTCAGAAGAAGATCAGAAGAAGTTTGCTGATACATTTATCAAGGAAGGGCTCTTCAATCAGATACACTTTTTCTCTGATCCTACAACAGAGAAACTTAGGGAACTCATTGGAAGACCTCCATCACCTAACTCATCCCAAATAAGTTCATCTCAGCAAATCCACTGACTCAAAAATTCTAAAATGGAAAGTCAACAAAGACAACCATGAATTGACTCTGCTCAGGTCAGATGGAAGAGTTCAGAAGATCAGCATGGAGGATGCATACAGCCTATGTGCAGATGATCTTCAAACATTGCTAAATCTAGAACTTGAAAGAGATGAAGAAGACTTATTTGCTCTGAACTTTGAACTACAATTCAAAGGTCAAATCAGAGAAAGTCTGATGAGGAATAAAGATCAGTAAATAAAGCTGAGTTTTGGCATCATCTGTTCTAGGGGGAGATTGTTGGGTCTGCTGACCTGGAGAAGAACAGATGATTGGAAAGCCAAAATATGCTAACAGTTGATCCTCTCAATAAACAGTCCTTACAACATACTTCTCCCAAAAGACTGCTGACTCTAACAACTGTTCTATCCAAACAACTGCTATGACAACTGCTGATACAAAGGACTGCTGAATAAACACTGATGAAGAACAACTGCTGACCAAAGGTCTGATGAAGAACAACTGCTGATCCAAGTACTGAAGACTAAAGCACTGCTGGAGCCAACAGCACTTAGGCTCCAGCAGAGGATACAAGACCATCAGAGTTTTCCTACAACAGTAGTTTACCTTCAGTGTTTTCAATGTAACAGTAGTTTGTAATAGGCAGATGTTTTATGTTTGTTATTCTGTTAGAGGTCACTGTCTTAGGTGACGTCAGCCTAGGTCATCAGTGGTTTAGGTTTGTCTATAAATAGAACAGTGCTTGTACTGTTCTATTGCATCACACACACAAACATTCTCTCAGACAAACAATCACTGTGTGATCAGGCTGAGGGGGAGTACTTGTATGATTGTAATCTTTTAGATAAATGAAAGCATTCGATCAGAAAACAATTACACTCGTGTTTTGATTAATAGTTTATTATTCCGCTGCACTTTCCATTCTATATTTATTTCACTCTTATCATTTTAGTTAAATATAATCAAAACAATCAAACTCAGATCCTAACAGATTAGAGTTAAGACCTTTGTTTGTGGTTGATAATGTAAAGTTTAAGTCGTTGATTCATTTGAAAATCGAAAGCGCCTATATAGACGTTTGATTAAAGTTAAGACCTTTGTTTTTTATTTTATTTTAACTTTTTAAAATAATTATATTAAAAAAATAAAAAACCAATTTAAAACACCAAAAAATACCCAAAATTAAAACTTTGATCCAAAGCGCCTCACTTTGGCCTAAACTAGGCGCCTTGGATCAGTTTTTTCTGCCCCCATCTGCCACATCGTACGATTTGACCCCAGACGCCTCGCTTTGACTTAAGCGAGACGCTTTGGAAGGTTTAAATAAAAGTGGGGGGTGTGAAACTGTGAATAGCCGGGGCCATATTAATAGTTGTGTTTGCTTGTTAATTTAAGTCAGACTTGATGTTCCCAAAGTATTATTAGAGTCGCAGTGGCAGGCCAAATTCTCGCTGACACCTAATATGACATTTTTAGCCACTTTCACCGTTACATTTTCATGTAAAACAAATATTATATTTGTGAAAGAAAATATTTCGGAATATTTGTTGCATTTCTTTTTAATTGACTGCATTATTCCTGTGTAGTAGTATAACATTAGCGTTTTGCAAATCCTGTATATTGGTCATCTCTTCTTAATTTTTTTTAAACGAGGCTAATTTCCTCTTCCATTTTATACATACATTTTACACCCTTTTAAATAAACCATTTTTTTTCCTCTTATGAAGCTTGAACTCCCAATCTCCACTTAAAAACCCAACACATTTATCAACACACCACAAGGGGTGGGGCGTCATCACGTCTTACTTAAATGTTAGTTTTTCATGCTTATAATTGTGTAAAACCCAAAATAAATTTATAAGATTGTGAAAATGTTAATTAAAAATCTAAAACTCGTATGGTTGTACCTGATATAAAAAAAAAGTTTATTTTAAACATATATCAATATATAAGACTATCCGTTATGGTCCGCGAGCAGCCTGTCGCGAGCCACAACTTTGTACACGTGGCCAGCGGTGTCCAAAACATCTTCACGTGAAGCTGTCAGCGAGCGATGGGACGTGAGCCAGCTCACGTCCGTTAGGGGGCTAGCGGACTGGTTGGTCTTTTAAAATTCAAAAATTAAATTCACCCACCAAATTAATTACCCCTCTATTTATTTTACCCAACTATCTTCTTCTTCACAAACATAACCCACCTTCTTCTTCTTCATACTCAAACCCTAAAACCTTCAATTTTCAAACCAAACTTCATCATTATGGGGCAGTGGACTGAGGAGGAGGAGTTAGCACTCGTGCTCACGTACCAACAAGTCCACGGGGACGCTACTTTGTCAAGGCGTGGATACGGGACTCATGGCCCATAGTGGCACCGGGTTTTGGCCGAGTTTGGTACCCTTGTAGGGGGTACCACCCGTACCAATGACTCCATCTCCCACAAGTTCGGGGACATGAAATCGAAGTGTAAACACTTTGGAACCGCATACAAAGCGGTGAAGGAGGATATGCCCGATGAAACCGATGACGTGCCCGTCGCCTTTGCCAAAGTGGAGTACCTTCGGACGATTGGCCATAACTTTAACCACGTTTTGGCATGTCAAATGTTACGCTCAGGCCTACGTTAGTTTTTTTTTTATTTTAGTGTAGTTTCCTTTTTTTTAGTGTAATTTTTTTAATGTGATGGTTTTTTTATTTTTTATTTTAGTGTAACTTTTGTTTTATTTTTTAGTGTAATGTTTGTTTTATTTTTATTTTAGTTTAAAAAAATTGTGGTAAAAAATTAAATACGTTTGGTAAAAAAAACCTCACTCACCTAAACCCATAACACCCTTTAGCGAGCGACCACCGGCCGCTACTCAGTGCCAACTAAGTAATGACATGGCACAGTATTATTCGATAAATCTTTCACTCACCTCTACTCACAGGAGATAGTCTAATTTAATTTAACTAAATTGTGGTAAAGTCAACTATTGCTCTTAGTAGTTTGACACTTCTTTTTATGTCAGGTTGTTTGACAACTTAATTTTATACTTTTAGTTAGTTAGGGTAGTGGGGTCGTTATTGTGATGGGTAGTGTGGTGCTCCCATCACACCGCCACCATAACTTTAATCACCGCGTGGTTGCTTGGAAGCGTGGTGATGATCCCGGGCCTAGTAGAGTGGGTGGCCGCTTTGTTTAGTGAAGTATAATGTTGTGGTTGGTTGGGTTGTTTTCTTTTTTCTTTTTTTTTTTTTTTTTTTTTTTTGATTGATAATGGATGATTTAGTAATAAATATAATAGGTGGTGCAAATGACTTATTGATGGTTTGATGGATTGAAGTGACAACTTGTGATTTGTTGCCTTTTTTAGTGATAGTGTGATGTAGATGATTGGGTGCCCCCTCCCCTTTAGTCGTAAAAAAAACTTTATATGTTTTGATACATAGTTAGATGTAACAACGTTCTTCTACAACCAAAAATGCAAATGTTATGTTAATTATTCATGATGCTTATATACATGCGAACACCTCCTAGTCGTTTAAAAGCATGAACATTTCAATCAAGTTTTATCATATAAGGAGGGTTATCTTGAGAACGCTAAATATCACGAGAACCGTGAGAACAAATGAGAACCAATAAAAATCAATTTTGTTCAATATAAACCTAATTATATTTAAAATATAACATTAAAAAATGAATTTTCTTTTCAAATAATTCATCTCTTTTTGCAAAAACATTTTAAAATTAACATTTTACATATGTGTAAATGAAACAGTTTACACATGCATAAACAGTAAATTTACACATGTGTAAAAACAATTTATTTTCGTATGTGTTCAAATTTTTACGCGTAAATTGTGTTATTGAGATTGTATTTTAATAATGAAGACATGTGTAAAAAGAAATTTTGAATTTGAATGGTTTTAGACAGCATTCTCGTGCACGAAATATATGTGTTCTCAAAAAACAGACATACGAAATATTATATAACTTAACAATCGCTAAATTAAACGTACGAAGATGATGCATGTACGATATTAATTCGTTATTACATAAGTACAAAATGTGTAATATAGCTTATAATATTATTTGTACACAACCAGTAAAATCCCCCGCGCTTCACGGCGGGAATTCCATTTATGTGGTATCGTTTTTTATGGCGGTGGCAATCACTATAGCAATCAAAAGAAAAACATAGAGCTAAAGTATTTTTAGACCAAAAGAATATGAACTGATACTTAAATTGATCAATGTAAATCTTTGAGAAAAATGCTAATAATTAGTCAAAAATTAAATTTGTAATTTGTAAATTAGATTTAAGTTGTGGAACTTTTTTTTACTGGTCTAATTATGTAGACATGTTTAGTAGAGAAAAATGCTAATAATTAGTCTGAAATTAAATTTGTAATTTGTAAAATAGATTTAAGTTGAGGAACTTTTTTTTACTGGTCTAATTTTGTAGACTTGTTTAGTAGAAGTGATGTGCAACAATCAAAGAAAAACGTGGAAGGCTTATAAGATCAAACATGGCCCAATAAAAGCCACTAACTATGCATAGGTGGAAGAAACTAATTGGAATGCTGAATGTTTACGTTGTGTTTTGTTGTATTTATAAAATTTTCAAACACTCCTTTTATTATATAAATTTGTGTAAATCTGCATGTAAGTTTTCATACTACTTATAAAAAAGGTCATACAACTTTTGGTTTCACCAATTGACTGAAATATACCCACAGACATTTAATATATATAAAATTATATATATTAAATGTCTGTGGGTATATTTCAGTCAATTGGTGAAACTAAAAGTTGTATGACCTTTTTTATAAGTAGTATGAAAACTTATATGCATACAGATTTACACGAATTTATATAATAAAAGAAGTGTTTAAAAATTGTGTACAAATAATATTATAAGCTATATTACACATTTTGTACTTATGTAATAACAAATTAATACCGTACATGCATCATCTTTGTACGTTTAATTTAGCAATTGTTAGGTTATATAATATTTCGTATGTCTGTTTTTTTATATAAGTCTATTCGTTTTTATTATAATAAAACTCTTCATTAAATTAAAGACACAACTTTCTAGAAGAATACAAAAACCAGGGATTGCAACGGGTCAAGTATGGTTAATATCATACCCATACCCGGTTATAAAATCTCATATGATACCTGTCCATTATCGTCGGGTATAGAGTATACCCGCGAGTATCGGGTATGCTCGTTGGTATTTGTATGTATATATTTTTTTTCATTTACTTTTATCTATATCTATATCTATACTATAAAACATTTTCTAAGGACTTCTTAAATTTTAAGAGGTATAAATTTAGTTGCTTATGATACAACATGCAATTCATAAAATAATTACTTTAGGGGGGCAAATATGTCTTTAGTACACCATATTTAATCAAAAGAAATTCAAAAGTCAAGAGATGTTTATAAAACCTCATTATATTCAATTTTATAATTACTTTGAACATATTAAATAGAAAATTAACATATAAAAAAGCAATTCATAATGTTACATATTTTATTAATATTTTATATAGAATTAGATACTTTATAAAAGTTAAAATTTTATAAACTTGATCATACTATATAGAAATCGAGAAATCAATAGTGAAAGTTGTGTTTTAATTCAATAGGTAACGAGTTGAATTCTGAAAGCATTATGTGTATAAATATTAATACACGTAAACATGCCTAATCTGATTTAAACTAAACTATATGATAGCGGAATTCAGCGATCGAAGATCGAAGAAAGCTTCTGTTTAATTTAGCCATCTCTAATTATCTCTATACCGGCTAGGAGAAACCTTAGATTAGACTCTCTCTCTCTCTCTCTCTCTCTCTCTCTATATATATATATATATATATATATATATATATATATATATAGGGTAGGGTTCCTGTAAAAATATTGGTTTGTGTAAGAAGTGTAGGAATGATTAAAAATTGATATGTATGCATATTTTTTTGATGTATTCATGATGTTTTGGATTGATTTGCTTAGAAAAACACCAAACATAACAAATTAATAACCGAAAACAATGTATTTTAAGCAGAGTGTTTAAAGTAATTACTAGGGTGTTTTAAGCAGAGTGTTTTAAGTAATTACTAAGGTGTTTTATCTGTATTTTAAATTTAATGACTATAATACATTGGATTGTGTTTTAAATTTGTATATATTGTTTTGTTAAGTGTTTTTCAAGCCAAAACAACCCAATACATCATTCCAAAATAAAAAACATGATGCCTACATGTCAATTCTTAATCCTTCCTACACTTCTCATACAAAACAATATTCTTACAGGATCCTCTACCTATATATATATATATATATATATATATATATATATATATATATATATATATTGATGCATTGTACTTATAACTCCTTATAGCACACAAGTAATAAAAGAATCATTATACATTTTCACACTTTTCGTAGGTTATCGTTTTAGTATAGTGCATCCCACTATCTTACTAATCGTTTTTAAATGATGAGAATGTAGAGAGAAAATTAATGAACGCATATAGTTTGATGCAGTTATTCTTTACTTAAGATGAGAATACTTATATCATATTGTAACAGGTATTCTTTATTTTTATCATTTAAACAAAAGGTTTTGGATGTATTTTACATCGCAATGAATTGATACATTTTGATGCAATGTTCAATTATGCCGCAACGCACGGGTTACCCACTAGTAGTTTTATGTTTTAAAATTTATAATATATGAAATTGTAATAAATAACATATATATTATCATCACCATAATAATTTTTGAAACATTTAAAACGTAAATATATAATATAGTATGAATTTTGAAAACTATATTTACATATCATAGTATATAAATATAAACGATAATTTTATTAGAATATATATTTTAAAAGAAAAGTTTATTTTTCAAATAATGAATATATTAAAATAAAGCATTACTAAAAATAGTTAAAAAATGATATATAAAACTTAAAAGTTTTCGGGTATATATTTTAAAAATACGGGTATTTAGTTTCAGATAATCGGGTCAGGTATCACCTAATACCATACCAGCAAAATATCTTTTTTCCGATACCAAACCCGCCCACAAGCACATTAAATAGTTGCACTTGAGAAACCACCTTTGAATAACATCATGATTTGACATGAATAAAAGACCTTTTACACTATATCACAAACCTTTTGTTTGCTATGTTTATCAACTATTTGTCGAAAATCAACAACGATAATGACCATAGTTTAATGCAAGTTAACTTAAGTAAAGACTTTGTTTTATTTCTCTAACGGATATTGACAAAATTGTATTTTTATATGTAAGACATGTGTAATGGAAAGGGGGAAAACTTAAGGCCCCCCTCTGTGATTGTCCACGTGGCAGACGAGTAAGTATTGGACGTTAATTCAAAATGAAATGTAGTGGGAGGGAGAAAAAGGGGGCGCTATTATTAAAAAAAAAAAAACTAAATATCTACCCTTCTTCTTCTTCTTCATGACACCAACATTCACCTGCTGCCTTTCTTCTTCTTCTTCTTCTTCATTACACCCACCACCACAGATCAACCACCTTCACCATCGTACACAATCACCACGACAGATCAACCCATCATCACGACCATACCCATAACCGTCACCCACCATCGGCACCACCACAAAACCACCACCTGCACAACCATCAGCACCACCACGAAACCACCACCTACACCACGTTTGATTAGATTTGAGTTGTTAACATATTATTGGGTGATGATTTTGTTATCCGGCGTTAAAAATATAACGCTTGGGCATGGTTTGAACACATAGCACCCCACCGTAAAAGTGTGTGAGGCGCGAAATTACAAATAACGCCGTGGATCACGCTCAACTACATATGGCCAAAAACATTTTTACCCAAGGTTTTATGTCAATATACGAAACGAGCAAATATATTTTAATATGTTCTGATGTGTATAATAATGCCAAAAATCACAATTCAAACATTGAATGATAACATTGATTCTTGCATATGATATTCATAATAATTTTGATATACAACTAAAAAAAAATGCAATAATGGACAGAGAACGATAGAGAAAAAAAAGAAAAAAAAAGATAAGCTCACCTACTTTGTGACATTGGAATAAAATTTTAGTTCTTTTGATTTTTCTATCTCGTATCCTTAAATTAAAAACCAAAAAATTATTATACATACATATATGCATATATATATATATATATATATGTATAAAAAATAATATCAAACTTGTGTTATATATAGGATATAGTCCTGTTGAATTGATAGGATGTTCTCACAACAAAACTGAAGTCATTCCCCTTGCCCTAATACTCTCTCTCTCTCTCTCTCTCTCTCTCTCTATAACATTTCTGATACAACTTCCAGTCTAAGTCGCTCTTCACTTGAGTTTACCCATCCCTTTACTCATTACCTTTTTAAGAGCAAAGCACCAACATATCTTTCCTTTTTGCCTTTTCCATCAGGGTTACTATAAAAAGAAAGAAATATTATACACTACAATGGACATTGACATTATGAGGTCCATTTCCGATGACCAAACAGACATGATGATGCTGATGAATCTAGACAAGCTCCCTGACTTCACCGGAGTTTACAGTGACAACAAAACCCCTATATCATCCGAGTTCACCAACCTTAATCATCCCAACATGTCATATAACTCCATTGAAGATATAAACTTCATGAACAATTCCTCATCAACAACAATATCATTCACTTCTCCAACAGAAACAACACTAGGGTGTCATGAGATGCAGTTTTTGTCAAGCCCACGATGGCGAAAAGGCGGCGAAGGAAGCGACGGTGAGATTGAGCAGAAGCGAAATTCGATGGCTGCGATGCGTGAAATGATATTCCGCATCGCAGCCATGCAACCGATTCACATTGACCCGGAATCGGTTAAGCCGCCTAAGAGGCGGAATGTGAAGATATCTAAAGACCCGCAAAGTGTGGCGGCTAGACACAGGAGAGAGAGGATAAGTGAACGGATAAGAATACTACAGAGACTGGTACCAGGTGGTACAAAGATGGATACAGCTTCTATGCTCGATGAAGCCATACATTATGTGAAGTTTTTAAAGAATCAGGTGCAGACGTTGGAGAAAGCTGGGGAGAACCGGCCGACGGTGGCCGGTGGTGTTGGTTTTCCGGTGCCGATGGGGACAGGTACTGCAAAGGGTTATCATCAACAGATGAATGTTCAGCATTATTTGGGTGCATAGTTGAGTTGAAGAGAATTATGTTAAGAGGGTTTAATAGAAAGTTTGAAAGTAGATTAAGTTTGTTTTATTAACGTTTAAGGAGTTACAATCATAGCGGACATCAAATCTTAGGATTTGGAATCAATGCAAGTTGTACTTTGGTTATAAAATAATAATAATCATTCCCTTCTTTACAAGAGATATGATTTTTAATTACTGTATTTTAGATTAGATATTTTCATTCTATAAAACTTTGAAGCTTGATGCAATAAAAGTTCAAATTTTATTAAATGGAATTGAGTTTTTATTTTTCGACTAATGGTATATATATAGGGCTACGCATTTTTTTTTATTTTTTTTTAAATTGTCACTTTCTTAAGATTATAATAGTGGAAACTCAATTATTCAATTAGAAAAAGGACCCAATTTATTAAATAATGGCACAATATATATTACTTACTATTCATGGATTCAATGTTTGTTTCTCATCTACTATAAAACAATATTTCTTCCTTACCCCACCATGGCTCCCTTGTCAAGAAAGATATAGAAAACATATTAAAAGTATTAAAATATTATTTTGGTTGTAGTCTAGTGATAAAGAGGAAATCCTCTCTTGAGTGAGGTTGAGAGTTCAACACCAATGGTGCACAAAAAAGATGTAAAAAATGTGTGAAAAATAAGTGTAAGAAATTAGACGTTCAAAAAAAATAAAACATATTAAAAAATGCCCTGTGTTTAATTAATTAAAAATTTTGAAGTCAAATTGTAGATAAAGGCCGCTACTAATCAAAACAGACGGCTTTTATTTCTGTCTCATAATCTGAATTTTATATTTGTTTGAAGCTTTTAATTCTAGAAACATTAATACGTACAGCATCAATAGAGCGAGTTTTTAACCGATTATATATAAGTTAAAAAAGTTACATAATTGTTACTTTAATATAAAAGATGGTATATATTTAACTAATTAATTTATATATAAGAGTTGAAGGAAAATAGAATCAGGATCTAACCAATGAAGATATAGAAATGTTAGAAACAGAATCGAGACCAATAATTTAATTGGAGAGGGGTATGGGGCTGTCATATTGATGTTTTTCAAGGTCAAAGGTTGAAAAAGAAAAACATAACCACTTTGGTTCAATTTTGAAACATTCGCACATTTATATTAAATATCTTTTTACAAAGGTTAAAAATAGTGAATACTTGATAAAAATGAAATACTTCAAACATACCAGATTTTAGAGTCACAACAAATCAACGAAGTATGTTTGAGCTATCCTAACACAAATACAAACACAAAACATGAAAGCAATAAACAAACACAAAGATTTACGTGGTTCAGTCTAACCTAACTTACGCATCCATCGATGGCAACTAACTAGGTTATTCATTATTGAAGCGTTAAACAAATTACAAGTAATACTAAGAGGGTGTTTGGGATTGCGTTTTGAATCTGATTTTTAGATTATTGCGCTTTAAAAATGCAGATAATCAGTTTTTAGTGTTTGGATTGCGTTTTGAAAACGCAAATAATCAGTTTTTTAGGCTACCAAAACGCAATAATCTATAAGCAGCTCCACCCCTGCTTTTCCAAAACGCATAATCTGTTTTGAATAATCAAATCCCAAACACCCCCTAAGTATGGTTTACCAAGCTTGCTTATAATGTTAAGCTCATATATAGGCCCACAAGGTCTAAGAACCCAACATGCACCGTAGTATATATAATCGAGAAGATTTTTTTTTTCTTTTTTCATTTCAATAAAAAGAGGCAAATTACATAAGATATCAGGTATGCAGGTAACAAGTTATGCCACCACCTCGTTCTGGATTGAGAAGATTAAAAAAATATCACCAAATTCACAATTGATTAACCGTACGTACGTTATATAATATTAGGGACAGATTACTAGATGTATAACTTTCGATAATACTTCTTCATTTTGTAGCATAAACTTTTAACTCGTTAATCTTATTTAAAATCCAAAGAGACACACATATGATCATATATCACGTACAGATAAAATATAACATTGCTCGATCTGGCTAATAAATGGCCGGAGGAACCATGATAAATGTGTGCAGGGGGGGCACGGGAATCTGGTGCACCTACAGGTACAGATGAGAAAAAAAAGAGTTGTAATTCCCAAGTTTCATCAACGCCCAATTGGAACATCAGTGCAAGCAAAGCAAACTGCTTCTTGCATGAGCAAATCACGTGAACTCCTGACAAGACTATATATATATATTATATATATAATATAGGATTTCAATTAATTAATCTGCAACAAACATTTGATTTTTCTCTCTTGTTTATAAAATAAAAAATATATAGTGATGTACAAAGCGGTTTTTTTAGTCAAACCGAACCGGTTTTAAAACCGGTTTCGGTTTTTTTTTTAGTTCAAAAACCGGTTTTTCCTCAAACCGGTCCGGTTTCCAAACCGGTTTTTAGCACCGAAGACCACCATTGATTGGAACCGATTTGGGTCGGTTTTAAAACCGGTTTTTTTTGCCAAACCGGTCATCCAAGAATCCAAATACACTGTCAAAATCGGTTTTTTCCTCAAAAACCGGTTTTTTTTCCAAACCGGTTTTCCTCTTAAACCGGTTTTCAACCCTAACCGGTCCACGAATTGCCCAATTGAACCCAAACCGGTGAATCGGGTCGGTTTCCCATCGGTTTGAAAAAAAACCGGTTTTTGTAGAACCGGTTTTCCGGTTTTTGGATCAGGCCGGTTTGACAAACCGGTTTTTTTGTACACCTCCAGCTGTCAAAAAGAAATTATTCTGCCCCAAATGATGAGGCGTCTCTACGTCATTTGGGTGGCACGTGAACGTAATCTACCTGTTCATCCATTCTGTCCTACATGGCTTAGCTTTCCACCTCGATATCACTCATTATAAAGAGTTGTAATGTAATTGCATAGTTAACACGTTTAATGCATAAATGAGGGTACGTAGTAATCTTAAGAGAAATCACAAAAGGACAAGCTAGATGAGCTAAGATGGTGAAGTGAAATCACTATTGTTTTTATATCGGATAATGATAAATTTTGTTGTCTAACTAGTATTGAAGCTCGCGCACTTTGTGGTGGGATCGTAAGATGGTGCTAGCGAGGCATGATATATCATCGATGAGTTATTATATGCCATGTATGTTTTAATCTAAATGACGGTAAAAATAAGCAATCAACAATGTTGGCTTTAATCTAATAACGATAAAAATAAGTAACCAACACGGTTAAGTTAACTTGTCTGGAATTAAAAGTTATATGTAATTATAATCAGTTAAATAAATAATAAGTAAAATAAGAATTAAACTTATAAAAAGATAAAAAACAAATATTTATTAAAAAAGTAACGTTATTAAACTGTAAGGATCGTATGATAATTTTATTAATGTTCCAGGGTCTAAACGTAAATCATTTATAAAAAAGAGATATTATTAAACTTCTGTCTATTAAATATGTTAAATTTTGGGGGTGCAAACATAAGTTACTTATAATTTATAAAAATAATTGTTAAGAGTTTAGAGATTCTATAATAGCTATACTAAAATTCAAAAATAAAAACGCAAATTCGTTAAACGTATAAAAACTATACGCAAATAAAATAAACAATAAACAATAATATTGTAGATAGTTATAGTCCCACTAAGACTGAACGGAGTGGGGGTGGGAGAGGGGCGGGAAGGGGGGGAACACCGTCGCTTAATGGCGTGGAGAGGGGCGGGAGTGGGGGGGGGGGGGGAGGAAGCTCACTGGCGTGGGGGGAGGGGAGTGGCCACGTGGCGGGTTCTTATTGGGCCAACAAACATTCACTACAAAACACCCACTTTAACCAAATTTTATACACTTTTCAACCAAATTTTATACACTTTTCAACCAAATTTTATACACTTTTCATCCAAATTTTATACACTTCCTCAACCAAAAATGAACCCATACAACCGAGGCTTCGACCCGAACAACCCATACGCGTTTGTCCCAAACCCGAATACACCACCGGTTCGCCCGATCCCAAACCGTCCACCCATTCCTTCACCTTGTCCCGACTACGCGGGTTATGCGGGTTTCATTAGTGGGCAAATTTATCCGAATTTCCAATTCAATGATTCTCTCGTTCCTTCACAACTTCCTTTAACCCAAACCGTACCCGAAACACAACCCCAAAATGTGCGGGATCATCTTCGGGTAAACCCCCCTGCAAGAAGAAGTCACAGGAGGAAGACCCCGGAGGAGAAAGCAATAGCCGCCGCTAACCGCCAACCACTTAAGTGGATACCCGATGAAGAGCTCGCTTTAACGAAAGCGTGGATAAGCGAGTCGGAAAAAGAGCAAGGTATTTCTAATAATTTTTTTAACATGATTTGTAGTAAATTTTTTTAACAAGATTTTTATTTGTAATATTGCTAATATATATTTTTTTTAGGAACTAGTCGCCATAAAAACGACTTTTGGAACGACATAAACAACGCGTTCCATGGGTTGATGGGACGAGAGTTCTATCGAGCAAACGATAGTCTCTCGTCCAAGTGGACAGAGATACACAGGGCAATGAACTCGTTTCAACCGCATTATTATTACGCAAGAAACAATCCAAGAAGCGGTGAAACGGACACCGACAGCCTAACCCGGTCGCTGGTAGCGTTTCGTAACGAAACCGGTCTCGAATTCAAGTTTCTTCATTGTTGGGAAATCGCCAAGAACCACTCAAAATGGGCGTACGTCTCCACTGCAAGCAACTCCGCAAAAAGGTCGAAAACAAATTCGTCAAGAAACCGTCAAACTGATCCTGAAAACGTAGAAGTCGTTAATTTGGATGAAGACGAGTTTGAAGAGGAATTGAGTCGCCCACCCGGTCGAGATAAGTCAAAAAAGAGGGCGCAAAAATCTACTGCCTCGGGTTCGGGTTTTGGATCAACCGGCGCCTACAGCGCTGACTTGCAAAATTTAAATGCCACCATGATTCAGTTCAATACGATTCAAGAAAAAATGCTCGAGGAGAAAAAAAATATTCGCGAAGCGTTTGAAAAAAAGTTGACTATGAAAGAGCGCAAATTGTCTATCAAAGAGCAGCGCGAAAAACGCGAGGATATGAAATTTCTCGCCATGAACACCGAGCATCTTCAAGGGCCCGAGTTAGAGATGACGCTTCAAATGAAGCGTGATATTATGGAAAAATATAATATGAACTGATTTGTTAGTCTTTAATTTTTTTCGGTTTTTTTTGTATTTTTTTTAATTTTCTAGGTTTTTTTTGTATTTTTCTAGGTTTTTATTAATTTAAATATTTATTATTATTATTGTTTTATATATCAAAGTTAAAAAAAAAACAAACAAAATGCCACGTGTCACTTCCCCCCCCCCCCTTCCACTCCCCACAATTATTTCCCCCCCCCCCTCACAAGGGGCCCACAAGTGCCACATGGCGCTTCATCCCCCTCTTTCCCCCACCACTCTTTATAGTCTAACTAATAAAAATGTAGTACTGTTCAAGTTGGTAAATGTTAGTATATAGAATGATTAGATCACTATTAGGACCCTACAACAAAAATGTCTTTTAGGGGGAAGGGTACACTCCTAGAATTAAGTTTTTTTTTCATTGATTTTAACCAATCTGCATTGTCACACTACTTTACTGATTTATTTCACTAAAACAATTTTTTTGGAGTCAGTACTCTATTGATTCTTTCATTTAATATTTTCATTTAAATTAAAAAAGTAACCGCCTTTTTAATTTTCAAACGGTAATTAATTTTCTAACCGTTACAACCTAACGACTACATTTTCTTACACCTATAAAAACCCCTTAACTTCAATATCAAAATCACACCAAAACCGGTTATATACTTTAATCATATCGTTAAAATGGTCCCGTGGACTGCAAATGAGGAGATCGCGTTAACGAGTGCGTACTTGATAGTGAGAAACACAAATGATCTTGCTGATTTACGGAGAGCTTCGTTTTGGAACAACGTGTCGGTGGAATTCAATCGAATAACCGGCACAAATGACCGCCCCATGAATTCGCTCGTTAGTAAGTGGCATGCTCTTTTCACCAAGTGTATCCGATGAAACGCCCTCTATGAAGCCACGATAGAGAGGCACCCTAATATTCAAGAAGACAATAAAATCTAAGTGTGACATCCGTCACTTTTATTATTAATAATAATAATAATAATAATAATAATAATAATAATAATAATAATAATAATAAAAATCAGATTTTATTTAGAAACATAATATGTTATTTCTCTTGGACCCAAGACATGACATAACCCAACATCCCTAGCCCACTTTGTTCTTTCCTTTAAAGAGTTTCAGAACCCACTAAGATGTTCAGCCCAGATCAGCTTGCACCGGCCCATCAGATCCGGCCCAGCTTCCCCTCCTTCCCCCTTGTGTTTGTGTAAAAAAAAAAAAGGATGCTTCCCCCTGGATTCGAACCCGGGTGCTTACCAGACCAAACCACAACAACACAATACCACCACTAAGCCACTTAGGCTTTTGGTGTTTTATCTAATACAATATAACATATATACACGCATTAAATTCTTTCCTTCTTGTCTGCAATTCGCATCAGCAGCAGCGAATATGGTTCTTTTTTTTTCTTATTTTTTTTTCCTTCTCCTTTGACCTATTAGTTGGCACCATTAACGCGAGACGCGATTATCGGCCTATATTAACTCACTAACGCGTGTAGACCATCTTTTCAACAATCAATTAGTGAGTCAAAGACATTATTAACATTCCATATCAACTCACATCAACACATTATAAATACTCGATTTTGATTCAATTGATCTTGCACATACACACACCTACATGCGACTAAGAGAACCCCTATAACACCTTTCACTATCAAACACCAAATCGTCCTGAATCAAAGCATTTTTTATTCGCGTTGACTTTTCCTGTTGACTCGTGTTCTTGCTTCGATTCGTCATTGTAAGTTTGATTATTGTTGTGGGTTTTCATTATCGACCTACACACAATGTTTCCCCCATGATTAATTGGGTTAACATTGTGTGATTTAATCAAATGGAAATCTAGGGCTCGATTGGTATAAATTGGGGAAGAACACCATTGTTGTTTGTGTATATAATTATTTCAAATCAGAATCTATCACGAAATGAATCATAGACCAGATGGTTGGGGCTTTTGACTAAACCCATTGAGCCGGATCAGGTCTGGGGTTCGACCCCCACCATGTGCAAACAATTTTTTGGTTATTCTTTATACATATATTATCTCCATTCTTTTTAAAAATCGTTTTAAAATACTAAAACTAATTTATAAATTCTATAAATTTTATTTTATGCTTTTCCACTGATAAAGTTCATCATCCAATTTTTAGTTTTTCAAAAATAATTTATTTAATATATATTATAAATATTACAAGTTTATTCAATTAAAATTATAAAATTCTATAAAAATATCAAAACGACTTTGTTAAATTCCACAAAAATTATCCTAAACTTGTATAACTATATACATTTCAGAAATAATTTTTATTTCTGAAAAACCGTTTGTTTAATATTTTTTTTAAATTGTTGATAGTTTTAATCATAAATAATTCATAATAAATCCATTTTTCAATATTTTTGTACCAAAATTTTATATAAATTATTTCTAACTATCTAGAACTGAAATACAATTTTTCATTCAGAAATTATTTGATTTTAATATTTTTAGATATTAAAGTCGTATTTTTGACAATTTGAAATAATTAGATTAAATATTCCATTTTCAAGAAAATAATTTTATAAAAATTATTTTCATACTTAAAACCTTATGTTGTGACTTTATTCAACTTAAAATTTTACAAAAAGACTTTTGTTTATTTATTCATTAAATTTCTCATAATTAATAAACAATTTGTTTAATAAACAAATAAACGTTTATCCCAAATTCGAAGCCCTAGAAATACATATATCCTAGAGTTATTTCCCTTACACATTATCGATTACTTTAGGTTGATCATTTGGGAGTAATCTCAATTCATATTTCGTTGTCCAAATTCAAATTCAAGTTATTACGTAAACTGTGAGTATTCCTATCCCCTTTTTGCTTTTATTCATTTTTGGGGTGTTACATGTACACTATTACAATTTCAAATACAAGTTTACATTTTTACAATACAATTCTAGTACTATGTGCATTGCTTACAACGTGCTTTATGCCTAGACAATACATGTGGATTACATTTGTACTTAGTGAAATCATTAACATGGTACAAGCCGACCTTAACATTGGATAGCGCTATTTGGATTGACAACCCGCCTAGGTTGATTCTCCCCCTTTTTCATCGGAGAATCCGTGGCCATTGTTAAGTTATTATCCATTTGTTGGATAAGTACACTACAGTTCATACAGTACATTATACAGTCACAGGGTTGATTTCGCTCATTTGTATGATACATAGTTTACATATTTGCACTGTAGCTTGCACTTGAATTGTATAACTTTTTAACCTACTATATATATATCAAATCTAGGAATGCTCACCAACATTTCATATGTTGACCAAACCTATTTTTGTATATGTTTCAGGTGCAGTTTGATCTAGTGCTTTAGCAAGGAACATTTAGTGCTTTATTTTAATTCAGTTATTTCAATATTTACATTTCATTTAGACAATGTATTTTCCATTTCCATGTAAGACAATTTTGATTATTCAATAATATTTACATTTTAGTACCATGTGCTTTTGAACAATCGTCACTACGTGACACCTCGATGATTCCGCCATCGGTTGGGGTGTTACAGATTGGTATCAGAGCCATGGTTATAGGGAATTAGGTTATTAGATAAAATGGCCTAGACTATAACCGAGCTACAACTTGCATGCATAATATTTCCTGAATTACCCTACCCCTCATTTCCCTCTACTTTACTTCTTTCATCTTTCCCTTTTTCTCTCTCTCCATTCTTTTCATCCTTCATCATGGTGTATAGAGATGGTGTCCTACAGGGAGTGGAAAGTCTACATCATCATGGAACAGGGACAGTACCTTTCATGAAGACACTCTTAGGCATAATGCCTACTCTTACTTTTGTTCCTTCAAAGTTGTTGAACTTTAATGAGTGTGATAAGGACACGTGCAATCTGGAAGGGTGGACGCCTGTACACTGGGTTTTCTGGCATAGGCAAGCATAGCGCATAAATCCATTTACGGACCTGTTATGCTTACCTGGGGATTCCTGGAGTGAGTGTCCACTTATAGGCTAAAGCACGTCTTCTTTGATCACCATTGGGTTCAATTCCTTTGAAAAGTCAACGTTCTTGTTGGGCTTTACAGCTAGACAAGGGCACTCCAAGCATTTTATGCAAGCTTTTTCAATAATACTCTCTCGGTTCATATACAATATTTTGTATTTCATGATTTTCATATATTGTTTACAAGTTCATACTTTCATAACCATCTATGGATTTCACAATCACACTTCACCTTACCCTTTTAGCCACTTTTTAAATATTCAACACCCTACCCAAATCATATTATTTCTTTTCTCCACATGTTATTTATTTTAAAAACTATAACCTCATACTTTAGCACAAACTAAAGATTTCTAAAACTAGTTGTATTACCTAGTAACTTTACAAAATACATATTTTCCTCGAACTTAAATTCAATTGATTATTTATTGACGTAACAAACGATTTTGTATATAATGTTTTAAACTATTACAAAGCCTACTTAGCTTGTACTATTTAACAACTCTTGCCTTATGTACAAAACCAAATTTTGAAAATATTTATTTTTTTTGGAATAATATCTAGTCTTTAGATTCTCCATCGACACTCACTCATTTTCAACTTGTTCAAATTTTTACAATATTTGGCATATACCACAATCATGTTTCTTATACACTTGATTGTAACCTTTGATCCAAACCCCAAAATTTACACTGCTATATAATCTCCTTACTATAAAATAAAGTCTTTATCAACTATCTTCACATTCACCATCTCTCACAATCTTGATTCTGCTTCAAGATTTTTCATCATCCTCTCAAGAACTAAATTCATATCCTTCACCTTCTCACACATGAGCTAGTTACCCATGATAATCAAACTATTAAAAACCTGATACTTGATTCTACAGGATTTTCCCAAAACATCATTGTTTATGAAACTTGATTTTCCCTTAATTTGACTATTCACTGGACATTTAATTATTCTTGATACTCGTGTTTTCATTTTCTTGATCTTATTATCATTTTGTACCCAATTTTGTCGCACTCGTTAGCATATAACATCTAGAGATTTCCTTGCATACTATTATGTACAAACACAAATTGGTGATCTATCATATTAGTTACGTTTATTTTAATCGTACACTTACATTTATTTGAAACGTTTAGACTTGATACTTGATCTTACAGAGCTTTTCTAAGAAAACATCATTGCTTATTATATGAAACTTGATTTTTCCTTTAGCTTGACTATTCATTGAACATCTAATTATTCATGATACTCGTAAACATTTAATTATTCATGATAACACTTACACTTAATGGTTGTAGTACTTACAAACTGCTTGCATAAACATGCTATCAATTTGCAATCTATGTGAATAATAATTGCTGCACTTAATAGATGTCATCATGCCTTTTTCAACAGTCGGGGGAGGCCCTACAACCTGCTCCACGACTGGTAGAGGCTATCGAACATACTCAACGATTGGTAGAGGTCACTATGCCTTTTCAAACAGTCGGGAGAGGCCCTACAACCTACTCCATGGCTGGTGGAGGCTATCGAACCTGCTCAACAATCGGTGGGGTCATAGAAGGACGCAAAACTTTAATGTAAGGTAAATTGATGATTCCGGTCCGAAACGTAATCATGAATTTACAGGTACATTAGGGTAGTGTGAAATTCTATTAGAGTTTTTGGTAGGCATCCAGTACGTTTTCGAGGTATCAAAGGTGTGGTGGGTTAGCTGCGGTACACCCTGTATACAAACACTAATGATGCATTGAAAGTGAGACTGGAAGTCGGACCAGGAACAAACTCCGTTTACTTGGTAGTTCATTTATAGACAATTAACTCGTACATTTATTTTAGGATTCCTAAAACTTGAAGTTTAGTGTTACTAGATTCTTATTTTCCTTATTATTCGAGACGAACCTAATCCTTAACTCACACCTATCAA
Organism: Ambrosia trifida; assembly: GCA_028751855.1. NCBI lineage: Eukaryota > Viridiplantae > Streptophyta > Magnoliopsida > Asterales > Asteraceae > Ambrosia > Ambrosia trifida. Next base: position 107,038,043 of record CM054124.1, on the reverse strand, counting down.
ACCTCCTATCCAAATCATTTGAAACAGTTTACTTTGTTACCTATAAATTCACGTCGTGCCTTAACTCAAATTTTCCAAACCACTGCTACCTTAATCTCTACCCAAGCATCTATAACCCTATGTTTCTGATAACTTCGGGACGAAGTTTCTAAAAGTAGGGGATGCTGTGACATCCGTCACTTTTATTATTAATAATAATAATAATAATAATAATAATAATAATAATAAAAATCAGATTTTATTTAGAAACATAATATGTTATTTCTCTTGGACCCAAGACATGACATAACCCAACATCCCTAGCCCACTTTGTTCTTTCCTTTAAAGAGTTTCAGAACCCACTAAGATGTTCAGCCCAGATCAGCTTGCACCGGCCCATCAGATCCGGCCCAGCTTCCCCTCCTTCCCCCTTGTGTTTGTGTAAAAAAAAAAAAGGATGCTTCCCCCTGGATTCGAACCCGGGTGCTTACCAGACCAAACCACAACAACACAATACCACCACTAAGCCACTTAGGCTTTTGGTGTTTTATCTAATACAATATAACATATATACACGCATTAAATTCTTTCCTTCTTGTCTGCAATTCGCATCAGCAGCAGCGAATATGGTTCTTTTTTTTTCTTATTTTTTTTTCCTTCTCCTTTGACCTATTAGTTGGCACCATTAACGCGAGACGCGATTATCGGCCTATATTAACTCACTAACGCGTGTAGACCATCTTTTCAACAATCAATTAGTGAGTCAAAGACATTATTAACATTCCATATCAACTCACATCAACACATTATAAATACTCGATTTTGATTCAATTGATCTTGCACATACACACACCTACATGCGACTAAGAGAACCCCTATAACACCTTTCACTATCAAACACCAAATCGTCCTGAATCAAAGCATTTTTTATTCGCGTTGACTTTTCCTGTTGACTCGTGTTCTTGCTTCGATTCGTCATTGTAAGTTTGATTATTGTTGTGGGTTTTCATTATCGACCTACACACAATGTTTCCCCCATGATTAATTGGGTTAACATTGTGTGATTTAATCAAATGGAAATCTAGGGCTCGATTGGTATAAATTGGGGAAGAACACCATTGTTGTTTGTGTATATAATTATTTCAAATCAGAATCTATCACGAAATGAATCATAGACCAGATGGTTGGGGCTTTTGACTAAACCCATTGAGCCGGATCAGGTCTGGGGTTCGACCCCCACCATGTGCAAACAATTTTTTGGTTATTCTTTATACATATATTATCTCCATTCTTTTTAAAAATCGTTTTAAAATACTAAAACTAATTTATAAATTCTATAAATTTTATTTTATGCTTTTCCACTGATAAAGTTCATCATCCAATTTTTAGTTTTTCAAAAATAATTTATTTAATATATATTATAAATATTACAAGTTTATTCAATTAAAATTATAAAATTCTATAAAAATATCAAAACGACTTTGTTAAATTCCACAAAAATTATCCTAAACTTGTATAACTATATACATTTCAGAAATAATTTTTATTTCTGAAAAACCGTTTGTTTAATATTTTTTTTAAATTGTTGATAGTTTTAATCATAAATAATTCATAATAAATCCATTTTTCAATATTTTTGTACCAAAATTTTATATAAATTATTTCTAACTATCTAGAACTGAAATACAATTTTTCATTCAGAAATTATTTGATTTTAATATTTTTAGATATTAAAGTCGTATTTTTGACAATTTGAAATAATTAGATTAAATATTCCATTTTCAAGAAAATAATTTTATAAAAATTATTTTCATACTTAAAACCTTATGTTGTGACTTTATTCAACTTAAAATTTTACAAAAAGACTTTTGTTTATTTATTCATTAAATTTCTCATAATTAATAAACAATTTGTTTAATAAACAAATAAACGTTTATCCCAAATTCGAAGCCCTAGAAATACATATATCCTAGAGTTATTTCCCTTACACATTATCGATTACTTTAGGTTGATCATTTGGGAGTAATCTCAATTCATATTTCGTTGTCCAAATTCAAATTCAAGTTATTACGTAAACTGTGAGTATTCCTATCCCCTTTTTGCTTTTATTCATTTTTGGGGTGTTACATGTACACTATTACAATTTCAAATACAAGTTTACATTTTTACAATACAATTCTAGTACTATGTGCATTGCTTACAACGTGCTTTATGCCTAGACAATACATGTGGATTACATTTGTACTTAGTGAAATCATTAACATGGTACAAGCCGACCTTAACATTGGATAGCGCTATTTGGATTGACAACCCGCCTAGGTTGATTCTCCCCCTTTTTCATCGGAGAATCCGTGGCCATTGTTAAGTTATTATCCATTTGTTGGATAAGTACACTACAGTTCATACAGTACATTATACAGTCACAGGGTTGATTTCGCTCATTTGTATGATACATAGTTTACATATTTGCACTGTAGCTTGCACTTGAATTGTATAACTTTTTAACCTACTATATATATATCAAATCTAGGAATGCTCACCAACATTTCATATGTTGACCAAACCTATTTTTGTATATGTTTCAGGTGCAGTTTGATCTAGTGCTTTAGCAAGGAACATTTAGTGCTTTATTTTAATTCAGTTATTTCAATATTTACATTTCATTTAGACAATGTATTTTCCATTTCCATGTAAGACAATTTTGATTATTCAATAATATTTACATTTTAGTACCATGTGCTTTTGAACAATCGTCACTACGTGACACCTCGATGATTCCGCCATCGGTTGGGGTGTTACACTAAGCCACGCGTCGTGACTATTACCATGCACACGGGAGTAACTTCATCCATTTTGCGACATGGCGATTGTTGCGCAATATGTTTTATGATGTTTAATGTTGTTTAATTTTCAATGAAAGTAACCGTTGAAAAAAATTAAAGTTAAAAATTAACACTCAAAATACTAACATAAATAACCTAATTAAAACATCAATTAAACATAAACATAAACCTAATTAAAATACTACTTAAACATAGCTAAAAAAAGAAAGAATACGCAATTGACTCGGGCGAAGAAATGTCACGATCACTATCATGCCCGTCCGACCTCTCGTAGTGATATCGATATCCCTCACTTTCGGGTGTCGGGCAATACATTTCTTCATCCAAATTATTTACGTATTCGTCCCCGGGATCATTTCATAACCTTCGTGTGGGGGGTTTTGTACCATAACCAGTGGGTTTCGCACTATAGGAGGATTGACACGCTCCGGCACTCATACAGAATCTCCAAGTCATATTGTTCCTAGTTGTACTAGAGCCATTACGTAATCATATGCGTAAACCAATTCTTCGGTGGTCAAATCGTCAGGATCTTGTGGCTCATAATATTCAAATGTTAGGGGAGGTTGTGTAGTCGGTGGAGGTGTAGTTGGTTGATGTGTTGTTGGTGTGTGTAGTTGGTTGGTGTGTAGTCGGTAGGTGGGTGGTCGGTTGATGTGTTGCGGGGCGAGATGACTGTCGTCGTCGACGACAATACGTATTCAAAAACATATTACCACCACCCATATTAAAAGATGCATGTAGTTGTGTAAAATTTTATGTGTAGATATGATTTATTATATAGGGTAAAATATAAAAAACGATCAAAATGTAAACGGTCATACAATAAAAAACGGTAAAAAATTAACACCCAAAGGAAAAAACGTGGAAATTATTTATTAGTCAAGAAAAAGACCGTTTCTTTGTACCAGCATGGTAAAAGGAACCAGAAACTGGTTCATGGGACCCCTAACAGCACGGGTGACGGCGGTGTTACCGTGCTGGTGGTAGGGTACCCGTGCCCCTGGTGGCGCCCCGTCCCCCCTTAAATACCTTTTGTGTGGGACGTTTGTAAAATAGGGTCCTAAAAACTATTTAGCAGGACGAATGAACTTTTGGGGTCCTTTTATAATATACGCTACTAAACCAGTGTCCTAAAAAGCTATTTAATAAGACAGATGATTCTTTGGGGTCCTATTATCATATAACTTAACAAGACACTTAAAATGTAGATTCTAATAAAATTATTTATAAGACATTTAGTTGTTGGTGTTCCGTTATGTGATAATGTAATAGGACACTTGATCATCGGGGGTCTTATTATAATATAACTTAATACGACACTTTGTAGTTAAGTCATAAATATTCGATGTTATAGGACCATTTCTAGTCGATGTCATATTAGAACATAACTTAATAGGACACGTGACAGATAGGTCTTATACCTTTAACTTTTATAGGACGCTTAATCATTGTAGTGTTATTATGATACACCATAATAGGAGACATGATAATTGAGTCATAAAATATCAGTTTTATAGGATGCTTATTCGGTAGAGTTTTATTATAACATAACTTTTTTTTTGAAAGGTTAATTTCTCTTTAATCCTTGTAGTCTTTGGGATTTGAACCCAAGACCTCCCACAACCTAGGTGTTTTAAAGCCTTTGCCTTTACCAATGGACCACCACCCCATTAGCTTATTATAACATAACTTAATAGGACACTTAACACTTGTGTCTTATCACCACTAGAAAATAAGCCTATACTGATATGCAAACTATGACACACTAATTTTATGATGTTCAAAACTGTGTGTCATAAAAAAAAATCGTGTTTTCTAAAATCTAAAAGATTAATGACACACATTTTTTTCATTATTTAAGCGTTAATCCATTTTATACGGGGGTGGGGTGGGGGGAGGTAGCACTTCACTGATTCTTTATCCAATAATTAATTTTTTTAACACATAATAATAGTAATAATAATAATAATAATAATAATAATAATAATAATAATAATAATAATAAGCACTTCACAGTCACCACCCCTGCACCTTCTCCACAACAAGTATATATTTTTTTTATCTTGGAAAGAGAAACTCACGGGAAAGATCCCATTATATAGAACCAGAATTTGGTTCACGGGTCTACTATCAGCATCAGTGGCGACGGTGTTACCGTGCTGATAGTAAAGTACACGTGACCAATTCGGGTGGCGCCCCATCCCCTGATTAAAAAAATTTCATGTTTCCCTCCATCTTCTTCTATTTAATCCCCTAAGGCTGCTCGGACTGGTGGCGCGGAAGGGGCTTGGAGGGGCTTGAACACCGCCGCCAAGGGGGCATGAAGAGGGGCGGGAAGGGCTTGGCGTGGAGAAGAGGGCTGGCGTGGGTCGGAGCTTGGGTGTGAGGTGTCACCTTTTGATCGGTCAGGTTTTTTTTTTCTTTTTTAACTTTAACACAATATAATATTATTTCATTCCCCCCCCCCCCCCTCTTCCCCCCTCCCCCTTCCACTCCCCGCAATTTTCCCCCCACATGGGTCCCACAAGTGCCACATGGCGCTTCATCCCCCTCTTCCCCCATCCACTCCGAGTAGTCTAACTTTCAACCCTATTAAAAGTTTCATTCTGTTTTTCAATTTTCCGAATCATTTGTTGGGCAATTGAGCTGGCAAATATCAGGTAATACTTTGTCTCGTCTTATTACTCTTCGGCAAAGATTCTACTGCAACAGGTTTAGGCGACTTCGAATTTTCTTTCGTGTGGCTGTTATAAGGTCACTCATCAGTTTGGCGCCGTGCATTTTGTTTGTTTTATCAGAATCTTTAATTTTTTAGTTTAATAGAATTAAGTGGTTTTTGTAGGACCTAGGGATTTGAATAGAAGTGTGTTGGATGGGATTTAGATTTGGGATATTTTACATTGGTACCCTGATTTAACTTTTGGATTGTGCAATAAAGCATTGTAGTTGGTCATGTTCTTTGCTTAGTCGATTACTTGTGGTCTGTTGTATTGGAGTTTAACGTGACATTGGCTTCTATTTCTTTCTTGATTTGTAGTTATATAACGACAACTATTGTGGGAGATTTCCAGCAAGTGAAATCAATTATGTGTTAGTGCTCTTATAGTTTTGCATTTTATGCTTCCACGTTTCAATTTTGAAGTTTGAGGTTTGACTGGTGCAATGTTGTTATGTACCCATGTTCTGGTTTAGGTCTTTTAGGTCCTGCTTTCTTAACATTACTAATGGTTTTTAACTATGTTATACAAGCCTGATTAGTTAGTTGTCTTGTACTAGGCTTTTAGTATGCTTTCTGTCTCACAATTGAAGTTATTCAACTTCAAAAGTTTAAGATGGTGTTTTTCATCTGTTCATCTTATGGAGAATATGGTGGACATTTGTACACCGCACAATTAATCCAATTAAGAGGGTTAGTTTTAGTTAGGCCTGGCAAATGAATGCAGTATCCTCCTGGTCATCTGGTTCCATGTGGATTTGTTGAAATCCTAAGGATGCATCCATGAAAGTTAACATTTCGTGGCCTGTTGTAGCATCCACCATCGAATCAATATGTGGAAGAGGAAATGGATCTTTTGGACAAGCCTTGTTGAGATCCGTGTAATCTACACATACTCTCCATTTTCCATTCTTTTTTTGTACTACAACCACGTTGGCTAACTATCTTGGGAATTTTACTTCCCTGATCATCTTGGACTTGAGTAATCTGTCGACTTCTTCTTGGATTATAACATTCCTCTCGGGTGCAAACTTCCTTCGTTTTTGTTGAATAGGCTTGAAACTTTTATCAATTCCAAGCTTGTGTGTAATGACATCCTTGGAGATGCCTGTCATATCCTCATCTTTCCATGCGAATGTCGACATCCTGCATTTCAAAAACGAAATTAGAGATTGTTCAATATCATTAGGAATGTCCTTACCGATCTGCATAGTGATATCCTTATTATTCTCATCCAGGCAGACTGCTTTGACATCTTGATCAGGATGTGCTTGTTTCGACTGGGATGAAACTTTCATTGATGTTGTGTAGCAATCCTTTGCTTCCTGCTGGTCACTGTTGACTTTGACGACTCCCCATGGAGTTTGTAGCTTTACACATTGGTGATATGTTGATGGTACTGCTTTCATGTCGTGTATCCAAGGTCTACCTAGGATAGCATTGTAATAGGATAAAGAGTCTATTACACAAAACCTTTGAATAGAGTTTACCCCCTCGACATATACTAGCAGTTTGATATCACCAACTGTACTTTTGGTCTCTCCACTGAAACCAACCAAAACAGATGATCTAGCCACTATCTCGGTTTTAGGGATATTCATCCTTTTGAGGGCCTCCAGTTGTATTATGTTGACTGAACTCCCTCCAACTATCAATATCATGCGAACAAAATGGTTAGCAATATGTAATGTAATCACCAAACCATCATGGTGAGGATCTAGGACATTTTCTCGATCATCTTCTTCGAAGCTGATCACTTTTGCATTTGTCAGCATGGTGGTCTTTACAAATATTTCTCCTTTCTCGGATTTAGTTTCTCTTGCAAGCCTTTTTGTAGCTGAGTAGGATGCACCACATATGTCCGAACCACCTGAAATAAAGTTGATAATACTAGCATCCTTGGGTGGAGATGTTGCTCTTTCTGGGATTACAGTGCTATCCTGAATCTCAGGCTTCTTTTTACCCAGGAGATCCTTAAGGTGACCTTTACTTAGAAGATATGCAATTTCCTTTCTCAAGGCAATGCAATCCTCAGTAATGTGACCAAAATCTTCATGGAAAGCACACCACTTGGATTTGTCTTTCCATCCTGACTTGTTTTCCTTCTTTGACCATCTTGCTTTTTCTCCAAGATCCTTCATAGCATACATGAGACATGTTACATCCACAGAAAAACAATAATATGAAAGTTTAGGACAATCCTCATCATCGTCATCCTCAACCACATTGACCTTTTTGTTATCAGATTTAGCATATGGTCTATGCTTGTAAGGTTCATATGTGGGAGTGGATTTTCGATTAGGATTGTTGTATCTTGAGGATGCTTCTATCCTCTCCTGTATCTTCTTGTCATCCTCAAGACGGATGAATCTCAAAGCTCTATTTCGAACTTCATCAAGATTTCTACAAGGGTTCATCACAAATTCTTGGTAGAAAGGTGAATCCTTTTGTAGTCCCATCTTGAAGGCTTGCACTGCTGTTGTGACATCTAAGTTTGGGATGTCAAGTGCTCCCTTCCCAAACCTTGTAAGAAACTCCCTCAATAATTATCCTTGTGGTTGTGTCACCCTGTAAAAATCACTTGTTAAACGTTCAAATGTTCAACTACAAGAAAATTGATTGTTAAACATGTTAATGAAATGAGCAAAAGAAGCAATTGAATAGGGAGGAACGCTTAGCAACCATTTTAAGGCTGGACCAGTGAGGATGGAACCAAATCCTTTGCATAAGCATGCTTCCTTAAGATGGACTGGAATGAGGTTTATCTCCATCCTTTTCATGTATTGTGCTACATGCTCTTCAGGATCGGTAGATCCATCATAAAGCTTCATGCTTGGAGTCTGGAATCTCTTTGGTATCTCTGCATCACATATTGGAGGTGCAAAACGAGACACCCTGTGACATTCTGAGGATACTTCAGGGATGGGCTGTACTATCCCTGGTACACTAGATACCATATCCTTATCTTTTGAAGCTCTCTTGCCAATTGTGGGCTTTGTAACCTTTCGTATTTTTTTTCTTTGATTTTGTAATCATGGATAAATAAAATCCCTGTTCATTTGTGGATTTTCCTATGTTACCTTATTTATTTGGTGATAAAATTATGTTTTTTATATATTTAAACAAACTAATATTATATAATATAAAAAAACGATTTAAATTTTTTTTTTTTGGCTTAGGCCGGGATTCAAACCCGCATCGCGGGATGAGGCATTAGCACAAACCACACAACCACTACACCATTTGAGTGTTTGGTGTTTATTTTAGAATCGAGTCATACTTAAACTGATTCCTTTATCCCTTGATCAATCTGAAAAGTCAAAACCCAGTTAATCTAAGATCTTTGATTCAAATTGGACGCACCTAGATCTGTTTATAGAAACAAGTGTGATTGATTCTTGACCGAAATTATAATCCTCATCTATTCCAGCTTCCAATTTGTTCAATCATTCCTTTTTTTGAATCAGTTAAACGCGTTTTATAATAATCCTGTTCAACTTTCCAATCCGTCGTGTAGGCATGTTATACTATAAATTGAACCCTCCTCTACACCCTAAGAATGCCGATTAACACATCCCCACTTTCAATTCTTTATGTTCTTCGCTGTAAATTCGTGGATCGAGCTTTCTTTGACTTTTCGATTCACCTGTTCTTCGTGTATCATCAAGCCTTGTAAGTACCAATTAATCCCTTGTTTTTGTTCCTTGATATTGACCGATCAATAGCCTCATGTATTCTGTGGTTATTATTCGTTAATTGGGTCAATTGAGAAACTAGGGTTCTAAGTATATTTGGGGAAGATGATGCAGTTCACGTCTGTTTAAAACAATTCTAAAACGATTTAAAAACAAGCTTCTGATCTAGATTAGATGGTTATGCATACTGATATTGAAACGTCTGGTCTAGGGTTCAAAACCAGGCCTCAACGTTTTTTTAAAAGGGAATTCTTATTATTTCTCAAACAAACTATATAACACATCAAACCAAGATTATTCTGTTTTCAGGGTTCAAACCAACTGGTCTGGACTTGTGATTTAAATCTTTCAAACCGGGTCAGACCCGGGTTCGATCCTCCCTAACAACATTTTTTTTAGTTATCATTTCCTTTGTATTTTTATATTATTTTGGTTAATAACTTCTATAATATATTTTAAATGTTAAAAATGACTTATAAATTATAAAAAAAATATTTTATGATATATAACTAATAAACTTTATTGTATAATTTTTATTTTCAGAAAAAAAAATTTATTTAATATATATATTAAACATTACAAGTTTATTTATAAATAAAATAAAAATTCTAGAAATATCACTAAATGGTTTATAAAAATTCTACAAAAGTTATTTTAGACTTATAAACTAATAATCTTTATAAAACTAAATTTTAATTTCAGAAAAAGATTTATTAATTATTTTTAATCAATTTAGATTATTTTAAACATTATAAATTCATAATAAATTCATTTTTCATCATTTTTGCACCAAAATTTCATTTAAATTATTTTTATTTATCTATATCAGAAATATAATTTTATAACCTAAAATTTGTGAAATTTATTATTTTTGAATATTATTACCATGTTTTGATTAATAGGCTATAATTTATTATATACACTTTAATAATGAAAATAATTTTATAAAAATTATTTTCACACTATAATATTTTAGTACAACCACCCTTGATCAAGATTCTACAGAAATCCTTTTATTTATTTATTTTCTTAATTTCTTCTTTACTTATCACTTAATTAACAATTATTTCAAATTAATTATTAAACATTTGTCAATCCCTAAATTAGGAAGCCTAGAATACCTTTAGACTAGAAAACTTAGACTTTTAAGTTTTCCCAACACTTATTTTATTGCCTTGAACATAGGGTAATACTTGGAAACGTTTGGGCCACATTTAGACTATTTCAAAGGATTCAATACTTTTGTTAAGGTGCGTTTACATAGCCCTTTTTTACTATTTTACATTTTTGGGGTGAAACATGTTACATTCTCATATACAATTCAACATAAGTGCCTATGTGTGATTTTTATGTTACATTATATCTTAAATAATACATTGCTAAACACAAAGACTCGCGTAATCATTAACACTGCGCAAGCCGACAATACACAATGATAGATCTATTAGATTGACAACCCCACCCGAATACGTGGACCCCATATATGGGAAACGTTGGTAATTTTTATCGAAACATAAACACAAATGAGTGAACCATATGCGTATGGGATGGACTACTTTAAACATGTCACAAGGGTTGATTATGCAAACGCTTTACCTAGTAGTTTGTTTTCACATATGGACTAGAGTTGCCATGACACTAGAATTGCACAAGTTTTATATTCATGACAAAATATTCAAACCTATGTAATTCTCACCAACGTTTGTTGACCCAAAACCCTTTTTCAAAATTAACATGTTTTAGAGAATAATGAAGCTTGAAGGATAAAGTATGCTTGAAGAATTAGTTGAAGTTTTTAATTGTTTTATTTCATGATGATGTACTCGTATTTGGATTTTATTTAGTCAATGTTTAAATGTTGGATATTTGGAATTATCAATAAAATATTTATGTTTAATTAATTACCATGAGCTATTGAACAATCGTCAATACGTGACACCCCGATGTTTCGCCATCGGTTGGGATGTTACAGGCTTATACCTGTATCCTGCAAAGAAGCAATATCGTTAGTAGCAAAAGTACTTGAACTTAAATTGTTACCATTGTTGTATCCTCGGGATGGTTTAGCAGCATTTTCTCGAGATGGCTCAGTAGCATATACTGGATCTCTTGTTGTTGCCATCCTGGGTGCTGTAGTAGTCTCAAGGGCAGAGAATCCAGTGTTCATTGGAATGAAATCTCCTTGATAAATGCCCCCGGAGATGGTGGAATTGAAATCCAAAACTCTGGGCTGTAGGGGTATTCCCACATCTTCAACCGGTCTCTTTGAGGATGTTTTGAGATATTGTATTTCTCTCATAAGCATATGGTTGGTATCCCGGTGTTTCTTCATTTGGTCCTTTACCATTGCAAACATGGAAATGAGTTCATCATTTGATACAAAAACAGGAGGAGTAGATCCAGATATTCCCACCCCAGATTTAGCAGTACTTGGAGGAACATTTCGGGTAGCTTGTCCAGTACTTTTAGGGTGTACAGGGGGAGGTGGTAGTGTCACATTCTTGGCAGAGGTTGTGGATGGTGTGGAAGAAGACACAGATTTTGGGTTTGAGGCCATAGTTGTCAAGAGTTTTGAAATGAGTTGATTGAGAATGAATTTTAACAAAATTTTTGTTAAAAATAGCACCACTTGCCCCACGATGGGCGCCAAATTGTTTTGGTCAAAAATTACTTGTTAAAAATAATCTTGTATTCCAAATTAGTAAAAGTGAGGTAGAGTGCTAAATGTGTGAAATATGATAAAAGCTTAGTGTTATTTTCAAGATGACAATGCAGAATAACAAAGAAATAACAATCTGACAACTATGCTCAGGATGGCAAAGAATGAGTTCAGGATGGATAGTTATATCCTGTGGGTGGAATTATCTAGCAGAATGATGAAACAAGCAATATAAGTATAAGGCAACAAAGAACAACACTCGATATACGAGGAAATCCCTTGATCACTTGATGATCGCATGCACAAAACCTCGGGAGAAGTCTAAGCCCCTGCCTTGTTGTTAATAATAATGAGAAAAATGTTTTACAACTTTGGAAGATTGATGAACGAAGTACTAAGGTTACAATAATGTGTTGTGTGTGTGAGTTTCAGGTGTTCTATCACGAGAAAGCTAGTATCAAGTGAGTAGAAAGTAGCTAAGTGCCAAGTAGTGTCCTATTTCGTTCATCCATCCCCTATTTATAATTACACATGAAATAAATAAGAGATCCCATGATATCCGCTGCTTAGTTATGCTCCTTGAATGTTTCAGGTGAACGTTGGAGCAGTTTCAACCAAGCTAGATGTTGGTATAACCGTTTCCTTGTTTTTCTCCTTCCATTCAACATTGGACGGTTACATATTTGACCTATTCTTTAGCAAAGGTCTTGGTCTACACGCATAGCTCTTCCTTGTTTAGCTCTCTTGCTTTGACTAAGATAATATAGCCGTTAGGGAAGAGTCACAAGCCTTAATATTGATTAAGTGTACCTGCAATAATGTTACAACAAGATAATTCGTTAGTCTATCCTCGGGATGCACATAGGTCATAACACTAGGGATGGCAATCGAACCCGAACCCGATGGGTAAATCCGAAACCCGACACAATTGGGACGAGTTTGGGGTCGGGTAATCGGGTATGGGATTAGTTTTTATTTTTTTCGTGGGTTTGGGACGGGTTTGGGATTTGATGATATACCCATTTACCCGACCCCGATTACCCGATAAAGTACACCCGTTTACCCGGTTAGATACCTGATGTAATTTCCTATATATCTTTTAAAATATGTATTCATAATATATCTAGTTGTCCATCTAGATTGTCATCTTCTTAAAAAAACACCAATTATTTGTGAATAATATGTGTTATCTATGTCTTTTAGTGTTTTTATATGATTTAACTATTTTATATTTATACATTGTAATCATTTACATACATATTTGATAATGCTAAATGTATTGGTTTGTAGTTACGCAATAGATACCCGACAGGTTTTTAGTCAGATATATCCAATCGATAAGTTTTTAAAATTACCGGGTTTACCCGAAACCCGCGGGTATACCCGATACCCGACGGGTAATTACCCGATACAAACCCGACGGGTTTTGGGACGGGTTTGGGACAAGCATACCTAATCAGGTATGGGGTTGGGATTACCTAAACCCGTCCCAAACCCGACCCATTGCCATCCCTACAGAACACTGTTACGTCCTGAAGTCTGCTTAGTCCTTCAGTATCCTGAGGATGTCACACAGAATATTTGGGGTAAAACCATCCTGAGGATTTCACCACCAACAGTAAGGTAGGTAAGAGTTTAAGTTTTCAAAACCAGTACTCAGTAACCAGTAACCAAAACCAAGAACCACTAGTTTAGCGTATGCCAAGGGTAGCTAACCCATTCATGATAGCTAAACAATAAGATACCGAACTGCTATTTAAACGATGCACTCACCCCGTGAGTTGGTTTTTGCCTCCTATCGTTGCCCATTAACAATGATAAAATCTAAGGTCGTAGTTCACGCCCGGCTCCCAACACGGTATGAGGTTTGTCAAACCTAATTGCACTATCAAGTAGTAACCCGCTTGCCATAACCCAGTAACTCATTCGGTAAATAGTGAAGGAGTCCCATGATAGTATGCAGTTTAGTTCATCAAGAAAAAAAGGTGTGAAACTAGCAAATCCCGATTCCACCCAGGAATCAACCCATCCCAAAACTCGGGATAAAACAATAGTCCCAAACCTGGACTAGAAAAGTTCAGTGAGAAATTCCCAACCAGGATTTAAGCTGTCTCCAAACTCGAGGCGCATGCTTTTAAGAAAAGAGTAGTGAAACTCACCTTAGGTTGCAAAAGCTAAATCCAAAATCCGCAAGTAATAATGAAGTTCTACCGACTCCCTATTATCTGTGTCACTATGTGAGTATATGTGTATACACAATACACCACAAGACTCGATTGTCCAAGACGTTAAATAATACGAGAACGTTTAGGTAACACCTAGTGTAACTACATGCACAAGTATCCCTACGAACCCGTTGGTGAATAATATGTTTAATATCATTTATACACATCATTTAAATTTCTTACAATTTCAAGTTATAACCGAGTCATACAAGCCTTCAAACAAGCACTTATACACGTATGTCATCATCTGTGTTTTTAGGACAGATGATTTATGAAAAATACTTACACAACAAATTAGACTCCCAAAATTCTTCAGAATATTCCTAAGATTCCATTAGTCATGTCCATATTTTTTTTCGTGACAAAACCTTATGAAAAATTATGAAAAATCGTTTACTACGACTAGGTTCTGAAAACATTCACATCAGGTCAGTTTACGAGAAAAATTCCAAAAATCGTTTATTCAACCAAACAGGATGAATTCACTTGGAAAAGCCAAATTATCCATGTACCTATCTACTGACCAAATTCCATGTAAAACTCAAGTTATGGTCGTTTAAAGTTAACCCAAAACACTAATCCGAAAATCAGTTTTGAGCCATGTTTGTATAGAATTCTAAAAACACATCAAACGATAACCAAATCGCACAATATTATACATTCCATAAATCTAAGATCACATACAACATGTTCATACAAAGAAACAATCAAAACAAATAGTTTAAGATCACGTTACAGAGCCTGCAAGTCGACACATGTATTCTGCCCGTTTTTAAACATGCTATAATGTTAACTTTTACAAACCCTAGGTGTATTTTATCGATCAAGAACATCAAATAAATATCATACAATACCTCTCATACATTAACATAATCAAAACATGAAAGATTCATCATAAATATACTCATCTATAAAACCTAGATGTTTAACAATCATCAATATACAATAACATGCAAATACATCAATCAATAATCATAAAACTCCACGTTTAACATGTTAATCTTTTAGAAACTCAAGTTTTAATCCTTATAAACTTATATTAGATCTGGAAAAAGTTTTTTATGGTGTTTTAAAACATAATAAAGAAGATTAAAACACAAGAGATCAAGTATTATACCTAAAGCTCTTCAATAACACATCCGAACACCTTCCAAGTCACCCGAATGATGTTCTTGAGCCTTAGGAGATGTTTAGGGGTTATATTTTTCGTATGGGGGCAGTAGGGGACGATTAGGGTTGAGTTTATGAGAAAGATGGGGCTTAAAATCATTTATATAGTGGCTTTAAGTCGGTTCCCAAGCCCAGATCACGTCGAACGGCCGTTCATCTAGGCGAATGGCCATTCACCGGGCGAATGGGCATTCGGTTGTGCGAATGGCCATTCGGGCTGACACTCGGCATATTATATATATATATATATATATATATATATATTTGTTTTCCTTTTATTTTGGACCTTAGATATTTAGCCCAAACATCGCCAATGTCCAACCCAATATTTTTAGACTTGAACCACCTTGTCGGTTCATCGGGTTTCGGTTGCGGGTTTGGTAACACATTTCGGTTGCGGGTTCGGTAACACGTTTCGCTTAAATACACAGAATTACACATAAGTTCACAAATAAATTCACGTAAGCACATAATTGCCAATAATATCAAACGAGTTATTCTACAATTATTTGCTTTGTTATTTCACCAACATTTGGGGTCCAATACTCATGTACGTAGTCCGATAGTTCCCCGAATTACTGTTCCGTGCAGTTATTAACCTATAATTGTGTACTGTGCGACTCACTTAACTAATCATAGTCAAATGCAATGCCATGAAATATCGTGTATGCTAATTTGGGTTAGGTTAAACTGTTAACCCGAAATTGCGTGGTGTCACAATGTTCATTTTTGTCAATACACACTATCTTATATTTTAAGAGATCCTAGCTAACATGCCTAATACTTTTCTGACACATGATTTGACATTCAGGCTCTTTTCAAACTTGTTGTTATAACTGTACTTGTAATTGCAGAGTCTGCTGATAACTGCATAAAAACGGTATTTTCTTATCTACATTCATTTTATGTATTCTATTTCTTTATTCAAATCTACTTACCTGAGATAGAACGGTTAACTGACTTGTATAAACACCTTATTAAATGTTGTGTGGGAGATGCAATGAGTGAGGTCTACTATTGTTGCTTGTATTCTTTTTATTATTTTCTTGTAGGTATTTAACATGTAATCACATCAGGTATGGTCAACTGCTAGAGCATGTTACCGAATGTTCTCAAAAACTTGGCCTGGTCGATCCCCACGCTTGTTTTCATCGTCCGATCCTGTCATTCAAAGGGTAAGTTTTTCGTGGCAACAATCTTTAGCCAATCATACTCACTGTTTTTCTTGTATTAATAGAATAGGCCATAAGTTAAAGATACTACTGATGTGACAATGCTAATATAGCATTAGCTGCATTACTGAATATCCAACATAACTGTTGTATGCACAGATAATAAATGACGAGGAGGGTGGCATGCATCAGCGGCATGCGTCACCCTCACTTCGTGAGAGGAATCCACATCCTTCACATAATACTCATAATTCTTCTTCTTCTTCTTCTTCTTCTTCAAGTCTGTCCGGATATGGAACTTCAGCCATTGTTGCAATGGACAGAAATGCAAGCTTACTGTCTGTGGCCTCCCACTCATCTGGACTTTTTTCATCACAATCGAAGTCCACAAGCAAGGGTACAAAACGTAGCCTATAAAGTGTACTACATGCTAGCAAACGGAAGGTTTCAGTTATTGAAAGCAAGCCTAGAGGTCTGAATTCTGGTATAGTCAGATCATCAAGTCTGGATCTGGGTATAAGTTTTGAATGCGCCTTAAGATGGAAACTTTGCTTTTAATATTTCAGAATTGTGAAATAGTTATGCCCCAAGGAACAGTCGGTTTAGCGTCAAGCAGTTCTATGTCATCATTACTCTACTCCAAGTTAGGATTCTAGCAAAGAGGCATTTAACTCAAATAATTGCGAACTTGGATGGAATACTGGAAAAATAAGTGGAGATATCAAACTCAATTAAAAGTGAGGTACATACTTCATGTCACCATAACGAATCATCCATAAACGCCATACACACAATACAAATCCTAACTATAGAGAAATGAACAAACGCACCCGTAACAACACACGAACATTCCCACTAGTATCATAAATAAAACTTTCATTTGTTTTAAATAAATATTACTGATTAAAAAGCTTAACAACTCCAGCTTCTTCTAGGTAAGAAGAATATATATATATATATATATATATATATATATATATATATATATATATATATGATTAGGAAGCAAAAAAATTAAGGTAGGTTGCCTCCCCCATTGTAGTAGGAATCGTACGTACATCACTAAATGCCATCAAAATTCAATCCCATTTCAAATCAAAAGCCAAGCAAAACAATAAAAACCAGGAGGAACATTGAACAAATTTTGGGTATATTTTAATTAAAAATGCTACGGATAAGGGTTCAAAAGGGGCACCTACATGTGATAGGTCTCCATAAGCCACAACAATTTGACAAGCTTCTTTGCCAACACATTGGGTACTTCTGGTGTCCTTTCTATCCCCCAGGTTCATTGCATCTTTTATCTATAATCTCTCTCTCTCTCTCTCTCTCTCTCTCTCTCTCTATATATATATATATATATATATATACAGGGACGTCTTCGAAAACGGCGAAAAAATTTTGGGCCTCAGGCGGAAAAAAATTTGGGCTCAAAATTTTGTAAATAGGAATGAATTAAAAAAAATTGAATATGGTACTAGAACCAAGATGCATCATAAAATACTGATGGAGGAAGTAAAAGGGAGTAGAAAAAACTCAAAACCAAATTACATGTAAGATGGGATTCGAACTCAAAATCTCAATGATAGAAAAGAGGAGTGCAAATCAGTAAGCCATGTCATGTTTTGGTTATTATTTTGCTTTAGCGATTATATATAATACTATATAGAAACGATTTTTTTAAGCTTTTGAGCCCTCGGGATTATCGGGCCTTGGGCCGTCGACCACCCCGCCCTCCCTCAGGGCCGGGCCTGTATATATATATATATATATAATAAATCAAAACAATAAATATTTGAGGCCAACCTCTTGTGTCATGTGCCATTAAGTGATTTTAGAAAAAAAAATTATTTAAAAACAAAATTAGTCATGTTTCCTCTCATAATTTTTAAACGTTAGTATCTTTTATATACGAGATTTTGAAAAAAAAAATTTACACCAAATTAACGATCGCTTTATTATCTTTCCAACGAGTGTTTAGGTGATTTATTAATCATATATAGGCAAGCACTAATCGTGTTATGATAGTATATATGTTTTTAAACCTACTATTACATATATGAATTGTCCATGTTCATATGCTATAACGATATGCTTAGCATTAAAAGAGGTTGAGATTTTTTTAATCTGCTGGGAACGCAGCATGATAGCCCCTTTTCGTAGTATAAACATTAGAACAACTTTCTTTAGCATTAAAAGTAGTTAAGACTGTTTACTTCTTTTATCCTTTTTTTATTAAGTCATATTAGATTTTTTAACACCGGAACACTCCCAGGGTAATCAGCTAGTTCAATTTATATCCAATTTTTCTCGTTTGATTTTTATGCCGATATTATATTTTGATTTGTTATCTTCGAAGTTGTCGTAGAGTTCACATACGTAAAAACATATTAAAAAAGGTTAGTAACTCTATTCCAGAGTTGATGGTGAAGGGTCGATGGCTTTCATTCTTTCAAGACTGAATAATATTAAAATAGAGGCTTTCAATTTTTTTAAAAATAAATTTAAAGAAGACGTGGTTACTAGACCAAAGTTGGTATGTGGAGGATTAAAGAATCTTGCTGAAGACGAGGCGTGCAGTCTGATTGGGGTGTTTACTCACAAAGAAATTAAGGAGGCGGTGTTTGAATGCGGGGATGATAAAGCTCCAGGTCCAGATGGTTTTAATTTTCGTTTACTTAAACGTTTTTGGAACCTGTTCAAAGATGATTTCAAGAAGATTTTCATGGAGTTCTATGTGACGGGGAATATTAATCGGGGGTTGGGTCTTCTTTTATCACCTTGATTCCAAAAGTTAGAGATTCTGTGGGTCTTGGAGAGTATCGTCCGATTAATTTAATCGGATTGGTAAGCAAGGTGATTTCAAAAGTTTTGGCTAATAGATTAAAAGGAGTTATGGGTACTAAAGTCACATCAGAGACTCAATCGGCTTTCTTATCGGGTAGATATATTCTTGATGATCCGTTAATAATTAGTGAAGTTATGTCTTGGGCGAGACGGATCGGGAGAGAGATATTTATGTTCAAAATTGATTTTGAAAACGCATATGATAACGTGCATTGGCAATTTCTTGTGTTTATTATGCGCCAAATGGGATTTCCAGAAGTTTGGTGTAATTGGATATATGGTGTTATTTCTTCGGCGAGATCTTCGGTTTTAGTTAACGGTGCCCCTACGTTTGAGTTCGATTGTTGCAAAGGCATTAGACAAAGTGACCCTATCTCTTTTTTTTTTTTTTTTTTTTTTTTTTGTTTATTATAGTTATGGAGGCATTTTCGGCTATTTGTAATAAGGCCGCCAAGATTGGTGCTTTTGATGAGGTTCGTTTACCGAACGATGGACTACATTTAAATCACCTATTATATGTCGATGACGCGATTATTTTGGGGGAGTGGTCAAGTTTCAATTTTAAGAATTTGCGAATTATTCTAAGAATATTTTATTTGTGTTCGGGTCAAAAATAAACCTTAACAAGTCGATTTTGTATGGCGTTGGTTAAAGTAAAGTGGAAGTACAACTTAAAGCGGATGGCTTCGAATGTAAGGTTGGAGAAATTCCGTTTGTTTACTTTTTTTGGTTAGGGCTAATATGAATAGGGTGTACAATTGGGAACCGGTGGTGAAAGTTTTTACCTCTCGGCTTTCAAAATGGAAAGCGAATACTATTTCTATTGGAGGGCGAGCTACGTTGATAAAATTGATTCTTTAAAGTCTCCCTACATATTATTTTTCTTTATACAAGGCTCCGGTTTGTGTCATTAAAAAGCTAGAGTCGTTGATAAGGAACTTTTTATGGGGAGGTGGGTCGAACGTCAAGAAACTTCATTGGATTAAATGGGATATAGTCACGAGATCTATAAGAAATGGTGGTTTGGGTCTCACAAAGCTTGAATAGTCGAATAAGGCGCTTCTACTAAAATGGCTTTGGCATTACCGAGTTGAAGGTGACGCGTTGTGGAAGAGAACGATTGATGCGATTCATAGTTCAAAACGAAGATGGGATACGGTTAGATGGAATCCTCGTTTTGCATGTATATGGACAAAGATTGTTTCTTTCGGTCTAAAAAATCAAGGTGCAAGGAATCGGTTTTGGGAGTATGATTAAAGGCGCAGTTGGAAAAGGAGCTTCTATTCGATTCTGGATAGATGTTTGGGCGCATAACTGTCCGCTAAAGGACTTATTTCCAGCATTGTTTACACTTGAAAAAAACAAATGGTGCCTCGTTTCTGATCGTATTGCAGATTCAAGTGATCGGCTGCTGTGACTTGGGAATGGAATAAGTATCCAACTACTGATCAAGAAGTTGCTGAATTGATCGAATGCCACAAGTTGATTTCGAGCATTAGAATTTCAAGTAATGATGATTTATGGAAGTGTAATTCTAGTTCGGATGGTGCCTTCTCGGTGTCGATAGTTGAAAAATGGTTGATAAATGAAACAACTAACAACGATTCGAATGTTCTACCTTGGTGTAAATGGATTCCTAAGAAGTGTAATGTGTTCATGTTGCGAGCGCTATTGGATCGTCTTCCCACAAAAACGGCTCTAAGAAGGAGAAATATTGATGTTGGAAATGTTTTGTGTCCTTTATGTAGGGATCAAGAAGAGACTACGGATCATGTGTTTTCGGCTTGTGGGATTTCTATGGGAGTTTGGAACGGTATTGCGAAATGGTGCGGTATACCTCCGGTTTTCTTGTTTGAAGTTAAGGATACGATGGAGATACACAAGTTTTATAAGAACTGCAGGATCAAGAAAGAGGCGCTTCATGGTATTGTTATTTTGACGTGTTGGAGGATTTGGAAAGCTAGGAACGAGATTGTGTTTTCGGACAAGAGGAGGAGAGTAACCGAGATTGTGGCGGATATTAAATCTTTAGGTTTTATTTGATTTAGAAGTAGATTTAAAATAGTCTCGATAGATTGGTGTACATGGTGTAATTTCGATTTGATGTAATTGTGGCCTTGTTTTGGCGTCCTCTCCATTTTGGAGGGTTGGTTGGCCGTTTTTTTAATGAAGTTTGCCTTAAAAAAACGTAAAAACATATTAGATTTGGTTGTTATCAAAAGATTTTGACTCCGTTCATATTCAAATCTTTAAATTATTATACTGGCGAGGAAATAGATATATGGTAATTTATGAAGCATGGAAATTATGAAGTCAATTTCTAAACTAGCCGGTCACTTTCATAATTACGCAGCCAATTTTAGTTTCTAATTTTTTTGATCGACATGCCATATTTAGAATTATCCAATAAATGGGCATGGATTTGATGTAATGTGATATAATAATCAAAAAAAAAAAATCAAATGAGTTGATGGGTCATACATATATATGAGTTATGACCCGACCTATTTATATGTTGGGTCTAATTTCTTAAAGTAACACGTTCGTTTTTTTGAATAGGTGGGATGTATTCATTTCAATTGTTTTATTGATTGTTTCCATTAATTTCGCATGGTCCATGCGTGGAAATCGAAACAAATTTTGTAAAATCATAAAGAGTTTAAATTCAGCATTCATAAGAGCATTCACATCCCTTCACCAAATTTTCTTCATCAAATTAAACTAAAAATCACTAATTTACCTCTAAATCTTTTCTCTTCTAATTAAAATAATAATATTTTTTTCATATTTTTATCATTATATATTTTCTCTCTCTCCCTCTCCCTCTCTCTCACTCACAACCACTTATAAAAATATTAAAATATATATATGGGTGAATAGTAACCTTTCATATATAAGGGTGAACAGTGGTTTCTCTAAATATTTTTTCTCTCATCCACTCACAACCACCCCATATAATTTGAGGGAACCCCTCACGTAATTTGGTTCCCGGGTTGTGAATGATCTAATGCTTTATCCGTGTTCCCTAGTTTTATTTATTTATTTTTCGAGTTAAATGCCAATTTCGTTCATGAGGTTTGGTTCAGTTTGCCACTTCAATATAAGATTTTTAGTCATGTTACCTTTTCAATCCAAATTAAACACAAAAAAAAAAAAAAGAATTAAAACCACACACTGTGCCAAAAAACGGAACGGGTCGGGGCACCCCCGGGCCTCCACTATGCTTCGCCCCTGCTGGTGATGGTTTGATTTTGGTGGTGACACTTCTGCAGATGGTAGTTAGGGTAAGCGTCACCGTAAGATGGTGTGGGGTTGTGTGTGTGGTTCGGAGGTCAACGGTTTTCGGGGATGCAGGTTCTCGGTGGTTGTTGAGGTGCGAGGTGGTTGGTTACAGAGGTTATAGGTGCGGATGTGGTCAGAGGTTGGCTTTGTCGATGGTGGTGGTGGTGGCCGAACGGCTGAGAGAGAGAGAGAGAGAGAGAGAGAGAGAGAGGTGGTGGTGGAAGGTGGTGTGTGTGGGTGGTGGTGGTGGAAGTTTGTCTAGGTTGTTAGTGGTAACTGATTATTCATAATCAGTTGATTACACTAGACTTCTTATTATAGGTCTCACTGATTTGGTGAGATCTAGGGTTTGGGGGTGTTTTCTGGTTTGGGTTAAATAAGAGTTTTGTCACCTGTTTTTGTCGCTATATCTTCTTGTTCATGTGTTGATTGTGATTGTTTGTTGATTGTTTGTGTTTTACGTAAGATCTATAAAACTTTACATGGTATCAGAGCCTAGGCTCATGATTCTGTGAAGGTTTTTTGTCTTCCGCTGCTTATTGATAAAGGATCTGATCTAAATAATAGATCTGGTTTTTTATCTTCTTTTTCTGGTTATTTCTTGTCTTGCATGTTGTTTTTAGAAGGATCTGATCTTGATATTATAGATCCGGTTCTTTTCTGGTATATGTGATAGATCTGATCGCATATAGATCTTGTCTATTTCATCTTTGTTTCTGGATCTATTGTTTCAGATTCGGATCTGTCATTTGTCAACTATTGTTGGCATATTTGGAGCTTGTTCTGGTGAGTTTTTTGGATAGGGAGCTTGCACTCTGTAAGTTTTTCTGTTTACTATTTCTTGTTTCTTATTTATGGCTTTGGTTATTTGCTTTTGCTGCTGCTGGAGTACTCTGTAAGTATTATGTTCTCATTCTTGTAACACCCCAACCGATGGCGGAAATATCGGGATGTCACGTATTGATGATTGTTTCAGTAGCACATGGTATAAATTGAATTTTTAAATAATTTATTCAAAACATAAATATCCAAAATAAAGTGATGTCTAGAAATTCAAATACATGATATCAAATAAGCAACGACTTCAAATAACTTCAAATAATAACTTCATGATAAATCCTCATGCAAACTCAAGCCTCAGCTTCATTGTTACCTGAAACATGTTAATTTTGAAAATATTTTTGGGTCAACAAAAGTTGGTGAGAATTACATAGGTTTTGATAATCGAATAAAAATGTTGTACAATTCAAGTGTCATGGCAAGTCTAGTCCATATGTGAAAACATACTAGAAGTAAATCGAGTGCATAATCAACCCTTGTGACTGTTATAATGTGGTACATCCCATACGCTCATGGTTCACTCGAATATGTTATGCGATAACAAACACCCACGCTACCTTTGTAGGAGGCACGTATCCGGGTGGGATTGTCAGTCCAATAGATCTATCATTGTATACCGTCGGCTGATCAATGTTAATGATTATGCTAGAATTATGCTTACCCTAGTCATGTTCAAGACATAATGCAACATAGAAAAACACATAGACACTTTGATGATTGAATTGCATATAGAATGTTGTAACATGCTTCACCCCAAAAACGGTGATAAATAGAAAAGAGGCTATGTAAAACTCACCTTAGCAAAATGTTATATCTCTTGAAAAATAGAATAGTGTGTTGCCCAACAATGCCAAGTATTACCCTATAATTAAGGTAATAAATATGTCTAAGTCTATCTAGTCTACAAAAATATAATCTAGGGCTTCGAATTGGGGATAAGTGCTCGTTTGATTAATAATTAAAATGTTTGATAATTGAGAGAAATTTGATAAATAAATAAACAAAAGTCTTTTTATAAAATTTGAATCAAAGATGGTCACAATAATGAGTTTAAAGTATAAAAATAATTTTTATAAAATTATTTTCTTAAAAATAGAATATTAAATCTATTTATTTCAATTTGTCAAAATTTACCTTTAATATTTAAAAAATACTAAAATTAAAGAATTATTAGATTAAAAATTATATTTCTGTTCCAAATAATCAGAAATAATTTATATAAAATTTTGGTGCAAAAATATTGAAAAATGAATTTATTATGATTTAATTATGATTAAAACTAACAAAAATTGATTAAAAATATTAAATAAATGATTTTTCAGAAATAAAAATCATTTCAGAAACGTTTATTGTTATAAAAACTCAGAATAATTTTTGTGGAAATTTATAAAATTGTTTTGATATTTTTATTGAATTTTATAAATAAAATAGAATAAACTTGATTTATTTATTATATATATTAAATAAATAAATTTTTGAAAACTAAAAATTGTATGTTAAACTTTTTCACTAGATTAACACAAAATAATTTTTGTAGAATTTTTAAAAGAGTTTAAGTATTTTAAAATGAATTTTTAAAAATATAAAGGAATATATATAAATATACGTTTAATAAAAAATGTTGTTGATGCCGTGGTTCGAACCCGGGCCCATGGCCGGTTCGTGTGTTTTAAATCACAAGCCCAGACCAACTGATCTGGACCCTGAGAACGATTTGTTTCAGATTATTATAATTATATAATATAAGTGAATTTGATTTATATATAGTTTAAAAGAAAAGATCAAAAAAAACGTTTTACACGGGACTCGAACCCACGTGGTTTTGTTAAACGACATCAGACACAACTAACTGATCTAGGTCGGGGGTTGTGTTTGATTCTGTTTTCTTTAAATTATAAGACATATGCAAAAACAGTGTTCTTCCCCAATTCATGATGAACGAGCCCTAGCTTTTCCAATTGGACAAATCACACAACAATAACCCAATTAACCTTAGGGTTATTGTTGTGCGTATGCCGAACATCAAAACCCATCAAAAATAACAGACTTACAAACACGATTGATTATGGATTGATCAGTCAATGCTCGAAGTCAAACACGAACCAAAAATCAAGAACAGTGGAATGATTTTAGAAATTGGGGATTGAGAAAGAGTGTTCGGCGAGTTGTGAATGTCCAGTGATGTCCAATTTATAGTGTTGGGGCTTGGATGATCGTATTGGTAAGTTTGACCGTGTAATGAATGGGTGTCGCGTAATTAAGTGAAATTGGTTCGAATTAAAGATGATTATACGTGTGAGTGACGCGGATTGGACCGGTAATCACGAAATCATACCATTCCTGGATCAAAAACGCGTTCAAATTGGTTAATTAAGGAAGTTTGTTGTCACAGTTGACTTCCCTAGTCAACTGTGAAGATCCAATGTCGTGTTAAATTAATTATAAGCTGGGAATAAAACAATAAGTTGGTGTGGATCAGATGGTTATGTGCGTTGTGCTAGTGAGCCGGCTTGGGGCGCGGGTTCGATTCCTGGCCCAAGCAATGTATTTTTTTACATTTTTAATACATATATAAGTATATTATATATTAATAATATAATATTAGGGTTCCAATTACGCCACAATAATAATTAAATGCAAACAATAATAATGGAACTTGACGTTTTTATTCATGATAGTCGTAACGTACAAGTTATCAATGTGTAATGTTACAGTCTCCCCTACTTTTAGGAACTTCGTCCCGAAGTTGGAGTTGGAGAGTCTGGTGGAAAAAGATGTGGGTACTTAGACTTCATCTGATCTTTACGTTCCCAAGTGAACTCTGGACCTCGTTTAGATTCCCAACGAACCTTAACGATCGGAATGCGACTGCGCTTGAGTTTCTTGACTCCAGTATCAACGATCTCGACGGGTTTCTCGATAATGTGCATAGTTTCATCAATTTGCACATCTTCAAGAGGAACATGGAGGTTCTCATCTGCTAAGCATTTCTTGAGATTCGAAACATGAAAGGTCGGGTGAACATTGCTTAGCTCAGGTGGAAGATCAAGTTTGTAAGCCACTTTTCCAATCCTGTCAAGAATTTTGAATGGGCCTACGTATTGAGAAGCTAGTTTTCCCTTTCTATCGAAACGAATCACTCCATTCCAAGGGGATACCTTAAGAAGTACAAGGTCCCCAACTTGAAATTCGAAGGGTTTACGACGTTTATCAGCATAACTCTTCTGACGACTTCTAGCCTTGAGAAGATTATCCTGAATGAGTTGGATTTTGTCTGTGGTTTCCTGGATTAGTTCGGGTCCAGTGATCCGAGCTTCACCAACCTCAGTCCAACAGACAGGTGAACGACATTTACGACCATAGAGTGCCTCGAATGGAGCCATGTTAATGTTGGCATGATAACTGTTGTTGTATGAAAACTCGACCAAAGGGAGATGAGAATCCCATGCGCCACCAAAATCGATGACACATGCCCTGAGCATATCCTCAAGTGTTTGGATGGTCCGTTCAGTCTGACCATCTGTTTGAGGATGATAAGCAGTACTCAGGTTCAACTTGGTACCCAAAGCATCTTGTAAAGAATCCCAAAAGTGAGAGGTGAAACGACCATCACGATCAGAGATAATGTCCAAAGGTATACCATGACGACATACGATTTCACTTACGTACATCTTTGCCAACCTTTCCACAGAATACTTCTCACGAATAGGTAAGAAGTGGGCTGACTTGGTTAAACGATCGACAATTACCCAAATACTGTCAAAACCTTTGGGTGTACGCGGGAGTTTGGTGATGAAGTCCATAGCTATGCTCTCCCATTTCCATACAGCAATTTCTGGTTGTTCGAGCATACCAGATGGTCGTTGATGTTCAGCCTTGACCTTTGAACAAGTGAGGCATTTTGCAACGAAAAGAGCAATATCTTTCTTCATACCAGGCCACCAATACGAATAACGGAGATCTTGGTACATCTTGTCAGCTCCAGGATGAATAGAATAACGAGACTTATGAGCCTCGTTCATGAGGAAGGTACGAAGATCATCAGGGTCAGGAATCCAAAGTCGATTAAGAAAATAGAGTAGACCATCAGGTTTGGTTTCAAGTTGAGTCTCAGCACCACAAGACATCTCGTCGTACATGTTACCTTAGTTGACTGAAGTATGTTGAGCCTGGAGGATACGATCCTGAAGATCAGTACGAACTCTCGCACAATGAAGTTTGATACGCTCTTTGCGACTGAGTGCGTCAGCCACAACATTCGCTTTGCCAGGATGGTAGCGAATTTCGCAATCATAGTCGTTAAGTAACTCAACCCAACGTCGTTGCCTCATGTTAAGATTTTTCTGGTCGAAGACATGTTGGAGACTTTTGTGGTCCGTGAAAACCACGCATTTAGTCCCATAAAGATAGTGTCTCCAAATCTTAAGAGCAAAGACAACAGCGCCCAATTCGAGATCATGGGTGGTATAATTCTTTTCGTGAGTCTTGAGTTGTCTAGACGCATAAGCAATAACCTTTCCTAGTTGTATGAGAACACAACCAAGACCTTGGTTTGATGCATCACAATATACCACGAAATCATCATTACCATCAGGTAGAGACAGGATAGGAGCTTCACAGAGTTTCAGCGTAAGAGTTTCAAATGCTTCCTTTTGCTTTGGTCCCCACTCATAGGGTTTACCCTTGTGAGTTAAGGCAGTGAGAGGAACAGCGATCTTAGAGAAGTTGGCAATGAATCGACGATAATAACCAGCCAAACCAAGGAAAGAACGGACTTCTGTTGGAGTTTTAGGAATACTCCAATTCTTCACAGCTTCGATCTTTGCAGGATCAACATGAATTCCGCTCATATCAATGACATGTCCCAAAAATTGAACTTCCTTAAGCCAAAATTCACATTTCGAGAACTTGGCATACAGTTGTTCTTTCTTTAGGAGACCCAAGATGGAGTGAAGATGTTGTTCGTGATCGGATTTTGATTTCGAGTAAATCAAAATGTCATCGATGAAGACGATCACGAATTTGTCGAGGTAGGGTCTACAAACTCGATTCATTAAATCCATAAACACTGCGGGAGCGTTGGTCAATCCAAAAGGCATGACCATGAATTCATAGTGACCATAACGTGTGCGAAAGGCTGTCTTGGGAATATCTTCATCGTGGACTCTAAGTTGATGATAACCAGAACGAAGATCAATCTTCGAGAAGTGGGTTGCTCCTTGAAGTTGATCGAAGAGATCGTCAATCCTAGGCAATGGATAACGATTCTTGATGGTGAGTTTGTTGAGTTCACGATAGTCGATACACATTCTAAGAGATCCATCTTTCTTCTTAACGAACAAGACAGGGGCTCCCCATGGAGAAGAACTGGGGCGAATGAAACCTTTATCAGAAAGTTCCTGTAGTTGACTGGCAAGTTCTTGCATCTCAGAAGGTGCAAGACGATAAGGAGCTTTGGTGACAGGATTAGCACCAGGAACAAGATCAATTCTAAATTCCACTTGTTGAGCAGGAGGCAAACCAGGTAAATCCTCTGGAAAGACTTCAGGATAGTCCCGAATGATTGGAATGTCTTGGATACTTTTGCCTTTGTCCTTCTTTTCTATCACGTTAGCTAAGAAGGCTGTATACCCCTTTCGTAAGTATTTTTGGGCAGTAGTACAAGACATGAGCTTAAGCTCGCCACAAGGCTTCTCACCATAGATCTTCAAAATCTCACCAGATTCAAGAGGAATGCGTATGACTTTCTCAAAACACAGAATTTCAGCACGATGGGTTGACAACCAGTCCATGCCTACTATGACATCAAAACTTCCAAGATGCATAGGGATGAGATCGATAGAGAAAGTATGTTCGTCGAGATTCAGCACACAGTTACGAATAATAGAATCGATCGAGATAGACTTCCCATTAGCTACCTCTACCACTAAAGGTTCCTCTAGGTTAGTTTGGGGTAATTTAAGTAAAGGTTCAAAGTTCAGTGATACAAATGACTTATCAGCTCCCGAATCAAATAATATGGATGCATAGTGGTTATTAATGAGAAACGTACCATTCACCACCTCGTTGTTGTCACGGGCCTGGTTAGCATTGAGGTTGTAGGCGCGACCTCGAGCACCTTGGTTCTGGTTGCGGTTCTGGTTTTGGTTGCGGTTTTGGTTCTGGTTCTGGTTGTGGTTACGATTGGGGCAATTGTTGATATAGTGATCAGGGCTGCCACACTCGTAGCACTGACCACGAGCAGGCCTGTTGTTTTGTTGGTTGGGAGCTGGGGCATTGTTGTTTTGGGCAGCAGGAGGAGCTCGGCAGATGTTCACAAGGTGACCATACCTTTGACACTTAGTACAAAAGCGACATGGCACCTGTGCTGGATGATGGTACTTGCAAGTGTTGCACAAGGGGTGAGGTCCGGTGTATGGCTTCTTGGCTGGGTTTTGTGCTGCAGGTGGGGTGGTAGCAACCATGTAGTTCCTAGCCTTACGCTTCTTGTTGCTTGGGGTCTCGGGCTTAACCTCAATAGCGGGCTGAGGAGTGTCTTTGGCAACAGTCTTCTTAGTGCCCTTGCGGAAGAGAGTACCGTTCTTCACATGATTATCAGTGAGAGTAGCCGCCAGACGTTTGGCTTCTTCCAAAGTGGCAGGATTCCTTCCCCACACCGTGTCCTGGATTTGCATGGGCAGACCACCGATATACTTCTCGATGGCTACAGGCAGGGAAGTGACTTTGTGGGGGCAACAATAAGCTAAGCTCGTGAAAGCGGGTATTGTAGGCAAGGTTTTCCCCACTATCTTGAGCAAGGGTGTGGAACTCATCTTCTAGCTTCTTAACCTCGTTGCGAGGACAAAACTCATCCTTCATAACCTCCTTGACTTGATCCCATGTCATGGCAAGTGCAACTTCGGCCCCACGGGTGCGCTTTTCCTCATTCCACCAAGTGAGTGCTCGTTTGTGAAGAACACTCATGGCGTAACGAACCTAAAAGTTTTCGGGGCACTCACTGTTGATGAAGGTATTCTCAATACCCTCAAACCATTGTAGGAGTCCTGTAGCTCCTTCTTCTCCACTGAACTTTGGGGGATTACAGGAATTAAAGTGCTTAAGAGTACAGGCTGGGAGACCATTCCCGTTCCCGTTGTGGTTTCCATTTCCATTACCGTTGTCGTTACCGTTCATCTGGATGACTTGAGCTAGTAAGTTGGGAACCAGAGTCGCGATTTGCTGCGCCATTTGTTGAGAAATGATCGCAGCCAGTTGGGCATCTACACCATTGTTGTTGTTGTTATTGTTGTTGTTGTGGTTAGCGTCGTGGTTGTTGCTATTCACTTCATCTTGATTGTCACCACTGTTAAGGCAAGTGTTGCGACGTGGAGGCATGATCTGTATGAGACATAATGAAATGAATGAGGTTATATAAGGAATGTAATCATTTATTCATTAATTAAAACGAATAAACGAAAACGTTGACTTATCAAAGATTCTAAATTCTAATAACATATGAAGACATGCTTTAGCCTATAAGTGAACACTCATCCCGAGAATTCCCAGGTAGGCATCCGGGTCCCTCGTCTGATTGGGATATATGCGCAATGCCAGCCTAGACAAAAGACTCAGAATACAGGCGTTCACCCTTCCAGATTGCACGTGTTCGTTATTAAAATCTAGAACTTCGACGAGATCTCAAGGGGGTTCAGGTTAAACCTGAGGATTTTGTCCTATTAATCTAATGGTGGATCAGGATTGCAGTAGACGAATAAGAGTAGTCACTTGTAGGCTTAGGGTTGTATAGGATAGGGATAAGATTAAGGAAGCAATTTGGGATTTCAAGTAAGAGAAGCAAGTACTGTTTAAGTCCCTAAGGTTATAGTCTAGATTATTTTCTAATAACCTAATTCCCTATAACCAAGGCTCTGATACCAATCTGTAACACCCCAACCGATGGCGGAAACATCGGGATGTCACGTATTGATGATTGTTTCAGTAGCACATGGTATAAATTGAATTTTTAAATAATTTATTCAAAACATAAATATCCAAAATAAAGTGATGTCTAGAAATTCAAATACATGATATCAAATAAGCAACGACTTCAAATAACTTCAAATAATAACTTCATGATAAATCCTCATGCAAACTCAAGCCTCAGCTTCATTGTTACCTGAAACATGTTAATTTTGAAAATATTTTTGGGTCAACAAAAGTTGGTGAGAATTACATAGGTTTTGATAATCGAATAAAAATGTTGTACAATTCAAGTGTCATGGCAAGTCTAGTCCATATGTGAAAACATACTAGAAGTAAATCGAGTGCATAATCAACCCTTGTGACTGTTATAATGTGGTACATCCCATACGCTCATGGTTCACTCGAATATGTTATGCGATAACAAACACCCACGCTACCTTTGTAGGAGGCACGTATCCGGGTGGGATTGTCAGTCCAATAGATCTATCATTGTATACCGTCGGCTGATCAATGTTAATGATTATGCTAGAATTATGCTTACCCTAGTCATGTTCAAGACATAATGCAACATAGAAAAACACATAGACACTTTGATGATTGAATTGCATATAGAATGTTGTAACATGCTTCACCCCAAAAACGGTGATAAATAGAAAAGGGGCTATGTAAAACTCACCTTAGCAAAATGTTATATCTCTTGAAAAATAGAATAGTGTGTTGCCCAACAATGCCAAGTATTACCCTATAATTAAGGTAATAAATATGTCTAAATCTATCTAGTCTACAAAAATATAATCTAGGGCTTCGAATTGGGGATAAGTGCTCGTTTGATTAATAATTAAAATGTTTGATAATTGAGAGAAATTTGATAAATAAATAAACAAAAGTCTTTTTATAAAATTTGAATCAAAGATGGTCACAATAATGAGTTTAAAGCATAAAAATTATTTTTATAAAATTATTTTCTTAAAAATAGAATATTAAATCAATTTATTTCAATTTGACAAAATTTACCTTTAATATTTAAAAAATACTAAAATTAAAGAATTATTAGATTAAAAATTATATTTCTGTTCCAAATAATCAGAAATAATTTATATAAAATTTTGGTGCAAAAATATTGAAAAATGAATTTATTATGATTTAATTATGATTAAAACTAACAAAAATTGATTAAAAATATTAAATAAATGATTTTTCAGAAATAAAAATCATTTCAGAAAAGTTTATTGTTATAAAAACTCAGAATAATTTTTGTGGAAATTTATAAAATTGTTTTGATATTTTTATTGAATTTTATAAATAAAATAGAATAAACTTGATTTATTTATTATATATATTAAATAAATAAATTTTTGAAAACTAAAAATTGTATGTTAAACTTTTTCACTAGATTAACACAAAATAATTTTTGTAGAATTTTTAAAAGAGTTTAAGTATTTTAAAATAAATTTTTAAAAATATAAAGGAATATATATATATGTATATATATATACGTTTAATAAAAAATGTTGTTGATGTCGTGGTTCGAACCCGGGCCCTTGGCCGGTTCGTGTGTTTTAAATCACAAGCCCAGACCAACTGGTCTGGACCCTGAGAACGATTTGTTTCAGATTATAATAATTATATAATATAAGTGAATTTGATTTATATATAGTTTAAAAGAAAAGATCAAAAAAAACGTTTTACATGGGACTCGAACCCGCGTGGTTTTGTTAAACGACATCAGACATAACCACCTGATCTAGGTTGGGGGTTGTGTTTGATTCTGTTTTCTTTAAATTATAAGACATATGCGAAAACAGTGTTCTTCCCCAATTCGTGATGAACGAGCCCTAGCTTTTCCAATTGGACAAATCACACAACAATAACCCAATTAACCTTAGGGTTATTGTTGTGCGTATGCCGAACATCAAAACCCATCAAAAATAACAGACTTACAAACACGATTGATTATGGATTGATCAGTCAATGCTCGAAGTCAAACACGAACCAAAAATCAAGAACAGTGGAATGATTTTAGAAATTGGGGATTGAGAAAGAGTGTTCGGCGAGTTGTGAATGTCCAGTGATGTTCAATTTATAGTGTTGGGGCTTGGATGATCGTATTGGTAAGTTTGACCGTGTAATGAATGGGTGTCGCGTAATTAAGTGAAATTGGTTCGAATTAAAGATGATTATACGTGTGAGTGACGCGGATTGGACCGGTAATCACGAAATCATACCATTCCTGGATCAAAAACGCGTTCAAATTGGTTAATTAAGGAAATTTGTTGTCACAGTTGACTTCCTTAGTCAACTGTGAAGATCCAATGTCGTGTTAAATTAATTATAAGCTGGGAATAAAACAATAAGTTGGTGTGGATCAGATGGTTATGTGCGTTGTGCTAGTGAGCTGGCTTGGGGCGCGGGTTTGAGTCCCGGCAAAAGCAATGTATTTTTTTACATTTTTAATACATATATAAGTATATTATATATTAATAATATAATATTAGGGTTCCAATTGCGCCACAATAATAATTAAATGCAAACAATAATAATGAACCTTGACGTTTTTATTCATGATAGTCGTAACGTACAAGTTATAAATGTGTAATGTTACAATTCTTGTGTCTAGGCGTCCTGACCGGGTTAGGGTTGACTGGTATTTGTTTGTGATTGTCTTGGTGTCTCTGTGGTTGATTGGTCTGTGTCTACGTATTATATATATATATATATATATATATATACTAGATAATAAAAAGCTTCTGTGTAAGGATCTGCGTGGGCACCCTTGAGTGATGAACCCATGATCTGAACAGCTACACAGCTTCGCTTTCTAGGGGTATTTCTTAGTTGTTTGGTTCTTATGTGCTTGTTTGTATTGTGTGTTGCTGATATGAGTGGTTCTGTTGATCCTGCTATTGGTGGAGGTGGACAAGGAGATGATCCTAACTCAGGAGCTCTTCTAGTTGGCATGTTAATTAGCAAGTTGGATATTAGTGATCCATTGTTTCTTCACCCTAGTGATACTAGTAGTCTGACCATTACCAGTTTTAAGCTGAAAGGTACTGAGAATTATTCTGTGTGGGTTAGTTCTATGAAATTAGCTTTACAGACTAAAAATAAATTTGGATTTGTTGATGGTACTTGTATTAGGTCTACTACTGATGAAGTTCTTGGTAAACAATGGGATAGATGTAATTATGTTGTCTTGTTTTGGCTTCTTAATTCTGTTTGTGAGGAACTATATCTTGGTCAAGTTTTTTCTAGGTTTGCTTCTGAGCTTTGGTCTGATCTTAAGGATACTTATGATAAGGTTGATGGTTCTGTGGTGTTTAATCTGTATCAGAAAATTAATTATGTTAGGCAAAATGGTAGTACTGTTGCTGAATATTATCATAAACTTAATACTATGTGGAAACAATTTGATGTTGTTGTTCAGTTACCTACTTGTGTGTGTCAAGCCTCAAGAGACTTCAATGACTTTAATTCTTTAATAAAGTTGATGTAGTTTCTTATGGGGCTTGGTGAGGTTTACAAACCAGTTAGGACCAATCTATTGACTAGGTAACCTTTACCTACTCTTAAAAATGTTTTTGCAATTGTTTCTAGAGAGGGGTCACATAGGGGATCTAGTAATTCTACTAAAGATCAAAATGTTGCCTTTGTTTCTAAATCAAATCAATCTTTTGATAATAAAAAAGGTGTCAACAGAGGTCCTAATCCAAACTTAAAATGTACACATTGTAATAGGTTGGGGCACACTGTTGATAGATGTTATGAACTGGTTGGTTACCCACCTGGTGTTAAAAGTGAGAAGTACTGGTTCTGGTTCTGGGTCTGGTAAGGGTGGGGTAAGTGTATTGAATAATAGTAGATCAAATGTTTCTGTTGCTTCTACTGGTTTGCCTTTCACTTCTGAACAGATTTCAAAGATAATGAACCTTATAAGTGAAAAGTCTACTGGTGATCCTCAAACTTCCAATTTTGGAGGTAACATGTTTAATGGTTTTTCTAGTATGTCTACTTTACAAAATTTAAGGACTGTCTTAGAAAAATTTTCTAGTTGTTCTAGTTTTGTAAAGCAAGTTATTTGTCATAGTTGGATTACTAATTCTTGTGTTGTCACATCACGCCAATGGCGGAAACACGTGGCGCGACGGTTCAATGGCATAAAGTCAAGATTAACGCAAGCTATAAGTAATAAATCAAAAAGCTCATTTATTGGTACGTCAAAAACCAAGTTTAGAGTTACATAATCAAATCCAACTTGTTTTTAATACATCAATGGAGGTTTCCAAAATATACCCCAATACTTCGGAAATAATGACGAAACCCCGCCAAATTATTTGACGTCAAACATATGAGACACCCCCTTCCCGCTAGCCACGTTGTATGTCATTCTTCAATTACCTGAAAGATATGTTTAAAAAGACGTCAATATATAAATATTGGTGAGTTCACAGGTTTTAGTTTCCAAAACTTTACTTCTTGGGAAATACCATGTTATGACTATTTATAGGAGTTGCAAATTCCTACAATCTACTTGAGCCTATAACCAAACCAAGACTAATAATAATGCCCCGCTCCAAGTCGTTACTCGGTATCCAACGACTTGATTTCAGAATACGTGCACCCCTGGCATACGCTGATGCATAATCGACGCTATCGATTAGGGGTGGGCCTTGTCAGGCACCAATAGTACTATCCAAATATTCCTTCAGTTTCATTTCCCTGACTTAATGGTTATAGAAGAGAGGACTCAACCCCGAGTGGCGATCACAACTCAAGTAATTACCCCGTCAAACATTTTCCCTAACATATCTTTCCCCCGAAAAAACGTAAAACAGTTTAAAATGGGGCCGTGAAACTCACCTGAATAAGTGCTCGGGCTCGAAATAGAGAATAGTATGCTCGAGGTCAAACACCTACAAATGTCCTAGACGTATATAGTGCATGTGCTTTGGCAAGTTGTACACCCAACTCCCAAACCGTGATTTAATCCAATTCCCCGTTTAATAATACGTGTATCCTAGGTCCGTTGGTGATGGATTACCCTTTCTTACAAGTTATATATATTTTCATTAATATTTCTTTAACTTGTATAATATTATCCTCGACTCGACTTCCCTTAACGTATAATTACTTTCCCATTAAATAATTATACTTAAGATCGTATCGTTCGATATAATATATTTTTAACACCCGACTCGACTCACTTTACCGCATATTTATTTTCCCATTCAAATAAATATACTAAGATCTCGTCGATTCGGTATACTTATATATATATATATATATATATATATATATATATATTGCTTACTCGGCTCGGTTTTCCTTCTCGTATATTTACTTTCCCATTAAGTAAATATACTAGAATTTTGTCGAGTCGAATATATACACACATATATATATATATATGTATTTTTCTTGTTAAGTCCATACGTTCGTTTAACGTTTTTAATCTTTAGATTATTTACGTTATTTTTCTCCCACGAATATTCTCCAACACTTAGGAAAGTGTAATGTAATTTTTCACCCATGTTATATATATTTTACTTCTTAGAATATATTTATACTTATCTTGACGTAATGATATTTTTCTTCGTTCGTCCGTTTTACGTCTTATTTCGTTAACACGTCCAGGTCCGATTTCTTAACTTATATATATATATATATATATATATATATATATATATATATATATATATATATATATATATATATATATATATATATATATATATATATATATAGTTAATATTTCTCAAGTCTTCCAATATGTGTTTTCTAGAAATATTATCCAACTTTCTAATTTCCTACACATATTGCTTGGAGGTTTTAAAATACTTTTGTATTTTTAATACAAAACTTGGCAACTTATATACAAAAATGCTCCAATACTTTTATATTCCCATTTATATAAAAGTGTTCATTTTTATATAAGTTCTCCCAAGTTTTTAATTTGTCTAACATTTTTATAAAAACCTTTGTTTTGATATAAATCCATATGTTAGAAAAAGTCCATATTTTTATAAAACTCCATTTTATAAAAATACACTTTTATACAAAATACATGTGTATGTTTACTAGTATTTACCAAATCTACCTTGAAAAATTTTATACTTTTGCCCTGATTACCCATTTTCTTGGTGTTAGGTTTCTTAACTTGTCCCTTCTTGATCACTAGCACTGGTGCAGTCTTGCTAGGTATGTTCACCTCAGCAGTTTTGAGCATCTGGTGCAGTTCTGCAAGTGTCTTTTCCATCCCATTCATATTGTAGTTCATAATGAACTGGTCATATGACTTGGGCAATGAGTTTAGGATAATATCCCCACCTAACTCATCGCTCAAGGGGTATTCCAGACGAGCCAAGTGATCAAGATATGCCTTCATTTTTAGCACACGGGTGCTAACTGGTGTTTCTAGAACATACAACTTGTTCTCCGCCTTGAGAACAATTTTCAAGTTGCGGTGCCAGTCCATGAAGTTGGAGTGGTTAAGTTTGTCCTTCTTTAAGATGGACTTGAGAGAGAATTGGGAGGCGGAATTGTTTTCAGTTGACATCTACAAAGTTCAAAATCTAATTTATTAGTATTTCATGTTTTAAGTATCCTAATTATTTTATGACCCAAAAAGCAAAATTAATTAGGATGAGATCCCGATTCATCAATACACAATGAACTGGCTTAGCACTGTCCACTGGCATGATTAGGTAGGTAAACAACGATTGTTAATTGTGTCCACTACACAACTCTCCTTTTTGGGGTTATCGCTAAAAGCGATATATGTTTAACCCCAACTATGCCCACTTGTCAAACAAGCGATGTTTGGTCCTTTACTGTTAACCGTAACACCGGCCTATGTTACACAGGAACCGCGATGATTACCTTCACTCATGATCAACGCCCAGATGCAGGGTCAACAATAAAATTTGGGTTCAAAATAGAATGGAGTGTTAACTCGTTAAGGGTGGCATGAAACATCAATTTAAAATTGGGATTTAATTTTAATATTTACCATAAATATATTGAATGACTCGTTAGCATGATGTGAGTCACACAACAGTTTATAAAATCCAATTTTATATTATTCGTGATAATTGAAACTCCTTTCAACACTCGACACGGTATAGTTTTAAATACCCTATTTAAACTACGTTGGTCGTATTATCGCGAATGCACTTGTTTTAATATTAATAAAACTCCTTTTATTAAATATGATTTTCGGTTTTATAAAACTTGTTTTAATAAAACTGTTGCCATGATTGTGAAAATTTTATATATTTTGGGTTATCTAAATTATTTACAATAAATAAACCACAACCACAAAACATAACAATAAAATTAAACGAATCGAGCCCCTAATAGGTCGCCCGTTTCGTTTTAGCCAGAAACGAAACGAACTAGTCAAAAGGGTTTCAAAACTATTTTGATATAGCTCCCACTTGACCCGAGATCTCTATCTTCATGGAACCTGTTCGTCCTTTATATCTTCGTCTTGATCTTGTACTTGTAGGATTACAACAATAAATTTGAAAATACAATACAATAAAATTAAATCTATTCTAATCCTATCTATTACACCGGATTTAATATCCGTAATAAAAAATACAAATCAATAAAGAAATAAAACCGTCACAAACACAACCATGACAAGGGTCAAATACCTAGGCCTCGATTCACATCACAATCCATGAACAACTAAAAGCTTTTGATCTTTTGTCAAAATAAACATTTTTTGACAAATAAAACATAGATCAAAATTATAACTTTACCATCTATACGCGCGTAACCGTGGCTCTGATACCACTGTTGGGAATCATGGTATCGAATACACAGCGGAAGCGGTTTATATTTATTTGATAAATCGATTATATACATTATATAATATTAGTCGATTTATATGTATAAATATATATATTTAATTTTATTAAACCGATTAATAAAATATTCCCAATCAGGATCTCAGTTAAACGCGTATAAACAAATAAATAATAAAACAACCATAGGGGTTTTAGTAATCAACCTTTGACGACTACACCGGAATTGTAACACGCGGGTTACAACGAATCCTCGCTAGTAGGAAGTTCACACCGTGCACGAACCAACCGGGAAGCAACACTTTGCAAGAGGAAGGCGGCGGGTTGTGGTGGTTATTGGCCGAAACAAGGCAGCAGAGGGCGGCGGCCCTTTTCCTTGGGTGGCGGCCAAAACTTGGAAAGGAAGCAAGGAGTTTTGATAAAAGGATGCAATTAGGGTTTACACCTTAACCCTCCTTTTATTAAACAATAACTTACACTAAGCCCCCTTGTTAAATATCATAATATTCCTTAATATTAATCTAATTAATATCAAGTCCCTCAAGTCTAAAATATTATTATTTCATAAATAATAACCCACCTACTCATGAACTTATCTGATTCGTGTACCAACGTGTAACTCTTCGGATCGTACCGGGTCGGGTTACATTGACCTCGACTTTTAATTACATCGGACACATTATATATATCCAACAATTTGGAGGTGTTAAAACTTGTAAGAAATGTGTGTGTGGGCTCTTGGGAACCTACGGCCAACAAGAAGGAAAGAAGAAGATTTTTTTTTGTGTTTTGATGATCAAGCGTACTCACATGCTTCTTTTATAACTCTTCAAAATCTTTCAAAGATTGGATGCAATCTAGTATGGATTTGTGAAGATTTATAATGTACTAAGGTGATCTTGGATGGATTGTGTGTGTGTGTATTGTCGTGGATATGAAGAAGAAAAGGAAGATTGTTTAGTTTTTTTTATAGGACATCATACTCTCGTGTATAATCTATCTAAGATTTCCCTTGGATATGCAATCCCTTAAATCATGGTTTCCTTTGTACTAGTTGATCTCATGGGATTGTTTAATGGGATGTTTGGCCGTGGCATTTCATGAGCCAAAGAAGGATTTTTTTTTTTTATAAATCTCCAAGTACTCCTAGGATTTCATATAATATCACAACATATCTATCCCATACTTGCATATCCTCCTTAGATAGTTTAGTACACCAAAAGAAGATTATGGTATGGGAGGGGGGTGTTGGCCGGTTCTTGGGGGTGTCTTGGTGGGGTCCACAACACGAAATATTTACCAATAATTTGTTAAGTTTAATCCTTTGTCGTTCGGGTATTTTTCGGACTTTAATCGCGTGTTATTCGGACATTAAAAATGCCTCTAATAACCCTTAAACATGGCCTAGTTTAAGTGTTGATTGGTTATTTAGGCTCTTGTCGGGTGAAATTATGAGTTATACGCGTACCGGGTGCGGTACGCGCACTTTATTCGTTACCGAGAGATTTGTATGGAAAGTTTTCACTTATGGTTTTGGAGTTCCAAAACACATTATATTTTGTGAAAATACCCTTTATTTTATATCCTGGGTGTCCGGGATCCTTTTCGTTTATTTAATTTTTGCCGGGTAATCACCAACATCCATACCGGATAAGTTTACTCACACATGATCCTATCATGTTTTACCATTAAACGTGTGCATTCCTATGCATCATATGGGAATTTACTATTCTCTAAGGCCTCAGTTAAATAATTAACACGTATCTGCACTTAATTACGTTAATTACATATTAATTAATTAGTACAAAATTACCTCATTTTTGCCGGTTGTTACAGGTGCTAATCAGCATATGTCTAATAGTGATCAAAATATGATAAATTGTATTGATGTGTCTGATTTTGATGTTAAAGTTAAATATCCCAATGGAACTAGTGCTAAGGTTGCTAAGATAGGGGATGTTGTTCTTACTGAAAATGTTTTGTTAAAAGATGTTTTGTATGTTCCTGATTATTGTGTTAAGTTGTTATCTGCTCATAAGTTTGCTAGGGATAATAAGTTAACTGTCTTGTTTGATGAGTATAAATGTTTTGTCCAGGATTCTAAATCCAAGAGAATCCTGGTGACTGGTAGGCAGAGTGATGGATTGTATTTCATTGGTGATAAAGAAAATATAAAAACCATAGGTTAATCGGTTATTTTTAAATTATTCAGTTACTATAGACTTAAATGTCGAACCGGTTATTTTTAGTAACCAGGTTGTTTTATCTATAATCTATAATCTATAATCTATATTATCTTATTAAGGAGGAGTGATGGCCAAGATTGTAATTTTGTCAAGCATCCAACTATTAAAGCAATATGTACAATTGAATTATGCTTATATAATGAGGGTATAATTGGAACTTTATGGACATTTAAGACACTTAGAAGGGTAGAATGGTAAATTTAGCATAATCCATTACCTCACATCCTAAAATCTTATCCCAATTCTACCCTCATGTCCAACTTTTAGAACACAAAATACAACCTATGATGCATCTTAAATGTGAAACCTTTCAATCCCTTATAATCATCAACCTCTCATAATCATCAATCTTTCATCATCATTATCATCAATTCATTAGTAACTCCTTCCTCTTATATATCTATATATCATCTATGTGGAGTCAACAACAACAAGAATCACC
Organism: Ambrosia trifida; assembly: GCA_028751855.1. Taxonomy (NCBI): domain Eukaryota; kingdom Viridiplantae; phylum Streptophyta; class Magnoliopsida; order Asterales; family Asteraceae; genus Ambrosia; species Ambrosia trifida. The sequence goes on along the minus strand of CM054124.1, from coordinate 106,996,154 downwards.
ACATAAAGCACCAAACCTAATTCTTTGGTTTCTCGCCTCAAAACCCTTCTATCATCACAGGTTTCTTACCGTATCGTTCATTTTATTTATCATTTTTTTTTCACTATGGCATTTCATTAAAGCTTGGTATGCAAACATTATTTCCTATCCGTATATTTCATTTTATTTATTGTTTTCTTTTTTTTTTTTCTCTATGGCATTTTATTAAAGCTTGATACGCAAACATTACTTCCACTGAAGCTTGATACTTAAGCATTGTGATGCTAATTAGTATTTTTTTTAGGAATATTGATTTAGTTGGTCAAATAGTTTTTTTAACCATAAAACTGGGTTAATGGAAAAAAATGAGTTCGTGGATTTATAGTGATTGATGATAATTGACAGGTGGGATTAATAGTCTCTAAATGGCAAAAGATGGATTCGAGATCACCGGGGATAACGCGAAAGGTCTCATCATCTCCTTATACTATTATAAAGATTTTCTAAAGCAGAGGTGATTTTTGTTTTAAGTATCAATTTTTATACGTATCAAGCATTTTGCTACCTGTTGTTTATAAGACTCAATACGTGTTATCTCTTTATGTTTTTATTCCCTTGATTTTGATTCTTGACTCTTTCGTACTTTTCTATCATCATGAGTTCTATGTTTTCTTTTGCAAATATCTATATCTATATCTATCTATACTGTATTATAAAGCATTTGAGAAAGATTCCAACCAAATTTAAGTAAATACTACATATTATGCTTATGGTACAACAACTTAATGAAGTTAGTAAGGGGCAAAATTGTCTTTCCATATAAATATTAAATTGAATAATTAATAATTATTTTATATACATTATGATCACATTCATTTTGCATTACTTGAAATTAAGATTATTGAATTGCTTTAATTCTTTTCATTGCTTTGTAACAGTGGATGTCTAAGAGTTGTATGATTATTGAAACAAATTAAAATAAAAAAAAAATATCAAGTTTTGAGAATACAAAAAAAAACATTAATAAATATTAAGATCAAATGTAGTATTTACATTAAACAGTAAGTTCTAAGAATATATAAAAAACCATTAATCTATATTATCTAAGGTAGTTACATTCTTTCTAAATTAGTAAAAAGAGTTGTGTGTTATCTAGGTAGAGTTCAAGATTATCCTTAGGGATTTTAGCACTCATTATTTATCCCAGCCAGACAAGTGTGTGGGATGAATTTCTATGCTTGTACCTACCACTTGTTCCTAAATCTTCGCTTGGAGTAAAGATTATCACTAACCTTGAGTAAAGGAGGCATTTTTTGCTACCGCTAAAAGGATTTAGTTTATATAATTAATATTTCTTTGTTATAAACATATATATTATGGTGACTATACATATTCTAACTCTCATATACCATTAAGTTTGTATATTAATGTTATGTCTCAATAAATAGAGGCTTATTGTATTTGGTATAACTCAATGATTTAAAAAATAGTATAAAGAGTTGTGATATAATTAATCTTTCTTTGTAATAAACATATTTATTATGGTGACTATTTATATTCTAACTCCCATATACCATTAAGTTTGTATTAATGTTGTATCTCTATAAATATAGGTTTATTGTATTTGGTATAACTCATTAATAAAGAGCTCTCTCATTTTTCATCTTATCTTTCTCTTTATAATCTTTGTTCTTATGTTTACATACCTTGTATAGTGGTTACTAGGAATAACCATTGAGAATACATGAAATGGTATCATGTTGCGATAAACTTTAACAACTCATGTTCCTCATTGAGATATATCTTAAACGAGAAACACGCAGGACGTGAAGCAGAGTGTATTACAAGGGAAATTGTGGACAACGATGGAAAATTCGTGAATCATGACACATGTCAATGACTTAACACAAATAAAAGCACTCTCATATTGTAATATGATTAAGCTCGTTGTTTGTTTGATTTCGCATGTATGTTGGTGACAATGGACTCTAGCATCTAGGACCGTTTGTGGTAGTTTGATGTTGTAATTTGAATCTCTAATCTAATTCACATCCATTCGAACTAGAACGTCACAACACGGATGGCTTCCATGTTATTGTTACAAAACCAAATGCATTAACTTTCCTTGTATTCATTACATTTATTACGAGTAAAAGTTACTAAAATTTCCTACATACGCTCTCTTCGTCATGTCATGTACAGAGAACAAAACAAAAGCAAGACTAATTATATTGAAGTGAACAGGTTATTAGGTTAACAAAACAACAATAATAAATACACGACAATACTAACTCTATGTAAATGCTATACACATTGCGTAGATTACCAAATAAAATTAATATTTTATTTATATAAAAAAATGCTTAGAAAGTCCACAAGTTTTACTGTATATAATATTAATATATCTTATTAACGTAGTTTAAAGCAACTATAACCCTCTAATTACTCTACATTTTTTCATAAATTGTTAACTCTTACAGCTTATAACTGTTTGATAATCTTCATCCTTTTTTTACAACTCATAAACTAAAATACTTGGTTAGATATATTATGATAAGCATATGTAGTGGTTGCATTGTAGGTGATGGCCTAAGAGGTAACCCAGCCCACATTGGGTCAACATACGACATGGGTGGGACAATTCAAACATCGACCTGGATCTCAGGTAAACATAAACAGACATTCAACCAAATTGGCTCAACTTCTTCTTCGTTAAACAAAAATGCAAACATCGAAGTTCATTATTTGTTTTTGACATAATTATTAACTTATGTTTGAAACAAAACATTAATAGAGATTAAAAGGTGGGTCTCGTTTCCTATGAAAGAGTCCGTTGGCATAAGCCGTACAAGAGTTAATAAATTGTGTAATATACATACATGGTCCTTTGGCTAATTAAGCAAAAATTTAATTTTAGCCTTTTGGCAATAATAATTTATATGTTTGACCCTCATGATAAATTAGTTGCAATGTCTAACCAAATCAAGTTAAGCAAGCCAACTCGATTTTAGATCAAGCCGAGCTCGAGTTTAAGATTCCAGCTTGATTTTAAATTAGAGTCAACCCAAGCCAACTCGGTAGGAAGTGCAAGTCAAGCTCGAGCTAGCCTTAGCTCGACTCAACCTTTAAGTGTTGTGTTCCCGCCGCATCGCGCGGGCACCCCACTAGTACATTATAAAGGAGGAATGAGGCCAACATGGTCATTTTCATTTACATACAACTTAAGATGCAATATGTACAACATATTTAAGCATGAAATTTAAGGATATAATAGGCATAGGTGTGACAATTAAGACACTTAGAGGGGCAATGTAGACATTTTACCCACATCATACTTTACAATATCAAAACACTTTTACAATACTACCCTCCTTCTTCCATCCCTACCCTCACAAACATCCTTTGTCTCATGGTCTTCCTTCTTCATCATCAATGTTACCAATGAATGTTTCATTCAAGAAGATGTTGGAAATTACAAAAATTTAATAATATGATGAATGGAATTTAATTAATTTTAGTGAAATTATTAAGGAGACTCTTGAGTAGAGTTCTTTATTTCACTTTATTAGAGTTTATGGCTCTAATTAAGTTAGTCTCTTCACTCATCCTTAGGTCTTGTATACATAGAAGACTTTGTGCCTCATTTGAAAGACTAGAAAAAAAATACAAGAAAAATAAAGAAGATGATTCATAAAAGAATTCTTCAAGAAGAAGAAAAACTTGACCCATATTTTAGAAACTTACAAAGATAAGTTTTTCTATACTTGATTCCACCACATTTCCATTATTATTTGTTCCACAAGTTTTAACACCACGATTAAAAAGTATTTATGTGCTTCTCATAGTTTCTCTACTTAATGTTGGTTATGATTCAACAAACCTCTATATTTATGTGTGTGTGTTTATACATATAAACCAAAAGTAGCTACGCTTTAGGAAGTTAAGCTAGAATTTGCATGTAGTGGTTAATTTAATCTTTACTCATATCTTATTTTGCTAATTTAATTCTTCATATCAACTTTAGTTGATGATCAGATTTACTTATGCCATTTTTTTAATGTAGCAGGTAGTATAATCCAAACAGTACTTCAAGTTCTCCGGTATGCTTTTTTATTTTGATTTTTTTTTCATGGGCCTTTATGAATGCCTTGAGTCCATAATTAGGCTTATTATCCAATCTGAGAATTAGCTTTATTAGTTGACAGTTTGACCGTATTTTGTCTATGATACACTCATTGCAACAAAAAGTTAATGTGTGTGCTTTGCATGTTGTTTGGCAGGATGATATCGACCCAGACAATATGACATACGAGGTTTGCTATTTAGTGTTCATTGGTTAATGCCAGTGGCAGACCCAGGAATTTTTTTCATGGGGTGCGGAATTATAGACCTTATATAGGTTGTTTATCCATCAGGTGGCTCAGGTCGGGTCGGGTCGGGTCGTATACCAAAAATAATACTACTAAAATTATATTATCAACTAAAGGAAACCAAAAGCCCAAAAGTAATTTAAACGTTATTACATATGCATAACAAAATTATAGATCTAAAGTTGTTCTCTTCGGGTCTTCATTTTTTGGAATCTATCTATAACATCTTCAATCTCCACATTTCTAAGCAACTCCTTTTCAATAAAAGCAATACAACTATCATTTAAATTCTCATCACCAATCCTATTACGCAAATCATTCTTCACAAACTTCATTGCCGAAAAGCTTCTTTCAACGGTTGCGGTTGCGACGGGTAATGTGAGAGCTAGCTTCAATAAACGATACACCAATATAAAGCTAAGGTGTTTCTTTGTTTCAACCATCAATTGTACAAGACTTGATAAACCATTCAATTTGGCAAATCTTGTATCCGCTTTTACATTATCAATGTAGCTCTCAAGTTCAACTGGAAGTCTTCTTTTTTCTTCATCATCAAAATCATGAGGATACATCTCGGCTAATCGTAGTAATTTTGTAACATCAAACGCACCAAAATTATCACAAGGAATCAAGCTATTAACACAAACAAGTAACTCAGATGTTACCTCGTTAAAGCGGTTTCCAAACTCTTGGATTTGCATCTCTTGAGCAAAACAATGTTTAAGATCATTTTGAATCTTTGGACTTGTCATTTGGTTATTCCCTGGTGCATTCCCTAAGATAATCTTACCAAGATCTTCATTTATTTCACCCATTAATTCTAAAAATTCCAAGAAATTTCCTTTATTTAATGAATTTTTTGATTCATCATGACCACGAAACGCTGCTCCTTGATTCATTAATTTTTTTGTAAGTCTACAAGAAGCACCTAATCTAACTCGGTATTCATGTTTTTCCTTTTTAGTTCGTTTATCAACCTTGGCCTTAATGGATTGCTTTTCGTTAATCAAATCATCACACTTTTTCAAGCATTTGTAGTGCAAGCTATTAACTTCACCCACATGTTTTGTAAGGGTCTGATGAATTTTTTTCCAATTATTACACCCTTGGGAAATAAACGTGTCCCTATGATCTCCAAATGCCCCCCTAAACAAATAGCAACATAAGCAAAACACACGGTCCGATTTTATACTATACTCTAACCATCCCTTATACGTATCATACCAAGTTTCCTTAAATCGTCTTAACTCAACACCAAACATTGATTGTGGAAATTCTATACCTTGTGGTTGATATGGTCCTCTAAGTATGTATGCCCTTCTGATTTCGTCTCGTTGATTAACGTTATATGACGAAATTGGTTTCCTATCGGCAGGATCCGTAGGAAGAGTATCCAAGTCAACGAATTCGAGAGTTCTTGAAGATGATTCTCCACTTTTTCTTTTTAGAAACCGTTCCATAATAATATTGCTCATCTAAAACAAAACCAAGATTACAATATAAACACCCAAAACAAAACCTAATTATTAATTAACAAATAATATTAACACACACATAATCACATTTATCTAATAATATAAATACAAACCTTCAATGTCTATTGTCTATTTGTCTGCAATGCTTTCTTCACTTACCACCGTCAATGGCTGACCTTCCAAATTCCAAATCCAAATATCCAATAATCCAATATTGTTATTTTGTTTTTGTGGCTTTTGTTTATTGTCGGCAATCAATCGGCAGTCGACGTCAAGAATACAAGGAGCAACAGAAGGATTAGATAAAAGGTATTTTTAATTGTGATTGATTTTTTGCTTAGCGTTTTTTTAATCAATATTAAAACATGTGGGCTTATTATAAATTTTGGGCTTGAGCTCATTCTTGGAATTGGGCTACTAACTAATAAAATTGGCTTAACTTTTAACATATAATTTTTTTTTTTTCTTGGGGGTCGGTTTCAAAAGTCCATGGGGTGCGACTATAAAATTTCATGGGGTGCGAACGAGATTAACGCGGGTATATAACACTAAATTTTTTTTTTTCAAGGTGGGCGCCCGCCCCTCTTCGGCTCTATGTAAGTCCGCCATTGGTTAATGCTAATGTAAAAGTTTTCTTAATAAATTACAGCAAGAACGGATTTAAAATACCCTTGTTTAATTCGTGCAGGAATTACTTGATTTAGGCGAGGCTAATGGGACCGAGAGTCGGGGTCTTTCTGAAAATCTTATTAATTCACTTCCAACTACAAGATACAAGTCGGGCGGTTTCTTTTTGAGAAAAAAATCTGGAGAGAGGTAAGTTTGGGTTAAAAAAAATTATTTATGTTTCTCTTTGTTTCTTTCTCTATTATATTTATGAATCATTATAGTTTGATTGTTAAAATGAATGAATGTGTGACAAAAAGTGGATGCTGGTACACTAAACTTACCAAATTTATTGACTACATATAGGGAAAAGATCAAGACACCAGCAGTCAACATGTCTGTCTCTTTGTGAAAAAAAAAATTTTAAAATGATGTTAGGCAAGTAACTAAGATGTGTTACTATTACTCTGTACAAGATTCTTTTCATTTGAGTCATTCGACTCCATATGTTGTGCTGCTAATCTGCTATTACTCTTGCAATAATGAGATATTAGTGATGTTTATTTCTTACCAGCATACTCAGTTAATATTCGGGTGAACCTTGGAGCAATGTCCATGACAGATTTAGAAGTTTTTTTTGTCAGTGGGTGCCTAAATGGATCACGTTAGAAAGAACTGAGTAATGCCAAAACGGGTCTTTTAAAAGCTAAATTCACAATTAAAATATATAAGTTAAATGGTTCCTTGATCATCAATAAGATTGTCTTCCTCTCTTTGTTAGTATTTTTTTTCCTAATTAAAAATTAAAATTCAAATTAGTTCTTGTTAATAATATTAGTAAGAAACATACAGCCAACAAATGGATTTGATGCATAAGTATAGTAAATGGGAAATAGTGTACCTTGATATTGTGTTGTATTATCACCAACCGCTGATAGCATTGAGAAACTAAAACCAATGGTTTAGTTGTTGGAAGTTAATCTAAAAGTTTAATATACACATATCATGCCTATATTGGAACGACAACCCAAGACCATGCTTGCTCAGCTTGGGCACCGGCTTTGCCCTTTTTTTGTTAAAACTCCTATATAGTAAAAAATATGTTTGTATGCATTTCTTTTTTAAAAATAAAGATGAAAAATTAGAACATGTCTATACGACATGGCAATGTATGTGATCCCAATCGTTGAAATTTTTGGTAGGTAAGAAGTTGCTTGATTGAGAATATAAATCAAAATTTTTAATATTTATAAATCAAATCTCCTTGTGTCCTATGGACAACATCCACAAGCTGCAACACCCGTTGTAGTGGATTAAAGGAGAAATCCTAAAATGTTCATCTTCTCCAAATTTTGACTTTATGTGTAATGTTATGCAACACCAGTTGTAATGGATTGAAGTTCATACTTCTTAATTTGTATTGATTAACAATGCACTTGTATCAAGTGTTTAAAACGATATATTTACACTATACCCAGAATGTAACACACATTGATTAGGTATGGCATATTTTCTCCGTGTTACAATGTAACCATCTACCCAGAATGTCTAATGGGTAAAAAAGAGGCTGACCCAATCCAACTGCCTCACTTGCACTATGAAATAAATGTAACAAGTGATACTATGCTTCAACCAAAGCTGCTAAGCACCAGCCAAAATTTGAGTGATACCACTCAATGGTAGTACATCGACAATTACCATTCCCTTGGAACTTTAAGAAGACATGGCCCCACCTGAAATGGACAAAATCATGCTCGTTATCTCCTACAGTTACGATTTGAATAAGAACCATTCATTTACTAAACGTTACTTCTTTTCATTCCTTACTCACGGGAATGCATTACGTAGGTATTCCACACAATGCACATAACCAAACATAAATCGAAACGTTGAAAAACAAACAAAGTGCTGCAAAACGTGAAACCGTCGCGCAACGTGCAGGAAAAAAAGCATAAATACCCGCTGCAACGCGCGGACCTTCCTACTAGTTTTTATGAAAGAAAAACAGGTTAGGTTAAAAAGAACCGTTTCGTGTACCTCCTCACTACCTCTAGTTACAACTACAAACTATGTCATTGGGCCCAATAAGAGCTGTTATGGGCTTGGTTAGAACCGTCACATTTTGCTAGGGAATATTTTAGAAAGCCTATTAGGGCCGAAACTTGTTTTGGATTAGGCCTAAAACCCTCCCTTTCCAGACCATGTAGGCAAGTAAAACCGTCGGAAACGATTAGAGATTTGGACATTCGGTTTCACTATTATCTTGTTGTATATATTATTTTTTAAGAGACAAGGTCCTCACTAATTTTTCTGATTTTAGTGGGTTTCTTTTGTTATTTTTTCATGTATACACAGTGATGGATACGGCGATTTTCCGAGTTTAGTGGGTTCCTTTTGTTATTTTTCCAAATCATATATGGTCCTCACTAATTTTTTCCGTTTTTCCCAAATCGATCCGTAGTCCATAGCGGAACGCTAGAGATATGAAAATTAGTTTTCGAGCACCCATTCGTACACTTAACCAGGTATTAATTGTTTCTATTTATTTTAAATACTAACTCGATTGATACCCCCTACTCGAGTTTACCTCCTTCCCCTTTTTCATTTTCTAGTTTTATGTAGGGGTGTTCTTCGGGTTATTTTTTCGGGTTTCGGGTTTTTCGGGTCGGGTTTTTCGGGTTTTTTGTTGACAAAAATTGACCCGATAACCGAACCATTTAAAGTTCGGGTTGGTCGGGTTGAGGTTATTCGGGTTCGGGTTAGTTCGGGTCGGGTTGTTCGGTTTTCGGGTTTATATGTAATATGAAAAATGTTTTTTTTTTCTTGCAAAAATATCATGAAAATTCACGTGATACTAAGAAAAATATTATCAAAACTTAAACATTATTTAACGACATGATATAATAGTGTTTAAAATTCCTAAAACTTGATGTTTAAGATGCCAAATAATCTAAACTTAAACACATCTATAAAAAAAAGACATTACATGTTCGGGTTTTTATTCGGGTTTTGGATTTCGGGTTCTTCGGGTCGGGTTGTTCGGGTTTTTTGTTAGGGAAAATTGACCCGATAACCGATCCATTTAAGGTTCGGGTTGGTCGGGTTTTTGTTATTCGGGTTCGGGTTTTTCGGGTATTGTCTTATTCGGGTTCGGGTGACCTCGAATTCGGGTCGGGTTTCGGGTTTCGGATAAAAAAGAACACCCCTAGTTTTATGTATCGTGTTTATTTATATAGGTGAACATTCGGTAAGCATATGTTAACGTTCATTTATAGAGATGATGAAGGGGTGTGTGTGTGTGTGTTGTGTGGAGATGGTGGTGTTTATAATGTCCAGGCTTGTGTGAATAGAAAATGACCTGAAAGATGAGTAGTGGTGATTGTGTGTTATTATTTTGTGCGTTGTGTTATTTATAGTAATAGTAATGATGAGTAGTAGCAGTAGTTGGGGCTTCTTTATATTGTACCAAACACATTGACTTGTTCGTGGGGGAATGTTCTAGTGTAGCCTGTCCAATCTTTATAAACATTAATTCCTTGTAAAAATGTCGTTTTAACCATCAACAGCCCAAACCCATAGGTGTTAATTCCAGCTCAGTAAATCAGTGTGGGACCCCTTGTATAATTCATATTATTTTCAGGTATATCAAATTATTTTCAAATTATCCCTCCCCAATTATATATAAATATATATTGATATTATTGAATATTGATCATTTACTTTCATACCAGGTCTTTTCCGGTGGCTGATTTAAAAACCCACGATTTTTCAATTTCAACAGGTTCTCTTTAGCAATTTTTCTAAATCATACAAGGTTTTCACTAGTTTTTTTTTTTCGTTTTCTCCAAACCAAGCAGGTTCCAGGGAACACCCCACTGGTCTTTTTATATTAAACTAACTGTAAAATTAAAATATTTTATATCGTTTGTGTTTTTACTGCAAACCTAAAAAAATCACAATGCAACCAGTAGTATGCGATAAGATTAATTTAATTCTGACAATACAATATAATACCATATGTATGGTGACTGGTGTAATTTCTAACAACAAATTATTTGTAAGTAATAAATAATAATTTTCAAATCTGATAAAATATTTTTCAAATGTTTATGCAGAATGCATTGCTATATATATATACAGTCAAATAATGATTTGCCCTTTTGTAAACATATATGGATATCTAACGGACAGTCAAATGGATGACAACATCAAATGCATGATAAAGAAATTTCTACTTTCACTTGTTTGCAACAAACATGTTAAAATGTTATATGGTTAAAGTTAATTCAATTACTAATAAGACACTTGGGCTTACGCTTGGGCTTAAGTATTTCATATCCTTTTGTGTTCTGGGCTTATTACTTATAGTGGGCTTGAGAGAGTTTTATGCAGGCTTTATTGTGTCTACACTTAGTGGGCCCTGGGCCCTGGACGTGTGTTAGCTGGCGTAGTGTTTCGAGGCTAATATGGTTCGTTGGATCATTTTAATCTTGATCGTTGGATTTGGCAGCTGGGAGAACCTTCTGGAGCCACATATATATATCTTTTTCTCTCTGATAATTGTATTCATTCGTTCATTTGTTTTGTTTTCTTTTTGAGTCTTATTCTCTCTGTAATTAGGGTTTCAGTTGAGTCTTCGTCTTCATCAGTGATTATTGTTAATCACTGTAAGTCTGTATCAGTTGTATTCTTGTTTTCCTTATGTTTGTATCTACTGGTCTAACTAATCAGTAGATATAGACAAGTATTGTATTGTTTCTTTCTGGGTTCTTCTATTGCTGAACCCTTGGGTATTGGGGGGAACGTTTTCTGGGTTGGTTTAATAAAGATTTTGTCACCATTTTGTCGCCTACATTCTTTGTTATTGATTTAGAGTTTGTGTTGGCTCTATTGTTTGTTTGTTATTGTGTATTGAAACCCTAAAATTCTACATGGTATCAGAGCTGTAAGGCTCTTGATCTGGTCTTGGTTGTCGTGTATAAGTCTTCCGCTGGTGTTGTTGTTTATGTTAGGGATCTGATCTGTGTAGATCTGGTCTTTATCTTGTCTCTGGTTTGATAGATCTTTTCTGATCTTGTAGATCTGGTCTATCACACCTCTTGTCTGTTGTTTGTGTTTGTATTGCAGGTATTTTGGTTGAGGTCAACTATTGTTGGCTTGATAGATCTTGTGGAGCTATTGAGAAGTGGATGTGTAAAGCTACAGTTGCTCCCATAACTCAACACCCTAAGTGAAGGTGTTGGTTGTGGGTTGGCGAAACCCTAACTTGGGTTCCCCCTCATTGTGAGATCGTTCCTCTCTTGTTCTTTGTCTTTGTTGAGTCTAGTGGCACTGACCGGGTTAGGTGGACCGGTATTGGCCAAATTGTGTGGTATCTTGTCTTGTTCTGTTGGTTCTTGGTCTTGATTTGTCTTGTGTATTGGTTTTTTGTTATATACGTATATAGTATATTAGTTAATAAAGAGCTTCTGTGCTAAGAACTGCGTGGGCACCTTTTGAGTGATGAACCCATGATCTGTAGCACTGACACAGTTTCGCTCTATTAGGGTTTGTTTTTTGTGTGACAGCTTCTGTTGTCTTTGGTTCTTGTTCTTGTTTGTGCTGTCTGCTCATTGTTGTTTGTTGACCCTGTGTTTTATTAAACATGGGAGATGTTGTGGATCCTAATGGAGGAGGTAGAGGGGGTGCTAATCAAGGTCCTGATCCAACTTTGGTCAGTAAACTTGATATTAGTGATCCCTTGTACCTTCATCCAAGTGATACATCTAGTCTGACTATTATCAGTATTAAGCTAAAAGGCACTGAAAATTATTCTGTCTGGGCTAACTCTATGAAATTGGCTTTGCAAGCTAAGAATAAAATGGGTTTTATAGATGGGTCTTGTGTTAAGTCTGTTGATGATAATGTTTTAGCGAGTCAATGGGATAGGTGTAACTCTGTGGTATTGTCTTGGTTGATTAATTCTGTATGTGAAGAGTTGTACCTTGGTCAGGTGTTTTCAAAGTATGCTAGAGATGTTTGGTTGGACCTTAGGGAAACATATGATAGGGTTGATGGTTGTGTCATGTTTAACTTGCATCAGAAAATTAATAGTCTGTCTCAAAATGGTAGTTCTGTAGCAGAATACTACCATAAGTTGAACACAATGTGGAAGCAGTTTGACTCTATAGTTCAGCTTCCAATGTGTACTTGTCAAGCCTCAAAGGAATTTAATGATTTTAATTCTCTAATTAAACTCATGCAGTTTCTTATGGGTCTTGATGAGATTTATCAACCAGTCAGAACAACCCTTCTCACAAGTGACCCACTGCCTTCAGTAAAGACAGCCTTTGCTGTGGTTTCTAGGGAGGAATCCCATAGAGGCACAAGCAGTGGGTCAAAAGGGTCTAATGTCTCATTTGTTGCTAAGTCAAATCAAGTTAGTGATAATAGGAGAAGGTTCAATAGTAACAATAACAGAGGACCTAATCCTAATCTTAAGTGCACACATTGTAATATGATTGGTCATACCATTGATAGATGTTTTGAAATTGTGGGGTATCCCCCTGGTTTTAAAAAGAGACCCTTCAATCAGACAAACAAATCTGTTAATAACAATGGCTTTGGTAATAATAATAAATCAAATATGACCAGCAACAATGTGTGTGCAAATGCTGCATCTACTTCTAGTACTGGTTCACCTTTTACATCTGAACAGATTTCAAAGCTGATGAGTTTGATTAGTGAGAAATGAGGAGGAGATCCTCAGTGTTCTAATGTTGGAGGTGAGTCAGTTGTGTTTAATGGCTTCTCCAGTCTGTCTGTTTTAAATAAATTGTCTAAGGTGTTTGAAAATTTTTCTAGTTGTTCAAATATGTTGAAGTTTGCTTTGTTTCTTGGATGGTTAATGGATTCTGGGGCCAACCATCACATGATAGGAAATGATAAACACCTAATCAATTGGATTGATGTGTCTAAATATAATATGGAAGTTAAACATCCTAATGGTACAAATGCTAGGGTAACTAAGATAGGAGATGTTAAACTTGCTGAAGATGTTGTTTTAAGAGATGTGTTTTACATACCTGATTACTGTGTTAATTTGATCTCTGTGCATAAACTGGCTAAGGATAATAAGCTAGATGTTTTGTTTAATGAGCATACATGTTCTGTCCAGGATTCCAACTCAAAGAGAATCCTGGTGACTGGTAGACAACAAGAAGGTCTATACTTTGTGGGTGATAATGTGAGTTTCAGCAGTGTATGTTGTAATAGTGTTAGTGATCATAGTTTATGGCATAGTAGACTAGGGCACCCTTCTAGTCAAGTTCTTGCTGTGTTGAAGGATACTCTTAACATAGGTGTATCTGAGTCTTATCCTTGTGATGTGTGTCACAAGGCTAAGCAAGTCAGGGTACCATTCCCTATTAGTGATCACAAATCAACAAATGTGGGTGATCTTGTACATCTTGATGTATGGGGTCCCTACAAGGTCACTAGTAGTGAACGGTATAGGTATTTTCTAACTGTGGTTGATGATTATTCAAGGTCTGTGTGGGTCTATCTTTTGAAAAATAAAAGTGAGGTCTTTGAAAACTTAGTCAGTTTTTATGAGCTAATAAAAACCCAGTTTCTAAAATGTGTTAAGATATTTAGGAGTGACAATGGTACTGAATTTGTAAATAAACAAATGAATGGATTTTGTGATAAAAAGGGCATTTTGCACCAAACCACCTGTGTTTACACTCCACAACAGAATGGTGTTGTGGAGAGGAAACACAGACATCTTTTAAACACAGCAAGGGCATTGTTGTTTCAAAGCAGCCTTCCACTTAGATTTTGGTCTGACTGTATTCTCACTGCTGCATATCTTATTAACAGGCTGCCCTCTTCCGTCCTAGGTGGTAAGTGTCCGTATGAGTTGATTCATGGGTTCCCCCCCAAGTTGAGTCATTTAAGAAACTTTGGGTGTTTGTGTTTCGAAACAGTCTTTTATGAACCAGATAAACTTTGTAGTAGAGCTAATAAGTGTGTAATGTTAGGTTATTCATTTTTGAAAAAAGGTTATAAAATTTTGAGTCTCGAAACTAAACAAATTGTCTTTTCTAGAGACGTTAAATTTTATGAAAATATATTTCCGTTTAAAACCGAACTTAAAGAAAATGTCTTTGATACTGTAAATCATTTAAACTTTTTTGACTGTTTTGAAAGTGAAGTTTCTAAAGATGATTCAAACCAAAGTAACACACGTCTTCCCGATGATGAAGGGGGGACCATTAGGACTCATGACTCTTCACCTGGGGATCAATTAGATGACTCTCCCAGGGCTGCCAGAGAGGTAGACCATACTGATGGTCAGCCACCTGGTAGTACAGTAGGTAGAGGGACTAATCCCTCAGGGTTTGAAGAGTCAAATGTTGAGACTATAACCTCTGAGGGAAATAAGACTACTAGTCTTAGACAGTCAAGTAGAGAGTCTATATTACCTAAGAGATATAGTGATTTTATTTTAGATAATAAAGTTAAATATGGTATTGATAAGAGTGTAAATTACTCTAATCTGTCTAGTGAGAACCTGTGTTTTGTTTCAAATGTTAACAAAGTTTCTGAACCTACATCTTACTATGAAGCTTCAAAAGACCCAAGATGGGTTGAAGCTATGAATAGTGAGATGGAGGCCTTATACCAAAACAATACTTGGGTTGTTACCGACTTGCCTTCTAATAGGAAACCTATTGGATGCAAGTGGGTGTACAAGGTCAAGTACAAGTCCGATGGACAAGTGGAAAGGTATAAGGCCAGACTCGTTGCCAAGGGATACAATCAACGAGAAGGTTTGGATTTCGGAGAGACGTTTTCTCCGGTTGTTAAAATGGTAACTGTTCGTTGTGTAATTAGTTTGGCTGTTCAAAATGGGTGGTCTTTGTTTCAGTTAGATATCAATAATGCGTTTTTATATGGGTCTATAACTGAGGACGTGTATATGACACTTCCTGAGGGTTATTCGTCTAATAATGAGTCGAAAGTGTGCAAGCTTGTCAAGTCTTTGTATGGGCTGAAACAAGCTCCTCGTAAATGGAACGAGAAGCTTGTAGAAGTCCTTGTTAGTATAGGTTTTGTTCAGAGTAAGTGTGATTATTCATTATTTGTAAAATCTGATAAAGATGTTTTCTTGGTATTGTTAGTTTATGTAGACGATATCGTTGTTACTGGTAATAGTGAAGTTGAAATTAATAATGTTAAAACTTTTTTAAAAGAAAGTTTTAAAATAAAAGACCTTGGTAAGTTGAAATACTTTTTAGGCATCGAAGTTTTGTACTCTGAAAAAACTGTTTGTTTAAATCAGAGAAAATATTGTCTCGATTTATTAGCTGAGTTTGGTTACTTGGGATGTAAACCTGTAAGTATTCCTATAGAGCAAAATTATATTTTGTCTATGAAAAGTGTTAAGTTTGAGAAGTATATAGATGATATTACAGGTTTTCAGAAACTTGTTGGTAAACTTATATACTTGTCTCTTACCAGACCGGATATAAGTTATACCGTCCAGTTCTTAAGTCAATTCATGCACAAACCAACCGAAGCGGTAGTGCAGATTGCCTTTAGGCTGTTAAGATATCTTAAGATGTCTCCTGGGAAAGGATTATTGTTCAAGAAGTCTGATGACTTTGTGCTATCTGCATTTTCAGATGCAGATTGGGCAAAGTGTTTGCAAACTCGTAAATCTGTTACGGGTTATTGTGTTTTTTTAGGTTCGAATTTGGTGTCGTGGAAAAGTAAGAAGCAAAGCGTAGTGTCTCGGTCAAGTGCCGAGGCTGAATACCGAGCTTTATGTTCTACGACTTGTGAACTTGTGTGGTTGTCTAATGTGTTAACTGAATTAGGTATTAAATCTAAGTTACCATTGAGTTTGTTTTGTGATAGCAAATCTGCTATCTCAATTGCTGAGAATCCAGTGTTTCATGAGAAAACGAAACACTTTGAGTTGGATCTTCACTTCCTAAGGGAAAAGGTTAGTAATAATTTTGTAAAAGTTGTAAAAGTTGATTCTAGTCAGCAGGTAGCTGACATTTTCACAAAAGGATTGTATGGTTCACAACATGATATGTTTTGTAAATCTTTGGGATTAACTGATATGTTTAGTAATTGAATTAAGGGGGGATGTTAAAATGTTATATGGTTAAAGTTAATTCAATTACTAATAAGACACTTGGGCTTACGCTTGGGCTTAAGTATTTCATATCCTTTTGTGTTCTGGGCTTATTACTTATAGTGGGCTTGAGAGAGTTTTATGCAGGCTTTATTGTGTCTACACTTAGTGGGCCCTGGGCCCTGGACGTGTGTTAGCTGGCGTAGTGTTTCGAGGCTAATATGGTTCGTTGGATCATTTTAATCTTGATCGTTGGATTTGGCAGCTGGGAGAACCTTCTGGAGCCACATATATATATCTTTTTCTCTCTGATAATTGTATTCATTCGTTCATTTGTTTTGTTTTCTTTTTGAGTCTTATTCTCTCTGTAATTAGGGTTTCAGTTGAGTCTTCGTCTTCATCAGTGATTATTGTTAATCACTGTAAGTCTGTATCAGTTGTATTCTTGTTTTCCTTATGTTTGTATCTACTGGTCTAACTAATCAGTAGATATAGACAAGTATTGTATTGTTTCTTTCTGGGTTCTTCTATTGCTGAACCCTTGGGTATTGGGGGGAACGTTTTCTGGGTTGGTTTAATAAAGATTTTGTCACCATTTTGTCGCCTACATTCTTTGTTATTGATTTAGAGTTTGTGTTGGCTCTATTGTTTGTTTGTTATTGTGTATTGAAACCCTAAAATTCTACAAAACAGCAATGGTGAGGCGGATATTCCAATAACCGCCTTAACGTTAAGTTCAAACAATATTTAATCTACAAACGAATAGCATCAGGCATCTGATGATTACGATTTAGCACAACCAAAGTACAAACTCACATGTGTTGAAGAGAAATAGGATGCTAAAATGCATGGCAGGTAAAACAGCCACTTAAAGAACCTATCTGTGGAGCCCGGATCAGTGAGATAGCCTTGTGTGAAGAAGATCTAGCAGCAGCTTGACGTTGTGTCTGGTTAGATAAGACCGCGCCTCTCATTTCTTGAGCCTTTTTTTGAGCTGATCTAAGTTTGCTCATAATCTTATCCATTGATGATGATCTCTTTTTCTCCAATTTCATCTTAAAAAAGGTTATATAATTATTCACATATAAATTTATATGACAGTATAGGTCTATAGGATATGCAAAAAAAAAAAAGTGAAAGTGAACCTCAAGTTTCCGTATAGCTGCCTCTGCTTTAGCTTTCTGCAAGTTCTCCCAAGCGGTTATTTTGGCTTCCTCGCGTTTCACCCTTAAACAGGAAACAAATCTAAGTAAACTGTAGTTATAATAATAGACACAAATTGAAACTTGAAAGGTAGACATACTTTGAGAGGCTTGTCGTCATCTCTGAAACTTCCCAATCAGTAGAACGAACCTCGATGGCTTTTCTTTTCCAGTCATCCACCATTGCCGAGTCAGACCGTCTACCTGGCATTCGAGTTCTACTTTTCTTGGACCATCTTGACAAACTGACCTGATCATCCACCTGTACATCCCTCACGTCTGCTTTAGACGAACGGGTCTCAACAGGTAGTGTGGAAGATGACAGGGAGACAGAGTTTGAGTTTCTCCTTGAAGGAGATGAGTAGGGACTACCCTCGGGGCTCATTTGGGTCGCCATATCTCTTCTTGAAACATCACGAGATATATTGTTAGCAGCATCCATTACAACACTAGCTTTACCGTCTGCAAAATGGTTACAGGGTCATAACTAAAACCCAAAGTACACATTTCATTAAGATATCTGATAAGGCATACAAAGAGGTTGCAACACACCTTGAGTTATACGCAGCAATGACTGACTCAGTGACTCAGAGCAACCATGTACACTGACTGACCTTGCCATACAAGGCTCATTCAATGAAGGGAAATTATCACTGCTGCCATGCTGATCATGATACTGAATCGCCAAACTATCACTACCATTCACTCTACTCAAAAACGGCGAACCAGTGAGTAAACTCCCAACATGCTGTCCATCAAACATATGCGCTGCAGGGGAATACATGGAGATATACGCAGATCCAGGAGGCCCCAGTGGCCCACTCTTCGACTTAATCCGTCTTTGCGGTTGTTGACGCGAAGGCCTAAAAGCATCATCTCCCGAAACCGGACTACATATCCACCTCTCAGCATCCTCCCATTTCGAAGGCAACGTCTTCCCACTACTATAAGAAATCAATCCAGAACTCACATGCCTTCTGTTAGCATTTCCATGTAAAGGCACACGTTCCGAACTCCATCCTTTCTGCATCCCACTTGCAGCACGATAATTCGGCGTCACTGGACTCGGCAACATATTCGTCCGCCTACTCGAAACAGAGCTCTTCATAACAAGCCTTGGAGAAGAGCTAGTCAAACTTATCATTTGACTGTTCATATCCAAAGACGTAGGCCTTCTCCGGTCAGACTTCCTTAAAAGAATCTCGGATCTCGACTTCCTATTTTGACAATCTATAAAACAAAACAACATTGATTCTAAGTTTCTAATCTACATCCTAACAAACTAATTTACCAACTAGCAACCAGTAACAGCTCTAAAGTCACATTTTAACATAATAATGTAATATATCATGATAATAATTACCTTTTAGAGCTTGAGAGAAGGAGCTTCTAGCTGAATCTAGGGTTAGATTCTTGTCACTATCTGTTTCTACATCATTATATCCAATTATAGCTGGTGCATACACAACAGAAACAGAAACATCATCTCTATAATTTGTATAACCAGTCTGCTCAGATCATAATCATTATTATTAATATTAATATTATTATTAATACCTTTAGCTTTTTCAACTTTTTTACTTATTATTAACTGCTGCTGACTTCCACTCCTGAGCACTACACAATTATTAACCGGATCTGGATCCAGATCTGGACCTCTAGCAGAAGATAAACTACGTACACCACGTCCCGACGAATGCTGTTTCTAAAATCAATAATTATTTAAACTAAACACAATAACATCAACGTAATTAAAACAATATAAACAAAATAATAACAATTAGTTAAAGTTAACTAACTAACTAACTACCTGAGACATATCGGAGACGGATGAATCGCGATCAAGTACATCAGAAGCAGAAGAGCATCGTTCGACGCTAACTGAAGCGGAAGAAGAGAACAAGCTAAAATTGGAGAATATTACAGAGTCAGGACTAGCGTCACGGCCATAGCTGGATCTGCTGGTGGAGGTAATGCTGCTGTGTTGAAGCATTAGGTCATGCATTATTGTTAATGGAAGGATATGGTAGTAGATTAGTGATTATTATTATTATTGTTATTATTAAAGGTAATGGATTACGGAGAAGATAATGGCGGGCATCTTGGAGAGAAGGGTATCACGAGGAAGATGATGGTGTTTGTTTGTTTTGTTGAGCATCAAATAGAGTGACAGATAGGAGTGGGATTGATAATATTTATTTTGTTTTTTGACCAGGATTTTGACTAGAAATTGTGATAAAGACACTTGGATTGATTCGGACCTTTTTGTTTTTCTATAAACATCACTGAAATTTATATATGTATATAAAAATAATGTACAAATTTTTTATATGATAGGTGAGTCGTTGTCACAGTTTTTAAAATATTGTAATTACTATATTATATTCCGGAAGTTATCCGGGATAGACAAATCTAAGACGTTTTGGTGTGGTCTCAGGGAAACACCGAGGTGAAGTGATGTGTCCTTCGTTGGGTCGGGGAAACCCCCCCCCCCTAAAATTCGGTGACTTCGGTGGTTTTGCACCGTTTGTACCGAGTGCAACCATTGGCCAAAAAATGTGACCGCTGGACGAATTTGAACGTTGCAGTTTTATTTTTTATTTTTTTAAAAAATCAAACTTTATATATACATATATATATACCATGGTGTAGGTTTCTGTATAAAGTGCATTTTTCGTACAAAGTGTGAGAAGTCTATATAGTCATTGTGTTTTAAATTTTGGCTATCAAGTTTTCGATTCCTTTTGCATTGTATTATATTGAAAAACACAAAACGCAACAATTTAAAACACAATCAAATGTATTCTAGACATGAAATGTAAAACACACTGATTACTTTATTCGCAAGGTGTTTTACATTGCATGTCAAGAAATAAACTAATTAGTGTTTTAAATTGTTAAGTTTTGTGTTTTTTTAAATATTACTATGCTAATAGAATATAAAACATCATGCCTAAAATTTAAAACACAATGCCTATATAGACTTCTCACACTTTGTACGAAAAATACACTTTGTACAGGAACTCTACCCTATATACCATATCAAATTCAAAATAAAACACACCACACCACTCTACAATCACCAAAACAATCATACTTTCTTTCTAGAAATTTTAAAAGTTTTCATCTTCAAAATTTTATAAAATCCAATTGTTTAGCCATGAGTTCATCATAGTCAGAAGAAAACGCGATAAACTTATACGTTGGTGCAATGCTGGAAACGGCGCATATTATTTTGGAGTTGGAAGAATAAAGCGAGAGTGAAGCATCTTCAGTACCATTGACACGGAGCGCTGCACTTAATAGAGTTCGTGAGAGTATATTACATTTTTTTATTGTGTTATTATATTATAACATTGTTCAAAATTTTATAACATTGTTGAAAATTTATATTATATTTATATTTTCAAAAGGTGCTCATGATCCTTTGATTGCCAACTATTTTGATGAAGACTGTGTATACACTGACGAACAATTTAAGCGTCGTTTTCGAATGAGTTGAAGATTGCTCGAACGAATTGCCGATGATTTAGCTAATTATGATGAATTTTACACTAAGATGAGATGCTCACTACTAGAAAAATACCCCTTTCTTGACGCGCATTGCGCGTCATAAAAGGGTGTTTATGACACACAAAAAAGTGTCAAGGAAGAACATGTCAAGAAAAGTTTATGACATGCAGGCGCGTGTCATCTTTTAACGACACGCATTTATGACACTCCTTTATGACATGCTTTTTTGACACGCATTTATGACACGCTTTCATGACACTCTTTAATGACATACATTCTTGACACACCTTTATGACACTCATTTTGCGTGTCATGGTTTTTTTTACCTAAAAAAAAAAATTCTGCAATATGGCTAATATCCCTGGATTTATATTTAAATTTATAATTACAAAATCAATAAATTTGATAATAAAACTGCATATATTATATATACCACCAAATCCATTACAATCATTTGTCGAATCCTACCATAAGTATCAAGGGTTACAAAAACATTGTGTCAAATACATTACATTAGTCGATGAGTAAGGCTAAACATACGGATAATAACTTGAAAATGAAGGTCGAGGCATAACCCGACCATTCTTCACGAACATAATCAATATCCGCATCCGAGTAAGCCTCCACTCCTCCCCAACCTGAGACACAATTAAATTAATAAGATGAAAGGTTAAGGTTCGCGATGGTTTTTGTTTTAAGAAAACAAAAGTGACTAGAATTTGACTCGTTCGTTTATCCCAATCCCGTTTCTAACAATGCAAAGAGAACCATCTTTATAAGCTCCTGAGCAAGTAACAACCTGCCCTTGACCTTGTCTCTCTAAGTCAATATACAAACCGACGTATACAAAGCTTGAGCCGACGTATACAAATGCATTATCAAGATACCTAGGGTTTTTGGAGTTTTTGATTGCACAAATGTAGAGAGAGATCTAGATGTGAGAGAGAGGAATTTGGGATTTTGGTTGCACAAATGGAAGAGTAAGAGTTTTTATACCTAGGGTTTTTGGAGTTTTTGAGAGGGAAATTCAATTTTTAGGAAATTAAGATGACACACAAAAATTTATCCTGTCATGAATTCTGTTTCTTGACACTATATCATTGACACACAAAAAAATGTGTCATTAATTAACCAGATTTTTCAAAGCATGACATTTTTTTTATGACACACGCTTTTAAGTGTCATAAACAAGCGCGTGTCATAAAATGTGTGTCAAGATAGGGGTATTTTTCTAGTAGTGGCTAGAGGGAAACGAGGATTTACAACGCTACAAAAATGCACGTCTGCAATTCGTCAATTAGCATACGACACTGCTAGTGATTCATGGGATAAGTATTTAAAGATGTCTGATAGACTGAGTCGGGAATTCTTGTACCAGTTTTGCGAAGATATCGTGAAGTTATATAGAAAGGTTTATTTACGTAGGCCAAAGAAGAGTGACATCGAAAAGATCTACGCGCACCATGCAGAGAAACACAGCTTTCTTGGCATGCTAGGAAGTCTTTATTGTACGCATTGGCCATGGTGTATTTGCCCTAGTGCATGGAAAGGTCAGTTTACTCGGGGTGACGTTGGATAACCATCAATTATTCTTGAAGCCGCTTGCTCATAAGATCTATGGATTTGGCATGCCTTTTTTGGAGTTGTGGGTTCGTGTAACGATATAAATGTTCTTGCAAGATCTGAGATTTTTGACCCCATGATTAGAGGTACCGGCCCTGATGATTCTTTCATGCTCAATGGTGTAAAATATAAGCATGGGTATTATCTATGTGACAACATATACCCAAGCAGCTCGTCTATTGTGAAAACAATACAAAATGCCACGGATGAGAAAAGGAAAAGGTTCGCGAAATGCTAAGAATCAGCAAGAAAAGACGTCGAGCGATTATTTGATGTGTTAAAGGTGAAATGTCATATAATAGAACGCCCGACATATGCATTTCATCAACAAAGATTGAGATATATTATGTATGTTGTATAATACTTCATAACATGATAATCGAAGACAAAGGTCGTGTGATTTGCGATTACGAT
The DNA here is from genome assembly GCA_028751855.1 of Ambrosia trifida. Lineage (NCBI taxonomy): Eukaryota > Viridiplantae > Streptophyta > Magnoliopsida > Asterales > Asteraceae > Ambrosia > Ambrosia trifida. The sequence continues at coordinate 106,972,843 of CM054124.1, read as the reverse complement.
CCAAATGAGGTTGAAGAGGTTCTCGAGCCAGTTGACAAGGCACAACAATAATCAAACACGTGGGCGTTACATGATACTACTGTGCATGGCCGCCTTTGTTCGGATTTAATTGACCACATTTGGAACAATTTCCATGTCGCTCCCGTTGTTGATGAGTAGTTTTTAGTTTTTTTTGCTTTAATTTGTGAACTTTAGTTTGTAAATTTTTTTAGTTTGTGAACTTTAGTCTGTAATTTTTTTTAGTTTGTGAACTTTAGTTTGTAATTTTGTTTTACTTTGTGAACTTTAGTTTGTATATTTTTTTAAATTTATGAAATTTCATTTTTTTATGTTTTTCCGAATTTTGTTTATATTTTTACGGCTTTTATTAATTTATTTTAATCAAAAAATATTAATAAAATATAAAATATATAATTAAATAAAACAGAAAAATAATAAAATAAATAAAAGGAAAGGGGAATGTAGGAATTGAAGGAAACTATTTTCAAATTTTGGGGAACAAAAGGGGAAAATAAAGTGGTGTTGATTTAGTATTTTGGGGAGTTGGGGGAGATGCTTTCCACACCAATACACCATAGCCTAACATAGTGTGATAAAATATATGTTATGATGTAACATAGCAATTAATGTACTATAATACGAAAAAACAACAATTTTAGTCATGTGAATAAAAATGAAAATGCATATTAAAAAGAACATGTATAGTACAAACGATTGAATGAAACAATCATAAAAACGAGTTTAGATGAGGAGCAGAGCTAGAAACAATAATTCTAGAGCGTGATTGAAAAAGTAGTCATGAAAGTGTGACTATACAAACAATTGAATGAAATTGCTATAAAACACGTATAGCCCACACTGTATTTTTTTTCTAAAGAAGCTGACAGGCTTCTAAATTGCAATGATCACTGGTTCACTACTATATGCTTCGTAGAAAAATGATTTTGAATCATTTATCTCTTTTTCTGGCATAAATCATTGTTGCCGACACAACTCTTTATAGCTCATCCACTTTTGACTAAAATTGTAAGAAAGTTTTTTAGAGTAAAACTTACACACTATTTAAAACATCCCAAATTATATAAAAGTATTATAACAAAAGTATGTCACATCTTTAGTACTAGAAATAAGTAATTTTAACCTAAATTGTGCTTAGAACTTGGTACTAAAGTTCAATTTTGAATATATAGCATAACTAAGAATTTGAATTTATGAGTTTTTTTATGGATGGTGATAAGCTGATACCTACTACATAGAGTGAATGTTTTATGTTATAATCCAACATTAATTGCAATAATTAGGCTTTTTTTTTATCTTTCAAAAATGTTGATTTTGGCATAAATGGTTTGAACATATTGCATATACTCCAATTCTTTTATTAGTTTTACCAAAAAAAAAAAAAACAAATACTACTTTTAAGTTGCTTGTTTTGTCACGTGTTAAAAAATGTTAAAACATTAAGAAAACATGAAATGGCAAAAAATAACGACGAAAGATTGAAGAAATAAGAAAATGTGCAAACCATCATCTATCATAAATTCACGGTGAAACCAACATAAGTTTAGAGCATGATTAAGACCACCGTCGATTTCGAGGATTTCCACTATGAGCTTATGGTGGACTAAACATAATCGAAGTTGTATGCATGTGCTACTTTCAACTTGGAACTTTGATTTTATGCATGTATTCAACTCAAATGGTGTGGTCTTCATGTATTTTATAAAAAACAAATTTAAGCTTAGGTGTATGACAACATAAAATAATTTTTTAGTGATGGTTGTGGTTAATATTTTTATATGTTCGTTAAGGATGTTTAATAAGCAAGTTGACCTGAGTCATCGGGATCAAACTCATAGCAATATAGCTCAACTCGTAATCTCCAATCCAGGCTAGAAGTCGACATTGCAATCAACTTGAATCAGCTTATGACTCGATTAGTAACTCTTTATTATTATTTTTTTTATCTATTGAAGGTTTTTATATCTTCTTTTATAAAAGTCTACGTAAACAATGATATCAAATTATACATACAAATTCTTAACAATATAGCACTTACCAAAATACCAATATATAAGTAATATCAATCTATGTAAACAACAATATAAAAATATACAACTCTTAAACGATATAGTAAAATCTACTCTAGCAAAGTTCGAAGTCAGCTCAAAAGTTTTATGAACCATCTCATCTATGTTACCTTATTAAGGAGGAGACATGTCTAGAAATGTAATTTTACACCCATTTTAAGATGGGATATCAAGAGACTCATGCTTTAACATAGATATGTCATGTAAAAGTTCCCATAATACCCCTTATTGCATTATGCACTTGTACTATAACTATATAATCAATTTAGAGACTTATTAATGTATTTGAATTATCACATTCATTACTATCATGTGAGTTGTTTTGAAGCCCCTCACCCTTATATGATTTCAATTAAAAAGACAAAGTGACCGTCTAGATCAATTGCAAAATGACTATAATATAAATATAAATTCTAAAATCATTATATTATACTAAAAAGTTAAGCTTGAATGATTGTATGAACAAAATAAACATAAAAACATATGTGGGTTGTTAAAAAGCAAGAATTGTAATTTTGATTGTTAAATCTTAAATTTACTTTCAAAAGTCGTCTCTTATGAGAATGAGAGCGAGAAAGAGACATGCTTAACGAAAATTAGCCAAATTAGAATGCAATACGCTTCCATGTTTTTTTAGAATTGTATTTGCGCAGCGAAGCGCGCGAGCATAATACTAGTATTGAATTACGAACGAGTTTTCACCGGTTAAATGGTTAATTATAAGTGAATTTTAGGCCACTGGTTAAGTTTATAGTTATGTTCATATAACAATTTTAGAGACTTTTAGTATTTTCCAAATTTAGTCAAGTAACTTTTCATTTGATGTATGTAATCTGTAATCATATACAGTGTTGTAGAACTCGCTAGGCGCTAGTCGGCCGGTGGGGTACCGACTAGGGATTAATCGGGATTAATCAGAATTAATCGGGATTAATCAGATTGGATTTTTGTATATATTTTTTCAAATTTATGCATATATAATGCTAATTTTATGTCTTATATGTATAAATTTAGAAGTTTAGGGGCCAAATATAAACTAGAGAATATGAAAGGGGAGTTAAATATTAAAGTACCTAAACTTAAATAAGCCAAATCACCTCCATCGTTCACCATATCCCGTTTTTCCTCCATGTTCCTTTTTTTATCGTAAGGAACCATCACACGCAACTAGGGTTCATGGAATTTTATCGATTTTGCTTCTAAAACATGGAGTATCATTCAATTTTGAGTTAAGAACTTGTTTTATTTGATCGATTTGCTCCAGTTTTGACCCGTTCAAATTCATTTTTAACTTAATTTTGAGTTTTTATAGGTCCGACTAGGACCAATTTGGTCCGATTAATCGGTGATTAATCGTTCACTGGTTAATTGAGTGATTAGCCCAAAATTAATCAGTAAAGTGAGGACTAGTGATTAATCACCGATTAGTCGGTGATTAATCGGGATTTTTACAACCTTAATCATATATATGTTGTTTACACTAATTTGCTTATTTGGCCCAAAATAGTAGCTACTATGATAGAGATAAAACCTTGCCTCTCTTCTATTGGTGTACAATATTTATAATGATACAAAGAGTCCACTATCTTTGGATAGGGATAAATGCATTTAAATAATTACAATCATTACTATATTTATGTATCGTCTATTACACCCCCGCAGTCGAAGCGGGAGGAGGCCGGATGCTGAGACTGTCCCTGAAATCTTCAAATAAAATCCGAGGCAAACCTTTGGTAAAAATATTTGCGACTTGATATCTTGATGGGACGTGGAGAACCCGTACGTTGTCGCGCTGAACCTGTTCGCGAACAAAATGGATATCGAGCTCTATATGTTTGGTGCGCTGATGTTGTACCGGGTTACCTGATAAATATATGGCACTGACATTGTCACAATAGACCAAAGTTGCACGGGACAGAGGATGTTGTAACTCGAGTAGAAGATTCCGTAGCCAACAAATTTCAGCGACGACATTAGCAACCCCTCTATATTCTGCTTCGGCACTGGAACGAGAGACTGTGCTCTGTCGTTTAGACGACCAGGAGATGAGGCTGTCCCCAAAATAAATGCAGTAACCACTGGTAGATCGTCGGGTATTAGGACAACCCGCCCAGTCCGCGTCAGTGTAGGAGACAAGGGACTGGGAGGAGGAGCCGTGGAGTAGTAAGCCGAAACTGAGTGTCCCCTTGATGTAGCGTATTATCCTTTTAAGAGCATTCCAGTGGTCGACCCAAGGAGAGTGCATGTGCATACAGACTTGTTGCACAGCGTATGAACTGTACGGGCGAGTAAACGTGAGGTACTGAAGAGCACCTGCAAGACTCCGATAAAGAGTCGGGTCATGAAACAGATCGCTGACATTGGTGCTGAGTTTACTATTTGTGTCAACTGGGGTGGCTACCGGGTTACAAGACTGCATGCCGGCTCGAGTAATAATCTCAGATGCATAAGTATGCTGTGACAGAAACATAGTGTCTTTTGTGCGAGACACCGAGATACCCAAAAAATAACTAAGTGGGCCCAAGTCTTTCATGGCAAATTCGCCTGCCAGCTTAGTCATGAGAAAGTGGCGAAGTTTATCAAAAGAAGTAACCAGAAGAATGTCATCCACGTATAATAGTAAGTAAGCTGTGTGGTGACCCTGATGAAGGGTGAAGAGAGAAGCATCACTCTTATTATGCTGAAAACCAATGGTAAGTACGAAGTCAGTGAATCGCTGGTACCAGGCGCGAGGGGCCTGTTTGAGACCATAGAGCGATTTCTTGAGAGAGCAGACATAGTCAGGGAACCGTTTGTCGCGAAATCCCATAGGCTGGTGCATGTAGACGGTTTCATGGAGATTCCCATGAAGAAAAGCATTGGTAACGTCCAATTGATGAACGGACCAGTGCTTAGAGAGTGCAATAGAGAGTACCGTCCGAATAGTAGTCGGTTTAACAACCGGACTAAATGTCTCACCACAATCCACACCAACCTGTTGCAAACGACCATCACGCGAGCTTTATAGCGTTCCAAAGAGCCATCCGACCTGTATTTATGTTTAAATAGCCACATACTACGTATAACATTCATGCCAGGCTTACGAGGCACCAATTCCTAAGTCCCATTTCTAACTAATGCATTGTACTCTGTAGTCATGGCAGAGTACCATTCCGGTATATTTAAGGCATCGGTGGGGGTTTTTGGTATGGGGACTACGGGTGGGGTAGTGGAGGTTTGGAGGTTAAATTGTTGTTTCGGTTTGTAGATGCCACTCATAGAGCGGGTGTGGAAGGTTCGGCTAGGTGGTGGATTTGGAGTAGGTGTCGTGGGTTGGGTGTGGGTTTGGTCAGACGGTGAGGGTTGAATGGGTGCCGTGGGTTGAGAGTGGGTTTGGGCTTGGTCTGATGGAGGGGCAGTGGTGTTTCGAGTAGAGGGGGGCTGAGCCGGTGTGGTGGTATGGGCCGGGGTAGGAATGTGGGCCGGTGTGGGCTGGTCAGGCGAGTGAGCAGGAGGTGGAGTGGGCTGAGGTGATTTTGAATATGTTGGGAGAGGTGGTGAGGGAATGTAGCAGTGGGGTCAAGGAAAGAGTATGTGGGTGTGGGGTCAATGGTGAACTTAAATGGGAAGGTTGTTTCGTCGAACGCTACGTGTCTAGAGTTGTAGATCTGTTTGGTTTTCAAGTCGAGACACCGGTACCCCCTATGGGTAGGTGGGTAACCGAGAAAGACGCAAGGATGTGCTCGTTGGTCAAGTTTGTGGGTAGTGGTAGAGGGAGTGAGGGGGTAGCAAAGGCAACCGAAGACGCGGAGATGGTCATAAGTAGGGGTGGTGTGGTATAGAATTTCGGTGGGTGTTTTGGTTTTAGTTGTGGTGGTGGGAAGAATATTTAGGAGATAGGTGGCGGTCTCTAAGGCAAAATGCCAAAAATTGGTGGGTAGGGATGCATGGGACATGATGGTACGGATGAGGTTGTTGATGGTACGTATTTTTCTTTCGGCTTTGCCATTTTGTGAGGACGTGTAAGGGCAAGATAATCTATATAAGATGCCATTTGTGGTAAAAAAAAATGTTTGAAAAGCATTATTAACATATTCATGTCCGTTATCACATTGAAAAGTTTTGATGGTTCGATTAAATTGAGTGGTTATGGCAGATGTAAATTGGGTAAAGGCGGAGAAAACATTAGATTTGTGGGTGAGGGGATATGTCCATAAAAAATTTGAGAAATCATCTAGAAAAAGAACATAATAATTATGACCAGAGGTGCTAATAATGGGAGACGTCCATACATCACTGTGAATAATATCAAAAGGTAAAACAGTAGAAGTAGTAGAAGCAGAAAAAGGAAGTCTTATACTCTTGCCCAAAACACAAGAATCACAAACATTATTACAAAAATTATCAAAAGAAATAGAGTTATTGTTTTTAATAGAAAGTAAAGGTTGACGTCCTGGGTGGCCAAGACGTTGGTGCCAGAGGTCAGCAGTGATGATGGCAAGAGCAGTGGCTTGTGAGGAAGAGGGCCCGAGCACCAGAGGGTATAGATCACCGCTGCTGTTGCACCGCAGGAGCGGAGCCCGCGTCTTGAGGTCCTTCACAAGAAAACCAAACGGATCAAATTCAACAGACACCCAATTATCCCTAGTAAATCGACGAACAGATATAAGGTTTTTAACTAATTTAGGGGAGTATAAGACATTTTTAAGTATAAATGGAGGGAATGGTGGGGGCAGGTATTTCGTGCCTTGTCCTATAACCGGAATGGTGTTACCATTTCCTACAATAATACTATGAAGAATGCAAGAGTTAGAAAAGGAATGAAAATCACCTTGGTCGTGAGTCATGGTAGAGGATGCACCAGTGTCCATGTACTATGTCAGGTCGAGCTGCTGCAGAGACATTGTATACATGGCCTGCTCAATATCTGTCGGGCTATATGCCGCATAATGGTTCTGAGAAGGGCGCGGGCCAAGAAGACCAGGCTGTTGGGCTGCATTGTTGTTGGGCCGAGTAGTGTTAGGGTACGGGCAGAGAGGTGAAAACCAAGGGAAGGGATTCTGTTGGGCTTGTTGTGATGGGTTTTGTTGGGCCGATCCATTAGCAGAAAAATTAGGCCAATTAGGTAACCATGGAGTGTAAAGCGGGAACCAATAGGGAGTTTGTTGCTGATGGCGTCCGAAGCTACCACGGCCTCGGCCACGACGACCTGAACGGCCCCCGCGTCCTCGGCCATAAGAGGTAGGGTTCGGTGGTCGGGTAGCGTTATCAGTGGGGTTGTTTGGGTTGGTACGGTTGTTTGTGGTTGCGGAAAGGCCCGTTGCGGCAGTTTGTGAAGAGTGTAAGGCCCGTTCAGATTTGTTGGTTTCGGCCTGAATAAGCTTGGATCTGGCCACATAAAAAGAAGGTAAAGGGTGAGTATTTTGTAAAATGGTGGAGATACCTTCGTACTCGGCATTAAGGCCCGCGAGTAGTTGTAGAACCAAGCGATCTGCATCAACTGGTGCGTCTACGTTTGCAAGCTGGTCTGCAAGGACTTTGATAGCTTGACAATAGGCCGACATATTGGGAAACCCATCCAAACGAGTGTTGAAAAATTTCTGCATGAGATAGATTGCTCTTGCCGCCTTGTTGTCATGAAAGAGATCTTCGATAGCAACCCATGCTTCATACGCATTGGAGATATTATTGATAATTGTATGAAGGATGTCGTTAGAGATTGTACTGTATAGCCATTGTAGAACGATGGCGTCAATACGCTCCCATTCATCCGAAGAGGTGGAAGATTCGGTGTCAGCGGGTGGAGGTCTAGGCTTTAAGTGATCATCAACCATGAAAGCCTTACAGTGTATTTTGAATAGGGTCGCCCAAGAAGCATATTGGGAAGACTCGATTTCAAGGGTTATGGGGATAAAGTTTTTAATATTGGAGACGGTTGTTGCGGGATGCAATTTTGATTCAACCGTTATGGCAGGAACAATGGTGGAGGAATTTGCAGGGGAAGTCATAGTGGAAGAATAAGGTGACAGGAAGTAGGATCGTAGATTGAAGAAGAAAGCCGATCGCAAAAGAAAAGAATCGAAGAAGAGAGGTTGCGACGGCAATTAGGGTTAATGTGAGGGTGATATCATGATAGAGATAAAGGGTATGTTTGGCAAAATTAGCTGGAGGCTGCTAGCTGGAAGCTGCAAGCTCGTAGCTGCAAGCTGGTAGCTGGAAGCTTTTTAAATATATTTTGGTGTTTGGCAGAGTAGCTGGAGCTTTTAATAAAATGTATAAAATGACCAAAATGGTCATAATTAAAAGATTGTAAAGAAGGTTTTTATTTTATTTTTAAAATAGAATGGGTATTTGTGTCATTTACTAACTAAAAGCTTGTAGCTAGTAGAGCTTTTTCTTAAAAGCTACTACTAGTAGCTTTTCACTGTAGAGCTTTTTCTCTAATCTAAAAGCTTCTAGCCCCTTCAACCAAACAAGGCTTTTTATTAAGTAGGAGCTTTTTCTTAAAAGCTTGAAGCTTGAAGCTCCTAAAAGCTCTTAAAAGCTCCTTGCCAAACATACCCAAAACCTTGCCTCTCTTCTATTGATGTACAATATTTATAATGATACAAAGAGTCCACTATCTTTGGATAGGGATAAATGCATTTAAATAATTACAATCATTACTATATTTATGTATCGTCTATTATACTAGTTCCCTTTTTTCTTATAGCCAACAAACAATGTTTCGACTACTCAAAGTACATACCAATTGGTTACAAAAACACTTCATACGTCTCTGGCTGAAGACACATCTTAGGTGTCCGTCCACATGTATCATTGGGTAGCAAGAACCGACCAAGCCACCAGTTCCGGTGAAAACCTAACTCCACCCGCTCAAAGGCACGACAGTGAAAAATCAGTAAAACTCGTTCAGATCAAGGATCGAACCTGAACGGTGCTAATCTTTACCCATCATTTCCTTTTGTTACCGTTCAAAAATAATATATAGTAGTTGTTAAATCAACCCAACTCATTAAATGGTATTAAATGGATAGGCATATTGTAACATCGCATTCGTGCGGTGGCGTGGTATCCACGAAATTGAATGAAATTGCTATAAAATAAAGCACGTACTGCACACACAGGAGTTTTTTAAAAGAAGCTGACAGGCTTTTAATTACCTTGCACCTATCCCACTTTCTAATACATTGCACTTCCTACCTTTTACTTTTATGTATTTCACTATAAACTCCTAAAGTGAATATTCACCTTTGTTTTTTTTTTTTTTTTTTCCCACATAGAATAAAGTTTTATACAAATGTTCTTAGATAACTTGAACACAATGTGAAGGTGCAAGACACTTGGTGATCATACTAGATTGAACATTACTCATAGCTAAACCAAATAATCCTAACAAATTATAAAAGCATCCGCAATGTTATCATCGACAAACCTCCACCTCAACATGTCAAATCAAATTTCAAAACTTATTCAAAAGCCCTCATATTTCACACAACACCAAACCTCCATTCAAAAGTATTAAAATATTATTTGCGTTAGATCAGAGATGTTTGTGGGGGCCAGCATATGAAGTTCGTAGGTGGTCTCCACATTTGGAGTTGATGCCAATAATTGCAAACCGGACCACACCCACAAAGCAAGTGAGGTCCATAGGGGGTGGTTGGTGATTTCGAACCTTTTACCAAGTTTGTGGATTGCAGTGGTGGATCTAAAAAAACTAGGGGTAGTGTACAAAAAAATTGTTGTAGTTTCATGTAATGTAAACAAAACAAAAATACAAACACTATAATAAATAAAGTTGCACACATACCTAATAGATTTCTCCTCTTCGGTGTTTTGAAAGTGTTGAAAATATATAGGCCGATAATGTTACAATTTAATACTTATGATTGTTTTTTTTTCTTGTTTTTTAATTTTCATGTAACTGAGATGTTGATGTTGGGTTAAACAAGTCATGATTGATGCTGATGGGCTATCTGGATGTTGGGCTAAACAAGAAGGCAAAAGTAGACGGGCTCATGAACTAAAGAATCTGCTAATCTGCTATTAGTCTTATAATTGAAGCAGCAGCGTCAATGCATAAAGTCGATCATAGGGTTTTATATATACCCTCATATAATATCCCGTTTTTATTATATATATAAAATGTGCTGGTTCATATTTATTAGTTAATGAAACGGGTTATTGTCCGTCAAAACGAACCAATAACATGTGAGATAGATATTTTATGTATTTAAAATTAGTTAACGAGTAAGTGACGAATAACATGATTACTTGAGATATGAGGTCTAGGCGAGTAATTAGTATTATAAGATATCGTTTAGTTATATAATAGAATATATTAGATTCAAACCATACTCCGTTTTTAATAAAACTGAGGTTGACGCGTAGATAAAAATTAGCTCGTCTTAAAAGTATATTCGAAAGTTCGTAAAACATTATATTTTAGAAGTTATACGAGAAAGACGAGTGAAGCAGCTGAATTAATTATAATAGTATAATAATATATAATAAATGGTATAACTAATAAAAATTTGAAGATAACATATATGTTTCTGTTATACCACATCGAAGTAAAGGAAAAAAATTAAAGAGAGGAATGAAGGTCCTTGACTTTGTATATAGCATTATAGCTAGTCAAAGTGGTGCTAACCAATATCCAACTGTAATAATAATCTAAGCAGTCAATATCGGTGATATCTCGGTGATATATCGGTGATATCTCGGTTATCGGCCATAAGGGCCTATCTCGGTCACAAATATCGGTCCCTATCTCGGTTCCGATAATCTCGGCCGATATCGGTGATATATCGGCCGATACTGCCTTCAAAATATCGGTTGTATCGGTGAGAATATCGGTTATATCGGTGAGAATATCGGTTTGGTGTTTTTTTTTTGCCCATTTTGATACCATTTAGGTTACAACAGAGATGTAATAGGGCTGAAGAGATGTAAAAGAGATGAACATGACTATGAAAGTTTGTAAAAGAAAAAGAGATGGAGATGAACCTATGCTAGAAATGGGAGGAAGAAACCTGCAATGGAGAAGAAGAGAAGACAAAGTGACGGTTGCTTTGTTTTTAGGGTTTATCAACATATACCATATATTTCCTTTAATTCTTTTTATCTAAATAATATTTTAATCCTTAATATTACGGTTTTTGTCAGATTTGACCCGAAAGATTTTTTAGTTTGTTACAAAATGTATTAAGTTTTATATATTGATCTTACTATTATTATAATATATATATTCCGTAATTACCGATATCCCACCGATATCTCACCGCAATAAACGATATCCTAAATATCGGTCCTTGACCGATAACCGATATTTTACCGCATTAACTGCTTAGATAATAATTAGTTAGGTGTATTGTTACCTACCTAACCTAGGGTTGTATAATTGGATCAGGACATTGAGATAGTACCTGGTCGTATAGCGTTGTCAACTGTTAAAGCAACTGATAAAGAGGTGAATTACTTAAACTATTTTCAAAACCTGATACTTCCTCATAAAAATTGTTTTGATGGTGATTGATCATGTATATGCATCGAACCATAGGTGTGACATCCAGGGGGTTATATATATTATGATGATCATTATATTTTCCCAGTGGGGCATACAGTTCCTGCTGGGGAATTGGTAGGCTGTATGAATATATGACCGGATTATGATTATGGTGACATGCATGGAGCTCATACTTGATCAATAAAATATTTATGTGGGTGTTTTACTGATGAGTCAGTTTATGTGACTCACCAACTGTGTGCTAACGTATTTTTATTACTCGAGCATGTATCACAGGTTGGTGGTGTAAGGAATGGGGGTTCCTAGCTGAAAGTTGGAATACTTTAGACGATTCATCTTATTATAGTTAAGCTTGGTTTAGCTTGGTGGTACTTGGATCGCACTGGCTTGTAATAAATACTCAAGTTATTTAATGAGATTACGTTTCCGCTTTAAGTTTGCGCCGACTGGTCACTGTAAGTGCCCCGACCTGGGCGGGGTGTCACAAGTTGGTATCAGAGCTTTAGTTTAAGAGATTTAGGTACTTATTGAAGTATCTAGACTTAAACTAGGACTTGTAAGCCAAGGGGAAGTGCTAGTCTTGGTAGGTAGAGGCTAGTATAATAGAGGATGTATAAGATTAGTATGCCGAACTTTATGATGGAAGGACCATATGATAGTTGGGAGTATCATGGTGTGTATCATAGATTGCTTTCATGCCTGGCCAACATGAAGGTTAATGAATGATACCGCTATGATCTCACAAACATCATATTGTACTGAAATCAGGAAATAGTAGGCAGAGTTTTAAGAATGTGGTTCAGCTCTAGTACTTGGCTACTAAAACTTGTATAAATATATACGTGTACAAGTGGGAGCATATCGTGCTTACCTTATTCCTATCTATTTGCTTGTGTGTAAGGTAATTAATAAGTAGATTGAGAGTTGGTTATGTTTCTAAGTTAACTAGTGAAATTTGTATAGCATATGTCTCTAAGTATGCCAGCGGTTTATGTGTAGCATAGATGAGTATGCATAATTGTTGGCATTAAATAAAACCATAGAATACGTATATAGGATAAAGCGATATAAGGCCTAAATAGAATACTCTAGACATGTTAGTCTTGTAATTAAGTGAGGAACTTAACCAAACTCGGTGTCTCCACCTTCCTACGAGAGTTAATTAGAACCAGGCTCGGAAGTGACCCGAAGACAGATTATAGTGGAGGAAGGATGACATTTGAAGCCAACATTTCCTTTCCTATCGGATGACTTATAGAACTCTCTTAGGAGTTTAGTCAGAAAGATCAAAGGTGCATTAGTTGAGAGACCTTTAGACCATTCTCATTGGCAACCAAAGTTTGGTTGTGGCACCATTAGGGAATAAAAAAAAGAAAAAATGTCTAAAAACCCACGAACAAATTGGTGGAACAAACAAAGTTGCAAACTTGGTTGGGGGACAAGTGTCAAGATGTTATTGGAGATAATATTATTATCATTTTTCTTTTTTACTTCAACCTAATTAGTTATAAATAAAACTTGTTTTTATTTAATAACTTCTACTAATTAACAATTATAAAAAATTTAAAAATACAGTGTTGATCAGTTTTTTTTATGAACATGGCGGTATAAATTTTACTAAAAACAGAGTTCGTTTAAAAAATGTATTTTTTAATATAAAATAATATTAACAATAATTCATATTTTTCCCATTATCAAAAAAATCTAACATTATCTAAAAAGTCGAACACTTGGCGGTTTTTTATTGGTTCGAAAGATTTTCTGAATCAAGTTTATTATCTAAAAAATCTAACATTATCTGTTTAATATATATATATATATATATATTCAAAAAGTTCATTATTTTCTCTATAAATATAGTATCATATTAACATAGTTTTATATCCAATACCATTATCTCTTCTTTTTTTTTTCTTTCATAATTTCTACCATGGATCCTTCGAATCCAAATCTTTGTATGAACCTTGGAGATTCTGAAGATTATCTCAATACTCAATACTATCAAAACTCTCATGTTTTTCCAAATGCAAGTCAAGTCTACGACACCCATGTCATGTGTGGGACAGAGATATAATGGGGAAAATTATGATTGCATGTATTATCATGCATAATATGATCGTTGAGGATGAACGAGAAACATATCTTAACTATTATGATCCATCCGAATTTCTAGATGACAGGCCTCAAAATCGGCAACAAAGAAGCTCTAGTCAGGATGATGAACAACCTTTTCAATACTTTACTCAATGAATTGGAAGCTTATCTAGTTATATGACCAATAGGGAACAACTTCGCAATAGAGAAGCTCATATCGCATTAAAAAACGATTTGATTGATCACATATGGCAAAAGTTTGGTGATGATGAATAATTATGTAGTTTGTATTATTTTTAAGCTTAATGTTGTATTTCATGCTATGAGTGTAATTTGGTTTATCTATTTAATTAAGTATGTTTGATGAATATAAATATATATTTTTTTCTTTTTTTCTTTTTTAATATTTTTAAATTAAATAACTTAATTTTTTAAACATAAACTAACTATTTTTTATATTTGTAATATGTATTAATAAATAACCAAAAATATAAATCACATTTATTTATTTTATAAAATATTGTGAAGGTTGGGTTGTTAATGAGAGTGAAAAATTGGGTTTGGTTGGGTTGTATTGGTGGAAGAGAGAGAAATTAGTTTTTTATTAAAAAGTTGGATTGGGTTGGTTGTGAATGGGGATGGTCTTAGAAAAGGTTAATGTGTCAATGGTTGATTGAACATGTACAAGGACGGTAGGCCTTGCAAGCCGAGGCATTAGAAACCAAAGCAACGATCAATTTTGGGATATGTTAGAAGAAAATCCTAGACGTTATTATTAAGAGTAAATGGGATAATAATTAGGATCAGGGGCGACCCAATTTTAGAGATTATAAAGGGAGACCTGGACCCGCACCTCAATGCCTAACATATGGAAAAGGACATTCTTGTCCATGCTATTAGTTAGTTTATAGAAATTCTAAGAAAGTCACACATACCCGTCATTAGGGTAAAGAACCCGATAGAGGAAGGTGTAGAGCTTTAGACATAAAGACTAAAGAAACCATAAGAACCTTGTCGTGATAATGGGTACGATACTAGTAAACAACTTCTATGCTAAGATATTTCTGATACTGGTGTTGATAGCAGTTTGATATGTGAACCTTTTAGGGTATCGTTTAACTAGATTTGTGGTAAGCTAGGTAAACCATTTATAGTAATAGTTGAGAATGGAAGGAAATAAGAAATTGGGAGCTATATTAAGGGCTGCACCATCTAAATTAGTAAATACCTCGATACCTATAGACTTACTATCAATGAAACTTGGATTGGTGGACATAATATTAAGGATTGATTGGCTAGCTTGCCAAACTCGTATATTGGGTAATAAGAAGCGAATTTGAATCAAAGACCCGAAAGGGAAACCTTTGATAACTCGAAGGAAAAAAAAAACCCTAGTAAACCTATAAGTTTCAGTATGATGATAAAGGCAATTAAGTGTATCCGAAGGGTCAACTAGATTAACTAGTAAATGCACCAACGACTAAGGAAGATAAGAATTTAACGGATGTACCTGTAGTAGTCCAATTTCATGAAGCATTCCCTAAAGGTCATTCTAGACTATCAGCCGATAGAAAAAAAAAAAAAAGCTATATCACAAGACAAGTAGAGAAATATCTTACCTACCTAAAAGTCAAGGCAGAGCATCTGAAACTATTTGACTATCTATAAGAACCTAAAAAAATCCCATGAGAAGAACAAGAGATGATAATAATAGACTTTGTTTCTAAGCTTCCAAGATTGAGTCATGGGCACAATGCTATTTAAGTAATAATTAATAGGTTCGCCAAATGTACACACTTTGCCTATCCTTAAGGGCAAATGAAATGTAAGTCAAGCCTTATACCGAATAGATTGTCTTATGACACGATGGGTTTACATGAGCTATATACAAGGGAAAGATTTGTCCTCATTAAGTTTTGGGCAAGGTTTCTAGAAAAAGTTGAGAACTCAAATATATCTGAGTAGTGGAAAAAAATGAACACACCAATCAAGCTTTAGAAGGCATACCACGTACGTACATAATTAATTTTAGTAGTAGTAGGCACGATCATCTAGCTGTAATCAAACCTTCATACAATAATAGCTACCATGCCAATATTATGGCAACACTATATGAATCCTTATTTGGAAAGAAATGTAGAGCGCTCATCTTTTGGGCCAAAATATGCGACAGTCTATCTAGACATGGGATCTTATATGAAATAACTGATAAAGCAGTGATGTCATTAAACGATAAAAACAAATATTAGAATATGGGAATATAGAAATGATAAAATATTACATAGAAAATGATTTGAGACGAAGAGGTCCGCTCCTCATTAGTTCAAAGTTGACAGGTTTCGAGGACGAAACCTAATTTAAGGGATGTGTATTTGTAACATCCCGTTTTTGTTATATATATAAAATGTGCTGGTTCATATTTATTAGTGAATGAAACGGGTTATTGTCCGTCAAAATGAACCAATAACATGTGAGATAGATATTTATGTATTTAAAATTAGTTAACGAGTAAGTGACGAATAACATGATTAGTTGAGATATGAGGTCTAGGTGAGTAATTAGTATTATAAGATATCGTTTAGTTATATAATAGAATATATTAGATTCAAACCATACTCCGTTTTTAATAAAACTGAGGTTGACGCGTAGATAAAAATTAGCTCGTCTTAAAAGTATATTCGAAAGTTCGTAAAACATTATATTTTAGAAGTTATACGAGAAAGACGAGTGAAGCAGTTGAATTAATTATAATAGTATAATATATAATAAATGGTATAACTAATAAAAATTTGAAGATAACATATATGTTTCTGTTATACCACATCGAAGTAAAGGAAAAAAATTAAAGAGAGGAATGAAGGTCCTTGACTTTGTATATAGCATTATAGCTAGCATGCTAGCAGGTCATTTCATATATATAGGAATCATCAGTATCTCTTTAAGTTATATGAAAACTCGGGGCACTCTAATATAATAAGAGAATCCCGAGCCTACAGTACCTCGTTGGGTGTTGTAATAGTCATTTTTAGAGCACGAGTAGGAGCACGAATATGGGAGGACTTTACATCATCCGACTGTAGATAGTTTTGAGGTATGTTTTCGTTTAAGTTATGTTTAGCTAATTATTATTTTTAGTAGTAGTTAGGTTTTTATTTTTAGGCATTAGGATTAGGATTATTATTAGAGATGGGTACTGGGTAGCCTAGCCTTAGTTAGGCATGAACTGATCATTCATGCTTAAACAAAGTAGTGTTAACCAATATCCAACTGTAATAATAATTAGTTAGGTGTACTGTTACCTACCTAACCTAGGGTTGTATAATTGGATCAGGACATTGAGATAGTACCTGGTCGTATAGCGCTGTCAACTGCTAAAGCAACTGATAAAGAGGTGAGTTACTTAAACTATTTTCAAAACCTGATACTTCCTCATAAAAATTGTTTTGATGGTGATTGATCATGTATATGCATCGAACCATAGGTGTGGCATCCAGGGGGTTATATATATTATGATGATCATTATATTTTCCCAGGGAGGGCATACAGTTCCTGTTGGGGAATTGGTAGGCTGTATGAATATATGACCGGATTATGATTATGGTGACATGCATGGAGCTCATACTTGATCAATAAAATGTTTATGTGGGTGTTTTACTGATGAGTCAGTTTATGTGACTCACCAGCTGTGTGCTGACGTATTTTTATTGCTCGAGCATGTATCACAGGTTGGTGGTGTAAGGAATGGGAGTTTCTAGCTGAGAGTTGGAATACTTTAGACGATTCATCTTATTATAGTTAAGCTTGGTTTAGCTTGGTGGTACTTGGATCGCACTGGCTTGTAATAAATACTCTAGTTATTTAATGAGATTATGTTTCCGCTTTAAGTTTGCGCCGACTGGTCACTGTAAGTGCCCCGACCTGGGCGGGGTGTGATACCTCATTCCCGAACCTTCAGATGTGTGAGAGATATTCATAAGTTTAAAACACTTGAATACCCTCATATACATAATCTCTGATATTTCTCTCAGATGATCATCAACATGATACTTATCTTTCTGCATAAAGAACAATATTATTAGCGATGAGGCACAGATACTCTCGGCTGGTTCATTAGTCCAGATAATTTCTTTTCATCTTCTCTGGTGTGCCTCTCTATAATCTCATTCGAGTCTAGGGTTTTGTCGGTCTAAGAGTTTAGATCAAGTCGTGATTGCCTGTGTAGATTCATTGAATGTGTTGTAAAGGTTATCTAGTTGATGATCTTAATTGAGTGGTAAGAGAGGTTTGAGAGTGTATTTGGTTCTGGATTCTTTGTGTAACACCCTAGGCATATCCCACATCTCTTGTGGATAGGAGAGATCTTGGTTCATAAGTAATGTCCTGCCTCATAAATCACCAACGCGTTTTGGGCTTAGTTGGCTGTGGAGCACATGAAAACTTCACAGTTAAACGTGCTCAGGTGGGAGTAGTACTAGGATGGGTGACCTCCTGGGAAGTTTTCACTCGGCAACCAAAAAAATTTGTGAGCTCTGGATGGGCAACCCATCGGGGCAAAGCGGACAATATTGGATGATATTAGAGGCGGGGTGTTACACTTTGTAAATCTGTTTATTTCTTTGGTTAATGTTGAGATTGTTTTTTTCATATCTAGATATTGTGTCACACCTTCAAATTCCACTTGTGGGGTTTTAACGCGAGACGCGTAACATACCAGGATCCAAGTCAACAGTCACAATAAACGACAACTATATGATATGAAAACAACGTAATTAAAACCAAACCAACCATTTTTAAAGTTTAGACAAACAAAACAAACCATAGCGAAAGCAAGTTAAAGTTTACAACCCATAATCATAAGTAAGTAGTTCAAAATATGAAAATAATGTTTAACCATGCAAGACAAATGAGACTCAGTGCGGCTCCAGTGCGCCTAGTCTCATTGCTACCTTAGCGACCTGAGAAAACATGCAATGTTAGTCAACATGTACAATGTCGGTGAGTCACAGAGATAAAGTTTGAAAAGTATGCAAACGTCTGTAAACCAGACCCAGCAATCCTTACATCTATACCTGATGCAAGCTAGACATTGTTACATGATACTAAAGTGTCGTGAACCACTGCTGAACGTTTGAAATGCCTCAATGCCCGCCACCGGACATCACCTGGTGTCGTAAGTTAGATAGGACAAATATGTACCCGCCCGACTCCCAGTCGACCCGAGTGGGGCTTGCCGGGCCCAATAGATCAATTCACACTTTCCCCGCTATGTATCTACATATTAATGGTTCACAAATTAGAAGGACTTTAAATGATGTAATGTCACTTAGTACCCTTGTGATATAATATAATATGTTGGTCTAAAAGTTCGTAAAGTTCATACCGCATGTTTCTCCCCCAATAACGAAAACAATAAAATGTGGGGCTGTAACCCTCACCTTATGTTGCGTCTTCTAGATAATAATATACCAGGCTTGTTTGGCGATTCCAACTATCGGAAACCTACCATAGATAGCCTATTAATGTTTGACCGGTGATATGTTTGTCTAATAACCCTTAATGTCCAAGACTTGACTTTATATGTTTGAAAACGTGTTTGAATGTTTGACACGACCACACAAGACTCGATATCCCGTTGGTGACCCGTTACATCAGTTGATTAAGCATATATAGTTTACATACAAGGAATGCACATAAAACACTTAGTTTATATCAAAGTTTCACAAATTTTTTTCACGTTGGTACGAATGGAAAATAATTCCTTTCATGCACGAATGAAAACTCATTCGACCTGCACAGCTGCAGAACAATTTTGAAGAACAAAAACCCTTCAAAACTAATTGAAAACTTCACGAAATGCTACCAAACGCTGCAATCAACCTTATCTATCCTATCCACATGTTACTACACCTATTTCACACATCAATCCATCCATTTCACATACTAAATCACAACTTTACCCAAAATAGCAAATTATGGAGATGTCACATCAATTGCATGAGAAATTTACCCAAAATGGAAAATGTTGGAAAAACATCATATTCAGACCAATAAACACATATTCACCTATGCTATCAAATCCCTAATCATATTATCATCATCATGTTCATGTGCAAAACCCTAGATCTAACATAAAAACCCCTAAAATGGGTAAAACTCCACCAAATGTCAATTAATCAACCACATATTCATATATCATGTTTCAAATCAGTCCTAAATCATTTATACAACATCTACACATCATTCATATATCATTTCAACAACACAAAACATGTAGGATAGTCACTAACATCATTAATATTTGGGTTTTTGTAAGAAAACTCATTATCTAGGTCTAGATCTAGTTTAGAAAGATGTTAGAAAGGTTTTTATTCAAGAAAACTCATTTAGATCAGATATGGACACTTAGGGTTTATCAAAAATGTATAAAATGTATTGAAAAGGGTTTAGATGATTAACACACCTTGAATCTTCACTTGATATTGATATAAAACTTGTTTTCGCTTTAGAATCTAAGAAATAAGGGCAAAAACTCGTTTCTATAGGTTTAGGTTTGAGAGAAAGCACTTGTGGGCGAGTTAGGGTTGTGAAATGATGAAAATGAGGCAATGTGTTATATTTATACCCTGTTCTCATTCGTACCTTCTTGGGTACGAATGGATATGAGAAGGTTTGAATGGGAAATATAAGTTCTCATTGGCACAAATGGGAACTAGATTTTCCTGTTCGACCCTACGACCCCGCGATTGTCATTTTAACATATGTTATCACACCAAATCACATAAACATGTGTTCACAAGTCGTTAATAATTCATAAAGCACCTAATACTTGATAAGTTATCCTGACCATGTAATTTCACCAACAACGGGACTCAAGACTCGACTCGAATGTATGTGTGTGTTTCCCCCAATGATTCCCCGAATCATTAAACAATGAACATTACGTGAGTGCAAACCAACTCCCGATGATTCCCCGAACCATCAAACCGACTCAACTAAACCAGTTAAGTACGTTGAATAAATGTTTTGCTAAGGTCGACTTATAAGTTTGTAAAAAGTATTAACCTGAGTTTGCCGGGTATCACATTTTGAAATTGTGACAGAAAGCTTGAAATCGAGCCATTACCTCATCTTCTTTTACTTTATAAAAAGTTTTGCTTTCGACCGCACAAATTAGAGCATTATTCAAATACTCCTCACTCATTCAATTGCGTAAATCCGTCTTGATAAGCTTCATTTTAGAACAAACATCTTTTAACGGGTGCGGTTGCAACCGATAAAACCAACGCTAACTTCAATAACTGATAAACGAAGGAAAAGTTTTATGTATTCCGGTTTCCACCATTACACGAGAAAGGTCGCACATTCCATTAATTTTGCAAATTTATCATCTTCTTTTAATGTTTGATAAAATACCATCAGACCACCCGAAAGACACCCTCTTTCCCCTTCACAAAAATCATTCGGATACATATAAAAAAATGCATCTTAGATGTGTCAAACTTAGAAAACGTATCACAAGAACCCATCATATTTTCCATCAAACTAGTTGATATCTCATTGAATCGATTTGCAAGTTCTTGAATTTGCAACTCCAAAGCCGTATTAAAAACTTTAACTTCAAAATGATGTCGATTAGTAACGACATTCTCTTGCTTTCTTTGAGTAATATAACTTTCCGCCATTTCTACCATCTCAATCTTGTTTTTTTTTTAACAAAAAGATGTCACATTTGCTAACATTTGATCAAACCCGTTTTGTTTTAGATTATTCAATGTTCGCTTTGTTTTGTTTATCAATTTAGCCGCTTCTAATAAGTTTGACTCTTTTTTTGAAGCGGGCTTTATCAACAAGCATATATAAAACGCAAATTCAAACTTTTTAAAATATAATAGAATACCTCTTGCATTAGATCATTATTGAATATTCTCTCCATCTCCTTTAATAAAAGCAAACTTATAAGCAATATGCTTTGTTTTTTTGTTGGGTTTGGGCTTTGGCCTTTGTTTAGTTAAAATGTTTCGAGTTGGGTTTGGGCTTTGGGCTTTGTTTGGTTTAGTTGAATTTAATGATTAGAGTTTATTAAAATTTCGGTTGGGTTTAAACTTGCGCAAAATTTATTCAAGGGGTAACTTCAAATTTATTTTACTGGCACCGTTTTACAAAAGAAAAAATATCCACCACGGGGAAAATTGAGTGTACTAAGATATTAATTTCTAGCGGTCGAGACATATGCGTGTTAGACATGATCAATTTCTTAGTATTATTCATTTGTTTATCCATGTAGGGTTAAGCTATTTTACAAAGTATAAAATAAATGAGAATTAATAAAAATGATACACAAGACACAATGGATCATAAAATACAACACAATACCATTGGAAAACCCCACAATGAATCACAAAAAAAAATGGTGAAAATAAAAATAAAATAACACACAATGCAATGCAAAACAATGTATTTTTAAATAACACACAATGCCACTAGAATGAGTTCAATCAGAGACCATTTGTTACCTTTCCTACCGCTTCCTATTTTTAAAATAATGTATTTAAAGATTCCCCTATCCGTGTATTGATTGTTTGCAACACTTGTGGATATCCCCTTTCCCCACTTCCAAATATCTTAGGCCTCAAGGGGCCCTTGTAGGAAAAAAAAAATTATGCTTTGTCATATCACTTCACTGATTACTTCACTGAAACACCTTTTTGTAGCCAGCACTTCACTGATTCTTTTATTTATTTTTTATAATTTCATTAAACCTTTTTATTGTTATTATTATTATTATTTCACACGGTTTAAAGGCTAAAATTAATTACCAAAAGTATTTCAACCGTCCCACAACCTCACGGTCAGAACACGTTGGCATCAATGACCGGACAACCGTCAACCTGCAGCGGAAGTGGACAAATCTCACCAATAAGTGTGATCGGTAGACCAGCATGTACCAGAACACGTTGAGGGAGGAGCCGGGCATTAACCCGAAGTTGGCTATCGAGCTCACACATGTGGACTATGCGGCTCGATATGACAACAGCTTTGACCATGTCAAGGCATGGCAACTGTTGCGCCAACCCTAGGTTTTTTTATTTCTTTTAATGTATTTTATTTTTAATTTTTTATGTTTATTTATCTTTAATGTTCTTATTATTTAAGTAAATTTTAAACAAACGGTTAATAAAAAAAATAAAACAACCGGTTAAATACAAAAAAAAGGTATATATAAAAGTCAAATAAAAAAGAAAACCGGTACCAGCACGGTAAACAGAACCAACAAAACGGTCCACATGACCACTACCAGCGTGGGTGGCGGCGGTGTTACCCTGCTGGTAGTTGGTACCCGTGGACAATTTGGGTTGCGCCCCGTCCCCCCTTATTGTAGAGGTGCTCTATACTAAACCCATTAAATATTCTAACCCCAGTCCATGTATGAAGACGCAAAACCATTCCCAACCGCAAAACCAATGGAAAATAACCAGCCCGTATCAAACTCAACCGGCCCCTAATAGTCTGGGTTACGGTCTTACTTCTTAAGGACAACAACTTCAGGGTTAAAGTGAGGTAGAAACACAAACAAGTGTTTAGGAACCCATAATGGTCCAAATCAAGCATACTAAGATATTAATTGTTGAAAAAACCCAACACATTTTGTAAAATCTGAAAAAAAAAAAAAAAAAAAAAAAAAAAAAAAAAAAAAAAAAACCCATAACGGCCAACGTTGCGCGCATTGGAGCACATTATGCAAAATTTTCGCAATATTTTTGCATCATGTAAACGCAACGCATCGGCTATTCTGACGCTCTCTAATCGGCGCAACAGACGCATCGCGCATTATGCGCGCATTTAAAACCAAGTATAGGCATTACATTTCATCTATAATACAAAGGTCTACCATTATCAATCATTCAAAATGAGCCTGTTCTACACAGTGATGGATGAGTGAAATAGGCCGTGATAGCCTTCAATTTGCCATTTACAAAATTTTTCTCCACCTGAAACCAGATATGGTCATAATCAGATATATTCGATCATGTTTGAAGTCACACGAATATGCATCTAAAATATCAACATATCATTCAACCAATTTGCAAAATATTCATGAAAAAATAAACATCAGTACTACAACTAAAAGGTAGCGAAGTACCTCGAGTGTCCATGGAGGATTAGCAGACAGAGATAACTCAGCTAGTTGGTCGATGTCAACATTTCTTGGAAGAAACATAACAATTCTTGGAGCTATTTCTTTAGCCACATTGAAGAGAAACCGCCTGCAATAAGCCCATATTAAACAAATAAATAAACCCCTAACTACAGCCGGAAGTGACAACATATTGGGGTTAAGAAACCAAACCCGTCATGTGGCTTGAGCATCGTATTGATGTCAAAGTTTCTTGCTTTAGCATATTCTGGTCCTCCCCAAGGCGGAGACAAGAATACAACATCAGCCTGGACATATTAAAATATTACATATGAATGTTTTAAATCAATATTGGAAGAATGCACTTAAACTTTGATACCTTTAACTTTTGTGCTAGAATGAAACAGTCGCCTGTTATGAATTCTATAAAATCGGTGACTCCATAAATGGCTGCATTATGTTGTGCATACTCGATCTTCTTTGGATCAATATCAATAGCAATAATGTGGGTGCTTCTGAAATATAGTTATATACAAATGTCAAACTTCTAGAATGTGGAAAAAAATATTTATTCAGACTTTCTAGATTTAGCTTACTTTGATGCAAATCGGATGGCATTCCCACCAACTCCAGTAAAACAATCAACAATAATGCCACTGCCACAACGAAAAGCATGATGATTTGCTATGCATTCGGGAGTCGCTGAAAACCAACCTTCTTCGTCCATTTGTATACCGTCGTCATATTTGGAGAAAAGTATGTATCTTTGACACCAATATTTGCTAATAACTGGGGAAATTTCTTCCATTAACATATCATATTCAAGCTCTGCAAAAGTTAGATGTTGATTAAAGGAGACGAATGATAAAATCAAGTAAGATCACACATGTAACTACCTTTACTGTCAACAGATGATTTCCTGCGTGCCCTCCTTTGTTTTACTTTCTTTTTTCTTTTGTCATCGGTATTATCGTCCATTGTAGATGAAGTTAGAAACATTTCATTTGATTCATTTGGCAGATAAACAGAAGCTGAGTGTTCCATTCCTGGAGGTGGGTCCCATGTTGACTCCTCTGTTTTACAATTGTAATAGTAACTTCTTTCATAGTATTCATCCCAATATGTCATCCAATCTCCAAATTCACCATTGCTTCCATTATGAATCGGATCACAATTATCAGGTATCAGAGAATGTGGTTCAACATTTATGTTACTGCAGATCTGCTCAACTTCAGACATTTGATTAGCAACCAAAGGATCTCCTAACCTCTCATCTAAACATCCATTGTTTGAATTCTCCTCATTGTCATCATGTATATCACCAACTGCATTGACATGGAATATGATGAACCAGACATACCAATGGGTTTGATCTAAGATTTAAACTAGACCAGCTGAGGATTTGATCCAGCTTAATAAATTATTATCTTGTCCATCAACTAAAAAGTCGTGATCCGACCCATGACTCAGTTAGTATGAATAAATGGACCACACCCCAGATCAACCAACTTAATGTTAATTATTAAATGAAACATGAGACACCCCAATCCCATGGCCCCTCCCCGTTTAACCATGTGCCTTATCTCACCTTACTCTTTAAAAAGTTCATTGTTATTGAAACGTGTTACATAAAACAGGATTCGTCTTAAAAATTTATGGCAGTAAGACTACTCAAGTTTTTTTCCTAAAAACTGGCCATCATAACTAATCACTTCGTTACAAAATTTATAACATGAAATAATCTAACTATTAAAAAAATGGTGTTGGATTTTAAATTAGATTAACAGTCTTTACAAGTGTTGAATATGACTCTCATTTTTATAAAGCTTGATGCTATTAAAAAAATAACATTTTAACATCCAGTGTGTGCATCAAGTTGGAACTATAAAACCAGATATGTGTGTGTGTGTGTTGATCTGCAAAATATAAGCCTAAAATAACATTTTTTGATAATTTGAAAAATTAATAGATTGGTTTGGTTACGGTTTAGAATCAAACTGGAGCTAACTAAGAACTGATATTTGAAAAAATCATAAACAGAACCAAACCAAAAACCTGCCTTATAACTTTATTGTTAGCTAACCTAGTTTTGTTCCATCTGACGTCAGTTCAGTTTTCCGGCCAGACAGTTTTCCACACCCTTTATTAAAAATTTTATTATAAAAAATGTACTCAAAACTATAAAGAACATATCATGCAAAAAAGTACTCCCATTATAAAATAATGTTCTTATTACAGGTGTAGTCGTATACGTATTCAAAAGTAATGACAAATCGTGACGTTCTAGATTATATCATTGAAAGAATAAGAAGCAGACAAATACCAAAAAGAAATATCTATAAAGGAAAAGATAAGGATAGTGGAGATGTATTATAGTGTAGTGGAACATGGTAGGTTTGAGGTGGTGTGGGAAGGAAGAGAGTGATTAGTGGAGTGTCAAAAAGTAAGACAAATATAGAGCAGATGGAAGTATAACAAAAAGTTTCTTGATCATTTGGATCATATAAGTGGATCAGATCCAGATCAAGACCCAGCCCACCGACAGGTTTGCAATCTTACATGGACAACATCATAAAACAGAATCTTACACTCTTTCACTTCAACAGAATCAGAAACTTCACATGCGGTTTCCTCATAGGTATGCAAAACTTTGGTGTGGGCATCCTTCCTTCTTCCTTTGACTTTTCCTTTCCGTTTCTGGAAACCCAGTATGAACATCATTGGATAGGGAAAAAAACATTTTAGTGGTCACAAAGAAAGAATACCAAAATCTAATATGATTCAAATCCCTACCTTAACTACTCCTTTTTTAATACAAGTTAGTAATTAAACCATAGCATGTTAAGAAGCTGAGTATCAACACTTAAAAAAATTAATATCTAATTAATCTTTTCACCTTTCTGGTTTCAATTTATGAGTGCCTCCCAGTTAAGGAAACGTGATTGCAATGTCTCCTAGAAGGTCCAACAGCCACCAGAAAAATATTGCAACAAGGGAAACAACGCATCATTCTAAAACTGAACTGAATGATGAGATACAAAAAATAAGAATGACAAAAAAGATACAACTTACCTCCTTGTTTGTGCAGAAGGAAAGAGGAAGTCCGAGTTCATTCATCTGCCTAGATAATTCAGTATCAACATGTGAAGAATTGCTTTCTGAAACACACAAATTGTCATCATCCTTCACTGTTTTCTGCATCACAAAATTGTATTTTGAGATGCTAGAATGAAGAGAAAGAACTTCTGCAGTTTAAACACACAGTATACTAGAGCATTATATCACCGCAACACCTAACTGTATGAATATTCTATTTGTACACAGCGACCGTACATTCATGAATCGTCTACAAATGGATTGATCGCCATTCGCCAATACGTTCAAATAAGCCCAACCAAGCAACTGAAGACCAACACTAGTACCGGCTACGAACTAATTAACGGTGTCAAGTTCAAAACTAATACTACTTAAATCCTATATTCAAGAACTACTGTATTTAACATATAAGATCAAAGTTCTTGCCTATAAATCAGAGGGTACAGTAAAAAAACAAATTTACCGAGGAGTCAAGAGAAGTTGAACCATATGACATCCCAGTACAAATATCAACCCTGTAACAAACCAAACAACAATTAGGCAAATAATAACAAACTTATTATTAACATCTATCAAATTGTTTAAATAATAATGAAGAAATGATACCAAAAGTGGACTTGAGTAAGGTTAAAGAGGGATCCAAGTGCTTTGATTGAAGGATAGTCTTCAAGTTCGCCTATAACATCACCATCTTCCATAGGTTAGAAAAAAAGGTGTTATGTATCAAGTCAACGATGAATTGAAGGGGATTAGGGCTTGAATATGGAAGGGGTAGATTGTGCCGATGATGGATTGACGTTGAGGGGATGGATTAA
Source organism: Ambrosia trifida (assembly GCA_028751855.1). Taxonomy (NCBI): domain Eukaryota; kingdom Viridiplantae; phylum Streptophyta; class Magnoliopsida; order Asterales; family Asteraceae; genus Ambrosia; species Ambrosia trifida. The sequence goes on along the minus strand of CM054124.1, from coordinate 106,945,105 downwards.
GGCTCGGTTTTTGTATGGAACTAAACCTTGTTAACTCTACCGTTTGTCAACAGCCTATGTCATATCAACCGATACAAACGCGATTGATTATCCATTAACGCTAAATTTACGATCACAAATTGTAACTAACGCCATTTAAAAAAAGTTGAACCTCACGTGTACTAACATCATTTAAAAAATATTAAACCCTTCTGGCAGATTGTGACATGTTAACTCGTAAAATTTAGAACGATATACGTAAAACAAAAAAATTACGAAAGATAAAAAGTATACCAAATTTGAAAGTTAAAAAATGTTTTGATTAAATTGCAAAAGATGAAAAGCTTTGATTACGAGTGAAAAATCAAATTATATGGGTTAGATTTGTAAAAGATGAAAACTTTGAATGAGCAGTGAAAAATCAAATTTTGGGTTAGATTTGCAAAAGATTTAAATTTTGAATTAGAAGTGAAAAATCATTTTTTTTTTTTTTTTGAAAAATCCTTCAAAGTCAATGGTACAATACCATAAAACATGCCAATGAGGTACTCATGTCTCATAGAGTGGTTATAGAGTGGTTATAGAGTGGTTAGGGAAAGACTTGGTGTTTCTTATGACTCAGGTTCGATTCCTACTCTCCTCATTATTTTCTACGGCATCCGTGCAATGATGGTGACAAATGCACCGAGGAGTGTTCGATCCTGAGCCGCACGCCGGTTTTCACCCGGTTGTTACTCCAGTGAGGAAACTCGTGTGGAGGCAGTACGGTTTCCGGGGGAATGTCGTAACCATGTTTGATACACCAGCGCGGGCCCGATTAAAACAACGTAGTCTGGGCAGACCTTGGTTAGTGATGCCGATTAGACAGTGTGATATTGAGTCACTCATATGAAATTCACCGTTCAAAAAAACAATACCATATAACATAAAGAAAGTTAGTAATTATAGGTTGAATTATTAGAAGACTAGATATTTGCCCGCGTTGACACGCAGTTCAACAACGTACGATTATTTGGAGTAGTATAACGTATAAGAAAAATAAAGTAGAAACATTTTATTAAAATTTAAAAGCAACGAATACACATTTATTCAAATATCGCTGAAAATTTCCTTATAAACCACATTTTTTGTTTTAGTCATCACTTTCCCACCAGCATCAAGTATAAGTAACTTCACGCCTGCCCTGCTTTTAACTCTTGACAATGCGACATAAAGCTTGTAACATCGCAAAATTTTCCCCAAAATTTTAATACATAAAAAGCCCTTATATATATATATATATATATATATATATATATTTATTACACCTTTATCATTAATATTATACAAATGTGCCTAAGTCTTTATTTATCCTAACTCACAACTTATATACATACATAAATGTATATACATAATAATAATATGATTCTAAATTATTATTTTTTTTCACATACAAGATTTTTTTTTTAAATAAAGCCTTGAGTCAAATAGTCAAAGTCCTAGTCAAAGTCTTAGTCAAACAGTCAAAATCTTAGTCAAATAGTCAATTCATCATAAAACCTTACTTTATGGTGTTGACCAATTTTAATGGCTAATTGACTCCAAAACTAGTATAAAAACCCACCTATGACCCATTATACTTTGCACCTCTAAATCGATTGTTTCAATCCGATTAAACTTTCCCTCATACCTTTCTTCTATAGTCTATTACTTCTACAATTGAAGCTTTGATTATAAGCTCTTGTAATTGGCGAATTGGAAGCTTGATATTCTTTCTTTTTCGTTTTCTTCAATTTGGACTAGCTACGTTGTTGAGTCTTTGGGATTCGCCTCGCATACATTCACAACACATTATTCTATTTTTTTTTACGAGACATAACATTTTGCTAAGGTGAGTTTTACATAGCCCCTTTTCTATTTATCACCATTTTTGGGGTGAAACATGTTACAACATTATTTATGCAATTCAATCATCAATGTGTCTATGTGTATTTCTATGTTGCATTATGTCTTGAACATGACTAGGGTAAGCACAATTCTAGCATAAACATTCATCAGCCAAACGGTATACATTGATAGATCTATTGGACTGACAATCCCACCCGGATACGTGCCTCCTACAAAGGTTGCGTGGGTGTTTGTTACTGCAATATAAACGAGTGAACCATGAGCGTATGGGATGTACCACAATACAACAGTCACAAGGTTGATTATGCACTCGATTTACTTCTAGTATGTTTTCGCATATGGACTAGATTGCCATGACACATGAATTGCACAACAATTTTATTCGATTATCAAAACCTATGTAATTCTCACCAACTTTTGTTGACCCAAAATATTTTCAACTTAACATGTTTCAGGTTCTACTTGTTTGAGGATTTGAATTAATGCTTGAAGATGTGTGCATAGTTTTATTCAATTTGATGTATGAATTCTTGTAGAACAATTGTATGTAATTTATCTAAATCATATAATGAGAATTATTATTTACCATGAGCTACTGAACAATCATCAATACGTGACATCCCGATGTTTCCGCCATCGGTTGGGGTGTTACAAAGCTGGCCATGTGAGAATACAGGGTTTCTTAAATACAATCCAACCTGAATAAGGCGACTTAAATGGTATGTGTTAAAAATAGACTTATGGCATATTCAACAATAAGAAAGTAATAAAAATGAAAATAAGAAACTAACTACCACCTAAATTTCACAATTTAATTTGACACGTCTGAGAAGATGAGCATTACCCATATCGACCCGCTAAAAAAGCTTCGAGCATATTTTATTCTATTTGACACCTTTGAAAAGGCAAACATTACCCAAATCGACCCGTTAAGAAAAGGGAAGATTGCCCCAATTCACCTATGGCCTATGTATTAGATAAAGGAACATCAATCTAATCAAAACACCATAAACACACTGTTGGCGACTTTTACCCTATTTGACCCATTGGAAAAGTTGAACATTACCCAAATCGACCGATTTATAAGTAAACAAACATGAACCTACACCACTAAAACAACATTTTATAACCCTCTTTTAACTAATCAACTAATTCACATAACCCATATGCTTGCATTTGATAAAAAAGCTACCGTTCAAGGTCTCTGAGTAAGCAACTTAGAACTTCCTTAACTTTGCATCAACATCGATATGCTTACTCATTTCAGAGTGTTGCCTACAAATATTTAAGTACTAAGATCAAGTAAACTAACAATACAAAAAACAGTGTGTTTGGATGTGCATTTTAAAAGCGATTATATGAGCTTTAAGCGATCAAAATCATAGAATTAGCTGTGATACCTCAAAAATCCACATATAAGTCAAAAGTCAAATACCAAATGGACATTCAGTTTTCAAATAAATAATCAATGAACTTCAGCGAGAGGTAATTACGTATATAACATTACTTACATGTAGAAAAACACCGATAGGATGACGCCCGCAAATAGTATTATCAGAGACAAACCTGTCCTCAAAAGTCTTTAAATTTCTCGCGCTCCATATTTGCGAAATCGTTGCTAACCCCACATTGTGTAAATCTTCTTCCACCTTTTGCTTCCCGGACTACTCCACAGCCGGGTGTTTAATAACTTTCCTAAACACTATAATCCATAATTTTTAATTTTTTTAAAATAAAAACATTTAATAACTATTCTATTTTTAAAATTCAAAAAAAAGTCATTAATGTTTTTATTAATGTTTTTTATTTTTTAAAAATCGAAATCATTCATTAATGTTTGGGTCAACGTGTTTAATAACTTTCCTAAACACTGTAATCTAGATTTTTAATTTTCTTAAAATAAAAAAAATTTAATGACTATTCTATTTTTAAAATTCAAAAAAGAGTCATTAATGTTTTTATAAAATTTTTTATTTTACATCAACGAAAATTATTCATTAATGTTTCGGTCAAAGTGTTTAATAACTTTCCTAAACACTATAATCCAGATTTTTAATTTTTTTTAAATAAAAAACATTTAATGACTATTCTATTTTTAAAATTCAAAAAAGAGTCATGTTTTTATAAAAGAATTTATTTTTTAAAAATCGAAAATCATTCATTAATGTTTCGGTCAACGTGTTTAATAACTTTCCTAAACAATATAATCCACATTTTTTGTTTTTTTAAAATAAAAAACATTTAATAACTATTCTATTTTTAAAATTCAAAAAAGAGTTATTAATGTTTTTATAAAAAAAATTTATTTTTTAAAAATCGAAATCATTCATTAATGTTTGGGTCAACGTGTTTAATAACTTTCCTAAACACTGTAATCCATATTTTTAATTTTCTTAAAATAAAAAACATTTAATGACTATTCTATTTTTAAAATTCAACAAAGAGTCATTAATGTTTTTATAAAATTTTTTATTTTACATCAACGAAAATTATTCATTAATGTTTCGGTCAAAGTGTTTAATAACTTTCCTAAACACTATAATCCAGATTTTTATTTTTTTTTTAAATAAAAAACATTTAATGACTATTCTATTTTTAAAATTCAAAAAAGAGTCATGTTTTTATAAAAGAATTTATTTTTTAAAAATCGAAAATCATTCATTAATGTTAAGGTCAACGTGTTTAATAACTTTCCTAAACAATATAATCCACATTTTTTGTTTTTTTAAAATAAAAAACATTTAATAACTATTCTATTTTTAAAATTCAAAAAAGAGTTATTAATGTTTTTATAAAAATATTTATTTTTTAAAAATCGAAATCATTCATTAATGTTTGGGTCAACGTGTTTAATAACTTTTCTAAACACTGTAATCCATATTTTTAATTTTCTTAAAATAAAAAACATTTAATGACTATTCTATTTTTAAAATTCAAAAAAGAGTCATTAATGTTTTTATAAATTTTTTTATTTTTTAATAATCGAAAATTATTCATTAATGTTTCGGTCAAAGTGTTTAATAACTTTCCTAAACACTATAATCCAGATTTTTAATTTTTTTTAAAATAAAAAACATTTAATGACTATTCTATTTTTAAAATTCAAAAAAGAGTCATGTTTTTATAAAAAAATTTATTTTTTAAAAATCGAAAATCATTCATTAATGTTTCGGTCAACGTGTTTAATAACTTTCCTAAACACTATAATCCAAATTTTTACTTTTTTTTAAAATAAAAAACATTTATTAATTGTTATATTTTAAATATATTATGAAATCATAATTTAAAGATAATAAATAGGTGTAATGGTTACCATTATTAACTTTAATTTCAAAATTTTAATATTTTTTTAAAAGATAAAGTCATTCAAAATGTGTAATTAAAAGGATAATTAGTATGTGTAATTTCTTACCATTATTAAACAAAATTTGAAATACATTAATTTTGTCTATATCAAATTTAAATGTTTCGAAATTTTGTGTATATCGAATTTGAAATTAATAATTCATTATTTAATTGATTACCAACATAAACTAAACTAATATTAGGATTATATAAGGAAATTAATAGGATCAATTAATGTATTAATAAGAGTTGACACAACTTATGTAGGGACTTTGAATCATATTAACTGTGTAAATAAAATAATAATTAATATGTGTAATTTCTTACAATTATTAACCAAAATTCAAAATTTTAAATTTTGTCAAATTCGAAATTAAATATTTCGAACTTTAATTTGGAATTTGAAAATTGAAAGTTGAAATTCAAAATTCGATATTTAACTAATTACCAATATAAGCTAAACTAATATTAGAATAATATAACACAATTAATAGGATCAATTAATGTATTAATTGGAGAGTTGACACTACTTATGTAGAAACTTTGAATCTTATTAAATGTGTAATTAAAAGGATAATTAGTATGTGTAATTTTTACCATTATTAACCAAAACTCAAAATTTGAAATTTTGTATAATTCGAATTTAAATATTTTTAATTTTAATTTGAATTTTGAAATTCAAAATTCAAAATGTAATTTATTACCAATATAAATTACACTAAATTTAGGAAGTGAGTAATTTGAATGTAATAAGGAAATTTAATGAGTTCCTAATTTACGTCAGTTTCCTTTCTCATTCACATTTTTTTGCTTTTCTTTAAAAAAAAAGAAGTAAAAAGACTAAAACGTGAAAACGTGACATATCTTCAATTTATCAATATCTCTATCATACAAAGCATGAACATAAAAAACAGCCTTGGAATATGACACATTTAACAAATTGCCACTAACGCCGTTTTAACAACACCTTTTAAAAACGACCCAAATTGAAGACTTTGTTTTCCAAACCATTTTTTTCTTTATAAATTTACGCATAAATCCAAAAACAATACATTATTATTATCTATAACTGAACCTAATAATCGTTTTAGAGGTAAATTGAATGTAATTCATAACATGAGCATGGGAAATATTGATGAACAACTAAATAAAGAAGATTAGAAACTCTTACCGTGAGGTGAACCGTCTCTGGGATTGAAGCTAATAATTGTCCGTCCTGTATATCGAGATGAAAAAACTCGTGTATTAAAAGCCGCCTAATCAAACACCGAATGATCCCAAATGCAAACCCGAGCAGTCTAAACAACCAAAAAATATGTTGATAAAAAAACAAATTTGTTGATAAAAAAACAAAAACAAATCAGAAAAAAAAATTAAAATTATCAACTAAAGTTTGCGAATGAAAGGGGATGCCTAAATACTTGTCGAAGATTGACTAATATTACGAAAGAAGAAAGTTATTAATGTGATATAAAAATAATTTTGATTAAAATGAGATAATTTTTGTATTGTTACCTCGTATGATATGTTATCAATATCGAGCCACCTATCCATGCCATAGAACATTAACCTGAAAATCAAATTAAATTACGAAATGATACACACTCGAACTCAATGAGCATACTGTAAATTATACATACACATTCGAGCTTCTCCAATTCACATAGAGCTTCTCCAATATCTTGAGGCAACTCCTGAAACATACGCATTCGAACAAATAATATATGTGTTAGTGCGTGTATATCATATATGCATGAATTATGTATGTAATTATGTACGTGCGACATTAAACATACCTGGCAATCTCTGCTGATTTTAACCGGTTTGTAGTCATTCAATGGGTTTTTCAAGTGAAAAGTTTTCTGAAAAGGCAAGTCAGATGTTTTCCATTAAAAATTAATGGACACTGAGATGAGGCTATAACGTGTTATAGTGTAGACAAATAATTTGGATTAATCTATAAATTAATCTTTAAAACAAATACCTAATTCGGTATTACATGGACGTGCGACCCCACGGTTTGCTTCCATCATACCCATTGCTCCAAACATTGTCTCTTCTCCAACCAACCGAGGACATCATTTGGGCATACCCTTGGAAGTAGCCACTCATATTGACACTAAATATTAATATCACCTTACCAGAATTCTGCAAAGACATGGCGTGCACTTTAGACGGTTCTGGAAAACACTGACACAGAGAACAATGAACTTACATGATAAGCTTCTTCCAATATCGGTTCGTTCATCACTTTCTCTCTCTAGATCTCTGCGTGTCTCTCTCTCTGTATTATGTTCTCTATGAATTTTGAGTTTAAATTGTTTTAGGGAAGTTAATTAATTCAATGAGAAGCTTTGACCAAATCATAATGAATTACCTAATTTAATATAATTACCTAATTTAATATAATTAATGAATTTTGATTTTTAGAAAAAACGAAAATTTTATAAATTCTCACAATGGGACACTTGGCACAAATTGATTGGCTATGTAATTGGAGGCACAATGTGGGATTGACAAGTGTCCTCATGGACTTTGTTTTATTAGATGTATAGATTTTGGGAAAGTATTCTATCAATCTTAAACTTAGTAAAATTGTTTCTTGATATCTAAAGAGCTATGAAAAAAAGCCTTGTATGTTTAAATTGTGCAAACATAAAAATACTAGCATTTGTTTGTGTGAAATATAAATCACGATAAAGAAAAAAACACAACTATATATAACCCCGTTTGACCTACACTTTTATCGTCGAATTATAGATAAAGAATAAGTACGTCGCAACGCTATATTCAAAATTTTATGAAAATAACAAAAAAAGTAAACGACCCCACTTTATAACTTTATAAAATAAACCAAATGACAGAAATAAATACGTCGCAACGGCATACTCGAAATTTTATAATACATCGTATCTAAAAAGGTAATAAGCGAAAAACAAACTATGCTCAAAATTAATTATAATAATACAACATGATAGTAATTAAAATAATAATAATAATAATAATAATAATAATAATAATAATAATAATAACTTTAGAATTGTATCCATAGACAAAAATAAGCACATCATACATGAAATTATATTAAACAACGTATCTAAAAAGTTATAACGGAAATACGCGGTAATTATAATAATGTTTTTTTTTTTTGGAAAGTAATTATAATAATGTTTTAATTCTTTAAACCATTTAGTTTTCTTTTAATTTTATTTTTGCATTGCATTCATTAGGTTTTCAAAAAGGTTAATACACAAACGTGTTTAAGATAAGAGTACTTATTTTATCGGGAGCAAATGGCATTACCGTATAAGTATCTTGACAAACCAAACAAATATAGAGTTGATAATTGGTACGACGAACAGAGCCAATACAGAGTTGAATGGTTTATAGTCTCTCAATGGTTAAGAGGTAATATCTTAATGGTTGTCTCTTAACCATTCAGAGGTTATGGACCATTAAGTGGTAGCCTCTCTCTGAATGATCATTAAGTACCAAACAGCTCCTTATATTTAAGTTTGGTATCATAAGTTATACCAAATATCGGTGACTTGACGAACCAAACCGATATTGAACTTCCGTTGCATCGCGTGAGGAGGGAGTACTACTAGTTTCAACTCATATGGTTATACTTGCTGCAAATAATTTATATGATTAAAATGATAGAATGCATCATTCACTTTAACTAACATAACACAAGGTATCTATAAACCATAAAGTCTTCCTACGTATATTTAGCATCCAAAAAATACACACCCTCATGGTCCTATAATAATTTGTACCCGATGCACCACTGTCATTCTCACACCTAACCTCATACTTTCTCTAGTGTCTCCAAATACCGATGGAGTCTTATGTATAAATAACCCGACATTTAACTCACATAAACATGTATGCATGAACCCATTCTTCCTAACCCATATTTACATACGCCAAAGGACATTCCGATTCACACACGGACACTATATACCCCCTTCACCAAGGACCCGAAATCGTCTTTTTCAGACGGTTTCGTTTTGCTCCAGGTTTCGTATTCATCATCTCCAGAACCTGAAATTAACAACAAAAAGAAAATGGTCAAAATTTCATTTAAAGAGCCTTGGTTACTCACAATCGCCTCAATATCATTAGTGATATGAACTTGATACAATAGTTATAAAAAAGTAATTTTCATAATTATTTAGAAAGTCAATTTCATTTCCTTTTTTTTTTTTTCAACCAACCATCTTTATACTCCTTTGATATAAGGGAGTACAACATAATGATTTCAGTGTTCAATAAGATATCAATGTTCTTCCTTTGAGATTATTCTCTGTTCTGTCATCTAGTAAAAAAAAAGATTCAAACTTTTAGTCAACAAACTTAAAAGGGTATTCATGAAACATCAAAAAGCCCCTTGAATTCAATTAAAACAATAAGACCGCCGTAGTGGACTTTAAATGGGGCACTAAGGCAGCCATTAACGCCATTTTGGCACTGCTACCCCCCCCCCCCCCCCCCCCCCCCCCCGGCGCTAATCAACCTAAACCTTAAAGTCCCTATGTTGACTAGGACGCCAGGTGTCGCAATTTTCCCAAGTGCGGGCTTTAAAATTAAAGCCCACTACACATGGTCAACAGAAACTTTCCGTTTATAGTTACTATTTTTTTTTTGTACCTGATTTTTCTGCATCTTCAACAACTCTTCCTGCAAGATTGTAGGTATGTAAATTCAGAGTCTTAAACTCTTAATTATAAAAAAGAAATTGTGAGAAAATAATGATTCATACAATCAGATATGTTTTCACCTGTTTCCGTTTCAGTTCTTGATTCTTCTGTTTCAGTTCCGAAACTTCGGCTTCCAGTTCCATAGTATAGGCCTACAAACACAAACACAAAGAAATAGAATACATAATGCATATCGGTTTAAAGTCCTAAAAAACTAGTAAAACTGATCAATCTAAAAGCAGAAAAGTTAAGCATATTAACCTGTTTACGAGCGCGTGATCTAGCCGCTGACTCACGATTCTTAATCATCCGCCTCTGCCTCCTCTCCACAACTTTCTCAATGGCACCATTTTTCCTGCCTCTAAAAATTCCATTAAAAACATAAGGCGTAGGCGATACAGAAGACGTATCACCACCATTACTCTTCCCTAAACCATCCGACGAAACAGCTGGAGACCCTGCAGCAACCGTAACCCCACCCATCAATCCCATCCCACCTAAACCACCATTCATAACCGTATCCGGAAGCCCCACAACTCCATTCCTGATCACAGAATGATTACCCGTCGGTATAGCAATAGGCGGACCGCCTCCACCTCCATAAGGCATATTATTCTGCTTAGGAAACAGCGGTGGCGGTTGAGTTTGCGTAGAACCTCTAACTCCATTCCCACTTAATGGCATATTCCCAGCCTGGAATGAAATCTGATTACTACTCCCATTCCCATCAACTGCAGCATTAGCATTAGCATTAGCATTCTGCATCTGACCCGGCCCATGTTGAAACCCGATTCCACCAAACCCGGGCTCATCCCTAACCACCCCAGCTTTAAACAGAAACTCCTCAAGAGTCATCTCTCCTAAAGTCTGCTGCCTTTGGGGCAAATCCGGTTGACCGAAACCGCTATTATACTCCTTTGACAAATCTTTCCAAACTTCATCCACTGTCTTTTGGCTCAATGTTCTTGGCAAAGTCAATGACCCTTGCCTCTGTAAACCTGTTCCTGTTATTCCGGTTGTTCCGGTCCCACCGACACCGCTAACACCGGTGGTAGTGTTATTTGAATTTGCCATTGTTTGCATTTCTTCTGCATTCCAAATGTTTTTTAGTAACTCATCCATATTCATTGACCCAAAATCTTTACCAATACTACCCATTGTGGTTTGCAGCTCATCAAAAGTCAACGAATAGATTGATCCTTGTCTAGTCAACGGAAAGTTTCCTGGTGGCCTGCCACCACCTCTGCTATCCGTTGGTTGACTTCCAAAGCCCTTAAAATTCATAACTAATATGCAAACACAAAAAGAAACAAATTCATATCAAATTTCATCAAACATAATAATATTCACTCTGTTTCACGCATAATTATAATTATAATAATAATAATAATAATAATAATAATAATAATAAAATAACTCTGCTTTTCATTTTTTTGGTAAATTTCATCAAACAGAACTAAATTCACATCAATTGAGCTCCAAGATATTAACAGTTATTAGTTATCAAACACATTAAAATCATTAATAAACTGAAAATATCTAGTAACAGCACAGAGATTCATTAAAATATGAATTACTCTGTTTTTCTTTATTTATTTTTTTGGGAAATTTCATCAAACATAATTGAATTCACATGAATTGAATTCCAAAATATTATCATTTATCAGTTATCATACCCATTAAAGTCATCAACAAACGCGATATATAGAATAAGAGCACACATCTTCATTAAAATATGAAATTACTCTGTTTTTTTTTCTTTTGGTAAACTTCATCAAACACAATTAAATTCATATAAAAAATAAGTCATTCAAAACGTTCGCCATTATTATTATTATTATCAGCTGCTACCCACATCAAATTCATCAACCAACTTAAATTATCGGATAAGAACACACAGTTTCATAAAAATATGAAATTACTCTGTTTTTTTTTTTTTTTTTTTTTTGGTAAATTCATGAGATAACTAAAAAAAGAAACAAAACCCAGATGGGAGGTTGATCAAACAAGACTAAATTACTAAACTTGAAAGATAATGATCGCAATCATGATGTTAATAAATGAAAGAACCAAAACTAGGAAAAAAGATGAAAAAATAAGTTACCTGAATTGATTGATCACTGAATAAAATAAATAAAAGCTTCCTGAAATGTGGGTTTTATCTAATCAGACAATCAGTTGATTAAATTATTAAAAGAGCATGGAGTAGCAACTGTACTTGTAGCAGAAATAAAGGAGTGTGAAGTTGTGTTTATATAAGGGAGTGAAATGATATTTTTGAAAGTGTAGGGTCTGATTAGTAGATATTATTATTATTGTTATGTGAGTGGTTTTTTTATGTTTGGGTGGGGCCCGCAATATGAGAGACGTGGACGGCTGAATGGAAAAGAGCCTACTAGAGCTCGAAAAGTGGCTTGATCATGACCGGACACGTGTACGTGGAAGAATTGGTGGTTTTGTGATGCAAGATATTTGTCTTGAAGTGGGATGGACTTTCTTGTGACTTAACAAGAAAGTGTTAATGGTAACATGCTCTTCAATATTATGTGAATCAATCAAAATAAAAATATTATGGTTTGTAAGTTTTATATCTACTAGCAGTAGGGCTGTTCAATTTTATTCAAAATCTGAAACCCAATTTGAATTTGAGGGCATCCGAACTCGAATTAAACACAATCTGAAAAACCTGAACTCGAATAACTTAAACCCGACCAGCCTGAACCATAAATAGATTGATTATCGGGTCACTTTTTCCAAACAAAAAACCCAAACAACCCGACCCGAACAACCCAAAATCCAAAACCCGAATAAAAACCCCAACATATATATTTTTTATAGATGCGTTTAAGTTTAGATTTTAAGTAAAACGATGAATTTTGATGATATTTTTGTAAAAAAAAAATAAAAAATCATATTACAACTAAACCTGAAAACCGAACAACCCGAACCAAACTAACCTAAACCTGAATAACCACAACCCAACCAACCCGAACTTTAAATGGTTCGGTTATCGGGTCACTTTCTCGGCCAAAAACCCGAACAACCTGACCTGAAAAACCCGAAGAACACCCCTAACTTGCAAGTGTTTGCGCAATGCGGCGGAGAACACATATACTTTTAAGAGTGTATACTTCGGTTATTAGGCTCAACCAAAATTGAAACTGAAGTCATCGGTTAATCTATCTTATTAACCAATTAATTAATTAATTAATTGGTTAGATTATCGGTTTTCTGTTCGGCTCAATTAGTTTTTGTTAATAACCAAAACCAAACTTTTGATAAAGTGGAGGCATAAAAGCTAAACATGTATGAATACATGAACGGTTTGATTCGGTTTGGTTAATCGGTTTCATCTGTTTTTTGTTTGTTTTCGGTTAATGCTTCGATTATTGTTCACCCCTATACATTGTTAGTCACGTAATATATCAATTTTTTTTAATTAAAAAAACTATAGAAATAATATACTCACATTAAAGAGAATTAGAGGGGGATAAAGTGTAACTAATATTAACGTACAAAATAATTATGTTCATTTAAAAATCATTGACTAGTTACTTGTTTATTATGGGAATAAAGTACAACTAATAACTGATTATTTAGAATTTAGTTAAATATTTGAAAATTTAAGTGTAATTCAGGTGATTAGGGTCGTAAACAAACCAAACGTTCGGCAAACAGTTCGTGAAATGTTCGGCGGAAAGTTCGTTTGTGTTCGTTCGTTTAGTTAAACAAACAAACATGAACAGAGGTCGCGTTCGTTCATTTATGTTCGTGAACATTTGGTAACGTGTTCGTTTATGTTTGTTTGTGTTCGATAGTTCAAGTTAATATGATAATTTTGTGTTTTTATAAGACATTATGTGATCAAGATTATGTCAAGTATATTGGAGTAATTAGATTAGTGTTTGAAATACTAAATTATCTTATTTTAATATTGTACCTTATAGCCATTAAAGTAATAAAGTTTTTAATTTTTGAGATCTTAAAATACACTTCAATTATATGTAGTCATGGCCTACTAAGGTGGGGTGGGGGAGGACTCTCAGCTTGGGCCCAATTTCTAGTGGGGCACATCCATCTCGGGCCCAATTTCTAGTGGGGCACATCCAGCGGGTCATAATGGCGGATTTACATGTATTGGAGGGGCGGCTATAACCTTATTGAACCGGTTTGAAATGACTCATATATGATCTGAGCAAATTTACAGGCTAAGGGTTTAGTGAGGAAGACGATTCGTTTAAAAAATAGTTCACGTTTATTTATTTCGTTAACGCCTGAGGCTAAAGGGCACATTTTTTTATGACTCAGCTCGCGCACCTGAATTCTCAGAGACGACCCTGTATATAATTTAGATAATATATTACTATGTGACGACCCGGAAAATTTTTCTTCTTATTTGTTTTCCCTCCTCGACTTCGGGAAATTTTCGGGACGAAAATTCTTTCAACGTGGGGATGATGTGACACCCGGCATGTTCGGCTTAAGCATAATAGTAACATCTAAGTCTACCTTAGCGAGAAACGTTTATAAACAAACTTAACTGGGTTAGTTGAGTCGGGTCAGATTAGGATTGTCCAGGGTTCAATGATCTGGAGGATCATTGGGAGTCGTTTTGGGAATACATTAGTACCGGGTTCCGTTGTTGGTGACATTACATGAACTAATTAAGTATATGTGTAGATTATGGGTCGTGCGGTGGATTGTATGCTTATACTTGCTTAAACGATGTACAAATGATTATACGTGCCTAAATATGCTAAACATAGACTATGGGTGCATGCTTATGTGTTAAGATGTGTTAGAATGCGTTAAACACGACAAACTGGGAAAAGGTTAACATGTGTTAAAAAGTGCTGTTGACATGTGTTAAAAAGTGCTGATGACCTGAATGTGGAAATAGTGGGCGAACGTGGAAATGGAACTTGAAAAATGGGCGAACGTAGAAACAAAGTGGGCGAATGTGGAAAAGTTCCACATTCGACCACATAAAAGGGGCGAACCTGGACTGGGTATAAATATCATCTTTAGCCATTTTTCACCATTTCACAAACCCTAAACGCCTCCAAACACTCTCTATCAGCTATTATCATTGGGGAAGGAGTTTTTGAGCTTGTTTTTCATAACCTAACTCTCTAAATCATTACAAGTGAAGATCTAAGGTGTGTTCTTCATTTCAAATCCTTTTTAAACAATTTTGACTTGTTTTAATCTAAACCCCAAGGGTCCAGATCTGATATCAACCTATTTTATGAATAAAAACCTTTCCTAACCAAAACCTATTCATAAACAATGAGTTTTTATGCAAATTAACATGTGTTAATGTGATATTATGCATTGTTTGATGATTTCTTGTTGTATAGAGGATATGGCAACAACCTAGGGCTGTTATTAATGATGGGTTCTGATTGAAACATGTTACAATTGATTGTTGATGGTGTTTTGTCGATTAAAGGAATCTTTGTTAGATTTAGGGCTTGTTTTTGGATAATAATGATAGAGTTAGGATAAGGGTTTCTTGTTCATGATGATTTGATGATGATGAGCTGATTATTGATTGATTTCAGAAGTTTCCTAATTGGGTAATATTTTCATGCATGATGATGTGACATCTCCATAATTTACTATTTTAGGAAACTTGTAAAAACGGATAGATTTTGGGGTAAAATTGGTAGGGTTTCGTAGGAATATATTAATGATGCTTGACTGCTGTAACTCATGATGTTTCGTGATGTTTTCGGATGTTTTTGGACGCGTTTTTGAGTAAACAACACAGCAGGGTCGAACCTGGAACACCTTCGGCCAGTCGAATGGGCGAAGGTGGGTCCCAGGGGTCGAACCTGGAAACTTGAGGGGCGAATGAACCACAAGTGGGCGAAGGTGGAAGAAAAAGGGGCGAAGGTGGAAGTGTGAACCCACATTCGACCAATCCAAGTCACCTTCGACCACTTACCACTACATTCGACCCTATGTTAACAGAAATGAGATTTTTGATACAAACTAAGTGTTTTATGCTTGAACCTTGCATGTAATCTATGTGTACTTGATTAGTTAGGGTAATGGGTCACCAACGGGATGTCGGGTCGGTCTAGTGTGTCGGTTGAACATTTAAACACGTTTTAAAACATACTTGGTTATGATCTGGACAATCGGGGACTAGATAACCTTATGGTTATTAGTCGGAACACTTATGTGAACATTTTGATAGATCTCCGGTAGAGGGATTGTCAAGGGCTAAACATCTTTACACATATTTGAGGAACGCTATCTAAGGTGAGTTCACGGCCCCACATTTTACAGTTTTTGCTTTCGGGGTGAGAAACATGCTTACAAACTCTTTTATGACTTATGACTTGTTAAACTCTTATGGCTCATGACTCTTTATCACGTTATACTATGGCTTACTTATCTTACTATACGGTTCATCGAAAATCCCTTGAAACCACTAACATGGGTATATGGCGGGGAAATATGGATAGCGCTATTGGGGACTGACAAACCCCACTCGACGGCTGGAGGCCGGGCGGGTGCATATTGTCTCTAACAAAACAAGGTCTACCGGCAATGACGGTAGCCCATAGGAAACAAAGGGTAACACACGGCTCAGTCAGTAATGGTTTCACCCGTATGAGTATCTCATTCTGCGCCTAGCTAGCGTTCTCATAAGCATAGTAGTAACTGTGATGGTAACGGTTTTCGAAGGATCACTTTAAACGTCTAATTAAAACCTGTGAACTCACCAGCATTATATGTTGACTCTTTTAGCATGTTTTTCTCAGGTCGCTAAGGTAGCAGCTGTCGGACAGGCGCACATGGTCGCACTGGAGTCGTCTCGCGTCTAGGGTCTCATCTGCATGTTTGGATTTATGAACTTTTAAACTTATGTTTTGTTTCTGCATGACGTTTGTAAACTTTAAATGCTTCCGCACTGTTTGAATGTTGGTTTTAAACTTATGCATGGTTTTTGTTTACGTATGTTTTTACATTTAGACGTCGTTTATTGTGACCGTTGACTTGGATCCTGGTGTGTCACACGCCTCGCGGTAGAACTCCGCAGGTGGAAATTTGAGGGTGTGACATACTAGGTCAGGATGTTCGATAAATTTAATTTTATATTCTTAATAAGAAATTTAGAAAATCACCAAAATGAACACGGAGCAACGTAAATTACTAAAATAAACATTTAACAAGGCTAAATTTAAAGAAGCCATGCAAAACAAATATACTTACGGGATGTCACGTGTCCCAAACCTATGAGGCTTAGAACTCTAAAAAAGCAATGGACGCGCGCTCTAAAGCAATTACAATTAGACAATTAATTGGATTCTTAGACGTCTTGTCAGATTATTAGATGTTTCAAGATTCTTAGACGTTTCATCGAATTCTTAGACGTTCCATCAGATTCTTAGACATCTAATATTAGACGTTTCGTACAACTTAAGATGTCTATGACACATTTCAAGCTGTTATTGGTTTTGTGTAAGGGTCCTTTGCTTTCTTAAAGTTTTAAGCCTTAGGCGTTTGATTTTAGTTAAGGCTAATAACCGAACCGTGCACACCCTTGACATTTTATGTGTTTCCTACCGCATCGCGTGAACACCCTTCTAGTATATTAAATATAGAAAAACTAATTTTTAGTAACTTCTAAAATGCATATATTATATATGTAGTATTTTATAAGGGCATGTGTAGTGGAGGGTTTTATGGGGCTTTATGGGGATTAAAATATTATAAAGTAATAGAAGAGTAGGGCTTTATAGGAAAATTGGGGTGTAGTGGGAAGGAGATCCATGGGGTTTTATAAAATGATTGTGTAATCATTACTTAATTATTGTTTTCTTATTTAAATAATAATATTAAATACCAAATAATATTTCATTTAATAAAAAAATTTACAAAAACTAAAAAAAACTACAAATACTAAAAAAATTACAAATACTAAAAAAATACAAATACTCATAGATCATATTTTTTTCGATTTGAGCCTTGCGTTTCAAACACATTTCCAATGCTTTGCCGGTTAGGTGATCGTGCGACTTCGTATAAAATTTAAAGTCGCGCTGAAACTGTTGATCCCTCATAAACTCAACCACCTCTCGGTTTTCTTGGATACGTTGAGCCCCGATGTCGCGTATGTCTTGTAGGCGTTGGTTTATCTCAGAAAACGCCTGACTTAACTCGTTCACCCCTGACGAAGACTCTGCCCGGGCGGCTCGAGCAGCCTTTCGATCGGGCGGATGGGGTATCTCTTCCGCCCCTTCCTCCCCTGCAAAATAAGCATTTTCTTCGACGTTTAGGTCAATGTCACGCGCGTAAGACGTTGGCGTTTTGGGATCAACTGACTCAGAGGTATTCGACTTCTTTGAAGGCCTCGTATTTCTGGCCCTAGATGAAGAAGTTCCAACCGTTGGGCGGACGTTGGACCATTTGGAGAATTCTCGCAGCAGCCGCCAAACCCTCAAGTATTGAAAATTCCCATGTGTTTTTTTTTTAAATTCTTCCAAAGCCGCCTCCAAAATATTCTCGTCGTTTTGGCCAGATTTCCAACCATACCGGGTGTGTTGATAAATGGCTTGAGAGTTGGTGCATTTGCTGTTAATATCGCTCCACTTGCCCGATATGGAATCCGCGGGCCGGTAGTCTTCTCCCCTACCAACGAGACCAAAAATTATTGTTCGGATTCTTTTCCAAAACTCTCCTTTGTTTTGATAGTTCGCTAAAAAAACAAACCAAAAAAATATATAAGAGCGCGTTGAAAAAAATATATGTAAAAAAATATAGCATAACAAAAAAATATATATCTTACAAACAATGGGATCCTTCGAAACAACAACCCACGCTCGGGCTAACGCGAACAACTCCTCGCCATCCCATGGTTGTATGGTTTTTTCTCGCGCGGGGTTCGGTCTCTTTCTTTTCGTGGGACCATCTTTGTCGCCCGGTTGGTCGCTCGGGCTCTTGCTCCAGCTGCTGTGTCTATGAAACCGAGATTGGGTCTTGCCAAGCATTTGATGACCCGAACATATGAGAAGACCCGAACACTTGTGATGACCTGTAACCTCCATCATTGAAGTTATACATGTTTAGGTCCCATCCTATGGGTTGGTTTAACATGTTCATAAAACCTGCTTGGTTTTGAACCGAACCTGAAGCTATGGGTTGGTTAGGCTCGCCAATAGATTGAGAACCGAACCCGAAACCACCTCGACCGATAGAATTCATCTTTGTGAGTTTGTGTTTGATTGTTTGAGTTTGTGTTTGAATGTTTTGTGTTTGATTGTGTGTGTGAATAGTTCTTTGATTGTGTGTGTTTGATTGTGTTGTTTGTGTGTTTGATAGTGTTGTTTGTTTATATGTATAGATTGTTTACTTTTTTTTATTTTATAAAATGACCGTTTAAACACATACGGCCAAACCAATCCCCAACATTCACTTTGCAACGTTCAAATTCCAATCCCCAACACACATAACGCTTGTTACCACCACAAAGCTTCCCCCCATAGCGCCCTCATAGCGCCGGAGGGGGCGGTGTTCCCGGCGCTATATGAGGCCAAAGCGTTCGGGCATGAAGCTTACTAAACAAGCACTAAGTGGTATTGTCTGTTGATATTTGTGGTATGTTTGGCAAAACTAGCTGGTAGCTAGAAACTTTTTTAAATATATTTTGGTGTTTGGCAGAGAATTACATGCATAGAGATAAGATCACGTACAAATAGATTTTTTGTACGAACTGTACGAATCGTTTAAAAGGGACGGTGGCATTTTAGTAATTAATGAAAAAATTACTTTATACTTAACCAACTTTTTGAAGGTTCTACTTAACAACAAATTTCATTTAAAAAACCCCCACATCAGATTTCAAACCAAAAAAGAACTCTCAAAACACCCCCAATTAACATCACAATCGAAGCGATCAACCAAGATGAAGTTCAAAATCATCCAAATACATCAAACAAGAGGTAATATGTGGTTCTATATTAGAGTAAATTTTATACGATTTCATTATATGTCGGTTTCTTATTTTTTTTATGAAGAACAAGGTTTCAAGTCTGTAGGCGTTTGAAGCTGTTTTATGTAGAGTACTTTTTGTGAAACTTGATATAACATGTTTTATGTAGAGTAATTTTTGTGACACTTGAAGCTGAGAAGGAGAGAACATGAATTTGTTTAAAGCAGATGATCAAGAAGAACATGATGAAATGAGAGAAGGATCTGCTACAAAATTACTCTACTTATACAATAATTACTCTACACTATAAACAACTGCTGATTACTCTAGAGTATTTATATAGCGTAATTATAACTAGAGTAATTATATAATTATCTTTTCTTCAGTAGTAATGGTTTGGTTTCTGGAGTAATTTTAGAACTAGAGACTGAATGTTTCTTGTAGAGTAATTTTTGAAGTTATAGAGTAATTTTTAAAGTAATTATTGCATGTCTTTGTGGAGCAATTTGTGAAGTAGTTATGGATTGTTTTTGTAGAGTAATCTGCGTTTGTTTAGCATTTTTGTAAAGCAGTTATGGTTTGGTTTCTAGAGTAATTTTGGAACTAAAAACTGAACGTATGTTTTGCTTTTATAGAGAGAGAAAGTGGGGTAAAAGAAAGTGACATAATGTCTGAGAATAAAAAAAAACAGTAGATAAAAGTTGTTATTTACAATAATGCCACCGTCTTTTTTTTTTCTTTGATTCGTACCGTTCGTACGATTTTTTTTGTTTGTATTTGATCTTTTGTCTACATGCATAATAAAAATGTATGAAATTATTTTTGTCATACATTAAAAGTAGCATTTGAATAATTTTCTGTTCAAGAATGGAATTCGATGAGTTATGACTTTTTGCTAATGACTTTACTTTCAAGATTGGAAGTTATAAAATTGTAAATAAACTAACTTTTACTAACAAGATATACATATGGATAAGATATTACTTATAATTATTATCCGAATACCATGTCATTGTCAAATATCGCAAATTTAGCAAGATAGTATATTAATATTCATTTTTCCTGACCACCACGAATTATTATTTCCAGTAGTAGGTTATTGAAGATTTGAAGTACGAAAGTTGTCCCTAGAAGAAGCATAAGGACATGTCTTAGTCTCATGACGGCAATATGGCTCATAGAACCGACTTATCCACGTGTCACCTTCTTTGCATTCTATGTTTGTTTGGTTGAACATTGTTGATGACATACAAAACATAAGTTGGAAAACGACGTTATGTTGCACCAATAGGAGAGTGTAACATGTCTCAACATGATTGATTATGTGTGCGACCCTTATCTAAATGACATATGGCTCGATCCTAATCGTATATATTATGAAAAGATCAATCGAGTAGTTCATATCCTATCATTGCTGTTATAAAAAGTAGTTGATATATATAATCTTTAACTAAACTTGAAACATAGACAATAATAAAAACCTATGCAAAATGTTATGTGTTGTTATTATCATATTTAATATCAGGGTCTGCTCAACCTTTGTGGGGGCCTAAATCAAATACTAAAATGTGAGCCCTTTGGCAAAACTTAAACACAAAACGTGAAGATAACAATAATTAAAGAATTAGAACTATTTACATAATAAATGCAATAAATAAGATACGCAGACTATACAAATTAAGTTTTAAGTCTTTGATTACAAAAAAAAATACCATATAATATAAAAAAAATCTATAAAAATTTGGGGGCCCTATTGAATTGAGAGCCTAAAGCCCTATTTTCAAAATACTCATC
The DNA here is from genome assembly GCA_028751855.1 of Ambrosia trifida. Classification (NCBI taxonomy): domain Eukaryota; kingdom Viridiplantae; phylum Streptophyta; class Magnoliopsida; order Asterales; family Asteraceae; genus Ambrosia; species Ambrosia trifida. Next base: position 106,923,451 of record CM054124.1, on the reverse strand, counting down.
TTTAAGCCGGTCATGTATATTATTATTATTGGTGTTGTTGCAATAGTTGTTATTGTTGTTTAATAAAAATTTTAAAGTTATTGTGGGGAGGGGACAAGTAGTTGTATGCACTAAATAAACGGATGAAAGAAGACCAACATATATTATGCACCTAATTATTAGGGGTGTTCAAAATCGGATAATCCGAATTTCGGATATCCGAATTTCGGATAATCCGAAATTTCGGATAGTCAATATTGAGATCCGAATCCGAATCCGAAATTTCGGATATCCGAAATTCGGATATCCGAAATTTCGGATTCAGATTCGGATCATCCAACGGATAATCCGAAACTTAAAAAAAATTTAAAAAATAATAAAAAAAAACTATAAAAAAACGTTCTCCTTTATGCCTAAAACGTGAACCTATTAAAAAACAAAAATCGAAGTTAGATAAACGGAATTTGAACAAAAAATATATAAAAAAAAACTTATTATTTTGATGGAAGGGGGCTGTGGAGGTCGGATACGAGGTGGACGGGGGCTGTTATAGAGGAGAGAAGAGGGAGCAACAGCTATGGATTAGAGGAGTATGGACTTAGAGTTAGAAGGATTAAGGATTTAGGATTGTGTATTGTGTTATGTAGTGTAAATAATATTATATATTTATATATATATTTTTAATATTCGGATTCGGATAATCCGATTATCCGAAAATTTTCAAAATCAGGATCCGAACCCGAATCCGAAATTTCGGATAATCCGATTTTCGGATATCCGAAAATCGGATTATCCAAAATTTCGGATAATTCGGATTCAGATTTTCGGATATTTCGGATTCGAATTTTGGATTATCCGATTTTGAACAGCCCTACTAATTATTATGATTATAGTTATTAATAAAAGAAAAAGGAGCCGTCCAAAAACAGCAAAATGTATCAAAGTCTAAGTCAAAGCCGTGCTCTTTCCACTTTTCCCATTTCACCAACAAAATATCGCATGCTTCATTAATGACATAAAATAAAACGCTATAATCCATATATAATAAAGATATTTTGAGACCCCATGGTTTGACAAAAGTTATGTTATAATAATTAACTAGATCTTTGCCCGCGTTACACGCGGCTCAACAACGTACAATTATTTTGAGGGGTAAAACATATAAAAAAAATGTAGCAGAAATATTTTATTAAGATTTAAAAGTAAGGAATATACATGTTATTCAAATATCATATGCCACCTACCCCGAGAGTGTCGGGGGTTGAAAAATCTAATATGAACTTTCTAAATAATCAACTCGTACACTTTCAAATCCAAAACATTCAACCAAAGTCTATTCCGGTTAATCTTAAAAATAGAAACATAAAGAAAACACGAGGATCATGAGGTTTGGCGATCATTTTCAGCCGTTGGCAACATATCTTTCGCCAAGTGGTTTCACTTGCGCTTTCTCCTTTTTGACATTCATCTCTTTCAGTTTACCTATAAATAATTAAAAGACTAATTATAGATTAGAAACCAAAGGACGCAAGTTGTTGATTAAGAGTCCAGTACCTAATAAAAATAATGATTGTGACTTTTAAATAAAAAAAACTAAACAGTTTAAACACCATTTTACTTATTTGATGAACTAAAGCATGTCTGAAAGTTTCACAGTGCATCTTCAAGTTTTTATATTTAAGAAGGAATTATGGATTGCAACAACATCCAACAAATACCCACTTTGTGACAACCTACACCTTCCGTTTTTTTTTTCATAAATGAATCAACCGGTCCCTCAACTATTTCAAGATCTTCATTTTTAACCCTCGTATTTGAGCATTTATAAACTGTCGTTTACCTGGAATTAATGAACTTTTTTTTACTAATTCTAAACAACTCTCTTCAAGAAGAGTTACGATTACGATTTGGACACATTAAATATTTAAAGTTTCCAAGATATAAAAGTTTAAGTGTTTATTATAGTGTTAATTAACAAATTATTATTTACTAGAATTTAACATTTAGTTATAATATACAATATTGAAGTGTAGTAATTGTGAGTGGAGTTTAAATAGTTTTCTACTACATAACATTTCCTAACCCTCCAAATGAAACTTCATGTGACCATAATTAAAAATTGATGGAATGAATCAATGGAATTTGTTTAGTAACTTATTGACTTTTATGAGCAATAACCCACAATTATCAAGTCACATTAATGTGACATACATGAAACCCCTAGTAGACAAACATAAATACTAGCTTAAGCCTTGATCATATGAAGCTTGTGGGAATTACGAAACCTACAAATGAATACCCCTTTCCCATGATTAATTTTTATACATTCATATGCTTCCTAACGCTTTAGCTCTCAAGATCTATATCACAATCATACCAATCACTTCCTGCTTGTCTAAACCTTTCAAACCCACATTTAAACCACCCAAAACGTTACCAGAATCGCTTGGACTTTTGCTTCAAAGTTTCGAATCTTATTGCTTCATTTTCGAGCATAAAACGTGTTTGTAAGTATCAAATTCTTTTGCCATTTTAATCTTTATATAGTACCTTACATAAACCCTATGCTTTCGATGACTAACAAAAACATTATTGGGTTTATTGATTTTAGGTTAGGGTTAGGGTTCTTGAGGTTGAATTGGGGAAGAAGATGTATATGGGTTTATAGTTTAAATAAATTTAACTTTCAAACTAATAAACATAAGGTGCTCTAGTGTAGTGGTTTATGTTGGAGCATTTGAGGATGAGGATCCGGGTTCGAACCCAGGCATCCCCACCTTTTATTTTTTGGATTTTTACATATATACATATATATATATATATTAATGATATTATAACCATTTAAAATAGGTATAAACTTGTTATATTTATAATAAATTCATTTTTACTCTAAAAATTATAAAAATTTAGGTGTAGCATCTTGACACCATGAAGAAAATTACCACACTTTTATTTTCTGGAAAATGTCTTATTTTCATATTTTTATTGAATTTATTTGTTTTAATCGTATGTAATTGATTAAAAATTCATTTTTAATGATTTTAGTCTCAAACTTTTTGGGAAATTATTTTTCACCATCATGGACTGAAATAAAAATGATTGGTTCAGAAAACATTTATTTTTATTAAGTTTCCTATTTTTAATCATTTAAACATGATTTAATCTCATTAAATCAGTTTTAAATACAAATAAGTTTATAAAAATTGTGAGAAAATTAATTTCATTAACTTACATCAGAAATCATTCATTTTCTATAGAAAATAGTATATTTGGATCATTTCTTGAATTATTAGTCTTATTTATGTTTAGTTTGACATAATTGATCATTTATATATTTATACTATTAAATATCTATTTTATAAATACTTTTCCTATAAAATTTTATAGAAATAATTCCATGTTTGAAAATATTAATTACAATTTATGGGATCATCGTGTAACTCATAAGTATTTATTTCAACATTTATGATTATTGTATTTATTTACAATAATTAGTTAAAGTAATTACCTAAATTATTTTGTATTAATTAGTTAAACATATGGTGACCTAAATATTTAATTGGTAATAATTATATTACCTAAATCCTAATTACAAACTTTAGTATATTATTTTTAATATACAACTTTTATAGTAATTCGACTTATCATAAAAACTCTAATTCCCCAAATCGACTTAGCAAACCCTAATGCCTTAGGCCCTAGTTACCTTAGACTTTTTAGACATTTCCTTATTAGTATGCTTACACATTATAGGTTGAATTCCTCGGAATTCCCATTACTTAGCTCACGACCGCTTAAGTGGATTTTGATCGCTTTCGCAAACTGTGAGTATATCTTTCTCCTTTTTACTGTTTTACTACTTTGGGGTGACTCATGTACCTATATATTAATCAAGTTTCAATTTCTTATACTTAATGCAATTCTCATGTGTGTTTGCTTTATGTTAATTGGTGTGTCTATGACTTGTCAAAATCATTAACCGCTGGGCGGCCTAGCTTTTCAATGAATAGTACTATGGTATATCCCCTGGAGACTCTGTTAAGAGAATCTTGGTCATTGTCTTGTTAATTCATTATTCAGTTGGTTAGTCATGTGTTAGTCATTATTCTCAGGTTTGGTTTTGAACGGATATTACTTATTACATAATTGCAAATGGTACCGCACATGAATTGCTAAATACTTTTCCTACTATATTTATTCAAACAGGGTATGCTTACCAATACAATTTTTGTATTGACCAAATCATTTTTGTACATGTTTAAGGTTGTTTTGAGATGCATCTTTTAAGCTTTCGGATTTATATTTAGATTCTGATTCATTGTATTTCAATTTAGTTGGCAGTTAGAATCGTTGTATTTCATTTCAATGTAATAAATTATTTAATCAATGTATCCAAAAAATTTACACTTTAGTCCATGAGCTATTGAACAATCGTCACTACGTGACACCTCGATGTTTCCGCCATCGGTTGGGGTGTTACACACTTTTACAACAATTTCTTTAATTTGAATGTCTAGAATTACTTACCAGCAGATCCTCCTTGCTTTAGGGATGTTTTTCGCTTCAACACATTACCATATTGCTCCCTCTGTTCATGGGCTCCCACAGCAAACAAACACACGCTCACTTGAGTTTGGCTTCAATACACAATTATACAACTAATTGATTGTTTCCGTACCTGCTGACTGTCACATACCGCTTAATCGCTTCAAGTATAATCTAAATTTCTGCATATTCAAAAGTCGCACTTGTTATAAATTAAGAAGAAACATAAATCATAAAGCTTGAAATAGCAATAACAATCACATACAAACTCTATATTGTTAAAATCAGGAAAATTCATTGCGGCATACCTTCACGAAAGCTTTACCTAAGTCCTGATGAACATATAAATTCGTTAGTGTTAATGATTAAAGAAAAATGTAACCATATCATAAAAGCTAATTATTATCACACTTATATTTACCTGAGTTTGACTTTGACTCTGTTCATTAGTTGATTCTTTTGAGGTCCATAGCTGCTCCAAGTTGTAATAAACTACCCAGTTGTCGTGAGTACGACCATGATCGATCACCACCAGACAGCCTCCACCGTTGCTCTCTGGTGCAACACAATCGTTATACACCTGCAACCGCCATAAAAAAGTATTAAAAAACAAATCGGAATTTTAAAAATGTATTAAAATTAGTGCAATAACTTTACAAACCAATTCCACCATCAATTACATTCAACAACTTTCCAAACCAAGATTCATAATTATAGCAATTATAGTTAATACATTTGACTATGCAGTTAATACATTTGACTATGACTATATGGAAAGTGTACAACTAATTGTGCTATTAACTTTCCTATAATACAATCAATCAATCTTTTACCAAAAAACTCGACCCTTCCTTTTAACAGCCAAGACTTTTCAAACCACCATTTATAACAATTAATTCTTATAATTATCCTTCCAAACTTTAGAGAAAAAAAGAAGAAAAAAATTAATAAATAAAGAAGCTTACCCAACAGTCCAATAAAGAAGCAGATTGACTAAAAGAAGGTCAAAAGATTTGTAGGCTTCTTGCAGCGTATGCGATCCTTCTGTCTCAACCAATGTAATTGTATGGCCTTGGATCCTAAAATTAATTAATCGAAGTAGTCAGCACCATATTTGACACCCTAAACATGTACATTCCTCCTGAATCACAACAAAAACAAAGGGCTCATCCAGCTTATTAATGACATTAACAATCACATTGTCATTGTGTTAATCTTTGCTCAATTATCTCAGCGGTCATTTTTTTTTAAATCCAATGAAACCAGCCATCATTCAAAGCATTCATGTTCATTTGTAATAGAAGTTTCCTATTTAAAAGAGTAATAATAAACATACACCACATGCTTGTCCTAATCATACACAACATTAACACATTAACTATTTGTAAGAAAATAGAAGAAAAAAGTGTTTTGTGGGTCAACCTTACCTGTACTGTTTCAACACAATCGCTGATTCTCGTTTTGACTCATTACCAAATATATACTGACAGGCTGACACACATAGCCATTAGCTAATAACACATTATGCTACACTTATTTTACGTTTGCAAGTACAAAACACAATAACAGACCTTTTGATGAGTTCCAAGGCCTGATCATTGACGTATCCACTTTCAACAATGTCGGGTGTGTCAATGATGTTCAATGTGAACCCTGACCGCTCACGGGAAACCATCACGCGTCGTGGCAAATCTGACTGCAAAATGTGAACAATAAATTAAATAAAAAATTTATAAAACTTAACTCTCTTGAACATCATTCTACAAGACTACAACTATGATGTTTTAATATATACCTGAAATGCACTGACTGGAACTGCTCGTTCTCCTAGAATGGAGTTCACATTAATCGTTATAAAAAAAACCCTATTTTTGTTAACACAAAAAACAGATCCGAAAATATTAATTTTTTCTGGATCGGAAATCGTAACAGTAGAATGAACAAACAACAATAGTGTTAAAGAAATCATAATCGTTTAGTGTATACTCCTAATTGAACGAATACAATATGAATCGAGAGAGACATGAAATGGTTGATATATAAAACACAATTAATATTACAAAAAAAAACAACCACAAATCATACATACAGACACGGATCTGCACAAAATTGAAACGGATCTGCACAAAATTTTTCAAAAAAAAGCCCTAATTTTAATTTTTTTCATTAACATTCAATTAAATCGAATAAAACATAATCGAATTAAATCGAATAAAACATAATCGGCAATTACCTGATGGATAATACGGTTGAAGATTATTAGGAAGAGACCTGATGGAGGATATCCACATACGCACATAAACATATCTTTAAAATCGAAAAAATGTGAATCTGAAACGTAATGATACATGTTTGATTTAGGGTTTTGATTCCATAAATCCAAAATCTTATAATCGATAGAAGATGATAGCATAAAACATGCGACGTAACAGAAAAGATATTACCTGATGTTCGATTAGGTTGGAGGCTCTAGCAAAAGAGATTCACGAATTGTTGAATGAGAGATTAGGGTTTGAATTTGAATGTGGATGGCGTGCATGAGAAGCCTCATATGCTTGACAGATTTTGACCAAAATAATTATCATAATGAATTACCTAATTTAATTTAATTAATGACTTTTGCTTTTTAAAAAAAAAGAAAATTTCATTAATTCTCTCATTGTGCCATGATGGATGAGCATTAATTGCTAGGGTGGTAAATGATTGACAAGTGTCCACAATTGCTCCTAAATATTATATGTATAGAAGTTGTTATTGTTATATTAATTCACTAGCTTTATACATCAGGATTCAGGAGCGTTTCAGGATTGTAAAATGAAAATACATGAAGTGATTTGTGCTTGCATCCTATTCTTCAACTAAAACTCTTTTCTATTTGACAAATGCAAGATTTCCCTTTATTCAAAGAGCAATATATAAGCCCATCATTTTGGAACCATACACTGTGACACCCGACAAACTCAGGTTAATACTTTTACAAACATATAAGTCTACCTTAGCAAAAAAAACATTTATTTAACGTACTTAACTGAGTCAGTTGAGTCAGGCCGATGATTCTATTGTCCAGGGTTTAATGATTCGAAGGATCATTGGGGGTAACATACACACACACATGAGTCTTGAGTACCGTTGTTGGTGAAATTACATAGTTAAATTAAGTATCAAGTATGAATGCTCTATATATGATGTACGACTTGCAAATACGCGTTTATATGATTAGATATAATTAACGTATGTTAGAAATGCATATTCATGTGTTAGAATGTGTTAGAATAGATAAATCATAAAAATCTGAATATCAGGAATTTGGTTCGACCTGGGGGAGGGTCAAACCAAACTCACCTTATTTGATTCGACCTTCATCAAGGTCGAATGGATCTGGTTCGACCCTGCAAGGGTGTGAATTAGATCAGACTATAAATACAATACTTTGCAATATTTTCATCATTTCACAACCCTAACTCGCCCCCAAGTGCTCTCTCTCAACCCCAAACCTGTAGAATGGAGTTTTTGCTCTCGTTTTCAGATCCTAAGGCTTAAACACGTTTTATAACATAAACAAGTGAATAATCAAGGTGTGTTCTTCATCTAAAACATTTTCAATCATGTTTCATTCGTTTTTATCAAACCCTAAGGGTCCAAATCTGATTCCAATGAGTTTTCATGGGTAAAAACTTTCTAACATCTTTCTAAACTAAATCTATTCATTAATAATGAGTTTTCTTGCAAAAACCTCAATGTTAATGGTGTTAAATGATTTGTTTGTGTGTTATATGATATGAAATGATGAATAGATGTTATGTTAATGATATATGACTGTTTTAGATGATGATTTATGGAAATTTTGAGGTGTAATTGATGTTTGTTGGATTTTCACCCATTTTGGAGGTTTTATGCTAGGTCTAGGGTTTGTTCTTGTTGATATTGATGATAATAGATTGGGGATTCATTTGTATGCATTAATCCGTGCTCAATAGTTTTGTACATGGAGATAATCTGATAGTTTCCATTTTAGGTAAAGTTTCCATGCATTGATGTGGCCATGGTTGCAAAAGTCGCTAGGCGCTCCCTAGTCGGAGTCGGGAGTACTCGGGGAGTTCTCGGCCTAGTCGGAGAGTACTCGGCCTAGGCGTAGAGTACTCGGTCCTCGACAACCTACCTTGTAGCGATTACTCGGGGAGTACTCGGCCTTCGAGACCTCATGTGGCATTTCCATAATTTGCTATTTTAGGTAAGTCGTGATTACTATGTGAATTGGACGGATTTCTAGGCATAATTAGTAGGGTTTCATGGGGGATAGATTAGATAATGTCAATTGTTGTGATGTGCGACATTTCGTGATGTTTTCGGGCTGTTTTGATAAGATTTTGTCCATTTGAAAACCCATTAGACCCTTAGAAAGGGTCGAACCAAAACCTTTTCTCCTATTCGACCCTACTGATGGGTATGAACCAAATTTTTTAACTTTTATTCGACTTTTCGACTGCAGAAATGGATATTTGATGCAAACTAAGTGTTTTATGTGTAATCCTTGTATGTAAACTGTATGTACTTGATCAACTGGTATAATAGGTCACCAACGGGATGTCAGATCTATTTGGTGTGTCAGGTCAACATTCAAACACATTTTGAAACATATGTGGTCATGATCTGGACAATAGGGGACTAATTAACGTATGGGTTATTAGTCAAAACACTTATATAAACTTTATGATAGGTCACCGGTAGTTGGGACTATCAGTTCGTGTCACAATCCCACTCTTTACTGTTTTCATATTTGGGGGAGAAACATGCAGTAGGAACTTTTAGACCAACATATTACATTATATCACATGTGTACTTTTCATTATTGAACAAATCTTAATAAACCAAATGTATGTTACTGTAACAGACCAATATGAACATAAACATCACTCTTGTTTAAGTTGTCCGATCATTGCATATCTACATAACCGTGCCATTGAAGACACTTTGCTAAATGATAAATTTCATTTACATGACAAAAGCATATTATACACACTATCATATGAAGGTCATTGTGCATTTAGAAATTAAAAGTTGTGATTTGTAAGTTTGTAATAGACTCGCCCAACCTGACCCAACAGCTAAAAAATTGCCCAATGTAGCCAGTGAGCCGAACCATCCCGTCCACTTTGCCACTGGGTAGACGCATATATATGAAAAGGGTTTATAATATAAGTATTATTATGGCAAAGTTTTAAAAATCATATAAGTGTAGCTGAGATAATATTATTCATTGTGGTAACATAAATTATATTATTTTTCATCGCCATTATATGAAATTTGTTCAAAAAATATTGTTATCACGTGTGTTTATTTAGTTTGGGTGAGTTCTATTTTCATATAAAAGTTGATTATTTTCTAAGGGCATTTAGGAAAGAAAAGTGGTAAAATTTAAGAAATTGTAAAGAAACCTTTGGTATGCCATCTTAACTTTGAACAAATTGGACATATTTGTCCATACCTCCTCCTTTATAATGTAGTATAGATATAGATGTGTACTTTCAAACTGATTTTCAACTTATCAACTTCTATTAAATGACCGGTTATAGACAACTTTTTTTTTTTAACTTTAATTTTCATAAGAAACCGGACAAGTACTCAAAACGAGGACCGCCAAAAAACACTCCACCAAATTCTTCCATAAGAAACCCAATTCTTCCACTCGATACTATTGAACCTACCTCTATGTTTAGCCTAAAAGAAAGACAAAGACTTAACACTTGCAACCACCTCTTGCACCTTCGGATTCTTGTGATTGAAGATCTTCTTATTGCGAGCACCCCAAAATTCCCAGAACGTGACAATGAAAATGCTTTGAATCATTTGCCTACCCCACTTGTCCCCTCATAATATTTATACATATCTAACAAGGCTCTATTATCGAAGGTGAACATATTCTTAACCCACACCACTTCGCAATAGCACACCATAGATCGTACGAGAACCCACATCCGGAAAATAAACGTGTCGAGGACTCAACAAAATTTCTTGTCAACAAAATTATTAAGGCATAGAGAGTCATCCCATATTTCCCTCTTTTTCTTGTGTGAGCATTGGTGTCACATCAGCTTTCGCCCCTTTTTTAGTATTCCTAGAGTTTCCGACATTATGCGGTGTCGTCCTAGATTTCCCATAAACCAAACAATTTTTAATTAATTTACCTTTTTAAACATTATTAATGTATTTAAAAAAATAATTAGAATAAAAATAACATAATTTAATTTAATGGGGGGAGAGGGGGTTTACCCGGGGCCAGAGCTCCCCACCTCCTTTTGGGACACGACTCCGTGGACTTCGTGTGGCCTTAGGCTGGGCGCTGTGTTTAATACGGAAAGGGGCGTTAAAGCGTCTTGTCACTACTACACAAGGATTGAAGCTTTAATCAACCCACCATTAATGGCTTGGCAGATCCATTTTTGGTACTTGCAAACGACGCTAGGGATGAGCATACACTACCGAATACCGATACCAATCCTGAACCGATACCGTACCGAACTGAGGGTGTTCGGTATCGGTACTCACATTTAGAGGTTTTCGGTTTTGGTATTTTCGGTATCGGTACGAGATTGGTATGGTATCGGTATTTTAAGGTAAAATACCGATACCATACCGGTACTGTACCGTACCGTATGTTTTCGGTATTAGGTTTTGAAAGTTTTCGAGATCGGTATCGGTTGGTACCGATACCGTCCCGAGCTCATCCCTAAACGACGCCCCCAAGGTGGTGTTTGGGACTTTACAAGCCTAGGTGACGAGAAGTAGGGCTGCAAACGAACTGAACTTTCAGCGAACAGTTCATGAACCGTTTGGCGGGAAGTTCGTTCGTGTTCGTTCGTTTAATAAATGAACGAACACGAACAAAAAATTCTGTTCGTTTAGTTAAACGAACGAACATGAACACAGGTCGCGTTCGTTAACGTGTTCGTTTGTGTTCTATAGTTTAGTAAGGTTTTTAATTTGTATATTTTTTTATATTCTTTTATTTTTATTTATCTTAATGTATGTGAATTCGATGTTATTGAAAAGTTAATATATGTCCGTTTGTGTTTGGTTATGTTCATGAACACTTCTTTGTGTTCATGAACACTTGTTTGTGTTTATTAATGTCTGTTTATGTTTGTAACATTTCGCATTTAAATACTTGTACGTTACGATTATTATGAATAAAACATCAAGTTTCATCATTTATCGCCTTTTTAAAAATTATTTCGTGACGCATTTGGACCCCTAATACTATGCTATATATATATATATATATTATACATATATATGTGTTATAATTGTCAAAAATAAAAGGCTTGGGCCGGGATTCGAACCCGCGCCCATAGCCGGGTCACCACACCAAGCAACACAACCAACTGGTCTACACAACACACTTGTTTTATTTCCAGCGCATATTAATTATATAACGAGGTTAGTTCATAATAGTTGACTAGGAAAGTCAACTGAGACCACGATTTACCTTAATTAACCATTCAAACGCGTTTTGATTTTTGATTAGGAATGATTGGTGAATGGTATGATAATTACGCATCCATTACACGCTATATAATGGTAAAAAACATACCAATTTTACATCAATCAACGCGTCATCACCATCAACGCGAGTCAACTTTCCAATTCGTCAACCCGAACCCTCTCCCTATAAATTGATCACTTCCTAGCATGCTACACTCGCCGATACATCTCTCTCCATCTTCAATTTCTGTTTTAAAATCACCTTTCGAAGCTTTTGAGTTCGGGTTTGACTTTCTGTTTGACTGAGCGTTTCACACGATTTCGTTTTTGTAAGTTGTGTTTTTTATGGGTTTTGTTCATCGGCCTATACACAACAATAACCCTATGTTCAATTGGGTTATTGTTGTGTAAATCGAATTAATGTTAAGCTAGGGCACGATTGAGTCGAATTGGGGAAGAACACATTTCAGAACATGGTTATATATTTTAAACAGAAACAAATCAAACACAACCACTGATCTAGATCAAGTGGTTGTGTCTGTTGTTTGCGAGCCGGAACACACGGGTTCGAGTCCCACACCAAACGGTTTTTTTATCTTTTCTTTTAAAAAGGTTTATAAAATCAATTTCAACATATACTATATAATCAATTATAAATCTAGTTTATTCGTTCTCAGGGTCCAGCCCAGTTGGTGGCTGGGCTTGTGATTAAAACCCGAACCGGTCCTAGACCCGGGTTCGATTCTCGGCATCAACAAAAACATTTTTTTTTCATTTAAAGCTTATATATATATATTCCTTTGTATTTTTGAAATTAGTTTTAAAATACTAAAACTCTTTTATAAATTCTACAAAAATTATTTTATGTTATTCTAGTAGAAAAGTTTAACATACAATTTTTAGTTTTCCAAAAATTATTTATTTAATATATATAATAAATAATTCAAGTTTATTCTATTTTATTTATAAAATTCTATAAAAATATCAAAACGATTATATAAATTTCCACAAGAATTATTCTGAGTTTATATAACATTAAACATTTCTGAAATGATTTTTATTTCTGAAAAATCATTTATTTAATATTTTTAATCAATTTTTGTTAGTTTTAATCATAAATAAATCATAATAAATTCATTTTTCAATATTTTTGCACCAAAATTTTATATAAATTATTTCTATTTATTTAGAACAGAAATACAAATTTTAATTTAATAATTATTTAATTTTAATATTTTTAAATATTAAAGTCATATTTTGACAATTTGAAATAAATAGATTAAATATTCTATTTTAAGAAAATAATTTTATAAAAATTATTTTCATACTTAAAACTTTATATTGTGACCATCTTTAATTTAAAATTAACAAAAAAGACTTTTGTTTATTTATTTATCAAATTCCCTTATTTATTAAAACATTTTATTTATTAATCCAACGAATACTTATCCCCAATTTGAAACCCTAGAATATACTTGTAGACTAGATAGACTTAGACTTATTTGTTACCTTATACATAGGGTAATACTTGGCAACCTTGGGACTACACTTACACTTTTTCTCGAGACTTAATGCTTTGCTAAGGTGAGTTTACGTAACCATGTTTATGCAATTCTTTATACTTGCAACATTATACTTAAGCAATTCTACATACATGTCTAGTTGTAAACTTTATTGCCTCATGATTTAGACAACAACAACAGTTAGACTCGTTTCAACAATACATAATCATTAGCTATGGCCAAGCCGGCGATACTCAATAATAGATCTATTGGATTGACAATCCCACCTAGATTCGTTGACCATCTTTTATGGGGGAGCGCGGGTGATTGTTATCGTTCCAACATATTATTAAGGTGAACCGTGGATGACGGGATGGACCTAAACTAGTCGGAGGTTTGATTATGTCGATTCAACATTTCATGTTTACTCATGTCGACTTAAATTTACGATAGACATATGAATTGCTAAACTTTTATACTTAAACTTAATTGCTTGACATGGCTTATGTATTCTCACCAACTTCTAGTTGACCCCCCCCCCCCCCCCATTTTTACAACTCAACAGGAAATAATGATGCATGAAGACTAGAGTGTTAGCATGAGAAGACAAACTGAAGTTTATGCTTATTTGGTTATTTTGATGTATTAGATTTCCATTTAAAACTCATTATGAAAATATTTTGGATATTTGCACTTTAAATTATTTTCAATTAAAATTTGATTACCATGTGCTACTGTATACTCATTCTTACGTGACACCTCGATGTTTCCGCCATCGGTTGGGGTGTTACAATGTTCGTGTGCGTTCATGAACAAAACGAACACAAACGAACACAAACATGAGTGTTTTCTTAACAAATGAACACGAACAGAAAATCTCGTTCGGTAAGTGTTCGTGAACTGTTCGTGAACACATAATTTTCTTAACAAACGAACACGAACAAGGCCTTGTTCGTGTTCGTTCGGTTTGTTTGCAGCCCTAACGAGAAGTGTTATAACAACGGTCGTTGGTATTATTAAAAAGTAAAGCTCTTTTAGTTATATGCTCATATTTAGACTACAGTGTGGCCATGGGGTGGTGGTGGCATGGGAATTCCCCTCCAACCACCAAAAAATCACAGGGTGGTGGCGGCGGCGGCGTGGGAGAGGCGTTGGAAGTTTTTTTAATCAAACAATCAATCACAATCATCCATAAACCAACCACAATCATTCATCTCGTCCTCACCTTTTGCCCCATGTCTGTAAACATCTCCAAGCCCCAAGAGGTCACGCCATTTCCACGCCATAAAGAGGGTGGTGTTAGTGACGTGAAGGGGCTTTACACCCCTATTTCACGCCCCCACACCGTATAGTGTTATAAAGTATTAATTATCAAACATGAACTATGATTGTATTTCCCTATTAATAAACATTACAAATTACAATCGCATGGTTCATTGAAACATATATTGGATTTGCAAAACAATTTATACAAAATAAAATACTTTCTTTTATGACGTTCTTAATTATGAAATTTAGTTCTGGTTACATAACAAAACATGTATACCTAATTAATTTCTCTCGAATCATGAAAGAGATGATATGGGTATGGACCACGCACCATGGGACATAGGATGAGTCAAGTAAAGTATGATGATAAGATTATAATGATTTGATTGATTAATATGTGTCAACTTCTAAAGCTTCCAACAACTGCATTAATGCTCGTCCAAGTTCTCCATCAAAACTTTTTGGTCTTATTTATCATTTTACTCGTTTTACAATAACACATGACATTCTCATTTTCTCTTCTTTTATCTTTTTGTTTTCATTTTAGTTTTATTTTTTTTATCGGCGAACAACTGTGTGACAACCATCATTGTGGGGCGCCGTGCCCAAAAATCGACTACTCGACCTCCAGCAGCTCTCGCCTTCTCCCGATGCGCGGAAACCCGAGCCCGACCCGCCGGAAGGCACGACGGTGTTATAGAACTCGGTAAAACCTCGCCGCCCGTCAGATTCGAACCGGCGTCACCCGTATTCGATCTTCACCCAGATACCAAACCATAAATGATGAAAGTGAGGATCGAACCTTTGATCACATAGGTGAAACAAAAGTCACTCCAGTTTATACTTTAGTTACCTGTGATGATGTATCAATGTCTTTTTAACCAAAAAAATGGACCACTAATAAAATAATAATTTCAAAAATACAAATTATATATATAAATATATGTGTATATATAGTATAGGAATAATGAAAATAAATAATCCCAACTATTGATTATTGGCCAATAACAGTCACAACTACGAAAATTACCAATAGTGGTCAAAACTTTCGACATATTGGAATATAATGGACCCAAACTAACGGAGGTCTAACTCCGTTAGTGTGATGCTGACATGGCATCCTAGGTGACAAAATGATCCTACGTGACATCCTAGGTGGCAAAATGATCCTACGTGGCATGCCACGTCATTACCACACTAACGGAGTTAGACCTCCGTTAGTTTGGGTCCATTATATTCCAATATGTCGAAAGTTGGGACCATTATTGGTAATTTTCGTAGTAGGGACTTTTATTGGCCAATAATCAATAGTTTGAATTATTTATTTCCATTATTCCTATAGTATAATGAATGTGCCACAATGATGAAATTTCATCCCATTTTTCTGAAAATTTCAGTTAATTGTGACCTCGTTTTGATGGTTGCATAAACCTTTTTTTTTCTTTCACAATTAGCTATTGTTGACGACATGAATTTCGATTTTAAGAGAGGGGTTTGAAAAGGCGCGTTGTCAAGTATTATACTATGTATTAACAAAAACTAAAGATGAACAGTTTATGTGGCATTTTGGTGATTATTCTGCCAACAGAGGTTATTTGGTAACTGATTATGAAGCAAGGTTTTTAAACTTGTTTGTATAATCATAAGTAGAAAGACAATGCACAATAAGTGGATAATTGCAAGTAACATTCTATTAGATGCTAGTCGTCAATTGACTTCGTGTGGTGGATTCTTGAATCAAATATGGATATTTGTAACATATAAAGTACAATGATTTTATAGAACTTAACTTGAGATGGTTGGGTTTGTTAATTTGAAATTTGGTCTATTCATTAGTTTTCTAGTATTTTTATGGGTTTGTGTTTGTGTTATGTTGATATCGTTGTATTGAATGTGGTTGCTTTCGTTGTTGGTTAAGTTGATTTGTGGCCATGTGCAAATTTGCAGTTTTGTATTCTTCTAACCATGTTCTTGATCTAATTTGGAGGCAAGGTATGTTTGCTATACCGCTAATGACTTGCTTAGGATAAACCTTTTGTCGCGGGATGCTTGATTTTGATCTGGCCAATTATTGTTGAACTAGGTTGAATCATATTATGATTAAACCACTTAAAATGATATTGAACCTTTGTCAAAAAAACTAGTATCAACGCTTGAACAGAAAAAAACTTTTACTAATCAAACCCAAACGGAAAAAATACAAACCAAAACTCCTCAAGAATCCGAGTACAGAAAACACAAACTGAGAACAACAATAAACTCACAATTACAAACACTAAACTCTCGATTAAACACTTATTAGAATACAAGAAACTAATAATCAGAAACAAGATGCTAAACTGATTACAAACCCTAATCGTTCAACCACAGAGAGAAAGTTTGGGAGATGACTTATTGAAGAGAGAGAGAGAGAGAGAGAGAGAGAGAGAGAGAGAGAGAGAGAGAGAGAGAGAGAGTAAAAAACGAGTCTGTGAACTGAAGCATTGATCGTGAACTAATTACAACCATGAGTCTCTGTCACTTTATGTTGATATATGTGATTAATCAATAATAGTATTAATCCTAGAACAAACTGTGTTTTTGAATAAAGCTTGGTAGGTGAGATAATAATGACTTGTCCATCAGGGAGTCACGATATCTATCTATATATATAAAAGAAAACGTATATGCTGACGTGGCGTGCAATGGATGCCTCAACCTCTTCTTGAGAGTGACACGTGACATCATAATTGAAAGATTTTATTGTTTTTAAACTATTTCCTTTTTTAATTTAAAAAAAAAAGATAAACATAAAACCCTAAATTAAATTGAGTTATTTTAGGAAAAAAAGAATTTAAAAATAAATTTAAAATTTTCTCTCTCATGTTTACTCCCATAATTTTTAAACGTTTATATCTTTTATATACGGGATTTTTTAAAGAAAAAAATTACACCAAATTAACGAGCGTTTTATTATCTTTCCAACGAGTACCATAGTCCTATATAAAAAAAACGGAGAAAAATCGACTATTTTTTGTGGGGTTTCGTTCATACAGAAAAAAAACACACAAAGTGTTCATGTTATTCATTAATCATGTTTTTTTTTTTAAACCAGGTTCTTATCTACGATGTTGAAAATCAGCCCAATCACCATGTTATCATTGGAATTTTACTAGGTATACTTAATCAAGAGAAGTTAGGAGAAATAATCGCGCAACACTACAACACATGGTGTCACCTTATAGCAAGGTTATTTTTTTATTATTTAATTACAAGAGTAATAATTATTACTATTAGTATTAGTATTATTAGAATAGTTATATTTTTCAACCCCGAGACGCTCCCGGAAAGAATTGATAGTTGCTGACGTGGCGTTCAATGGTGGCCTCAACCATCTCTTGATTATGCCACGTGGCATAATGAGATGCAATGATGACAACTTCCAACTGAAGTGTTTGTTTAGTTGATTAGGTTAGGAATTATAAGAGCCATTAGAATGTGAGAAATTAGAGAGATGTGATGAGTTTTTTAATAGTTGCAGTTTACATAAGTGATTCTTTAGATGATTACTGATTAGATTTTAGATTAGGGAATATGAGTTATTACTGATTAGAATACTATGAACATGCAATGATTGAGAGATTTTGTGGTTAGTTAACTTGAGCCATTTGCAATAGGTTATCACGTAAAATTAGATTTTTCAACCCCGGGACCCTCCCGGGGTAATCAGCTAGTTTAGATTATAAAACAACCACACCATGGAACCCTAAGAGAAACAACGACTTTATATGAGCGTCTAGAAGTTTCTCTAACACTGCCTTCATAATACGAATGGGCAATACTAATGGGCCTAGTCTTGAATAGAATGTTATAACTAGAAGCCCATTAACCAACTTCTTTTATGCTGTATCTTGAATAAATCGTCAGGCTAGGCCTTGAGCCTATGTCAGCAACTTAGCTCACTTATAATAGGCCCAATCATCAGCTGCGAGTCATGTAATCATCAGCCACCGTTGAACTAGACGACGACTTCACATCCTGCATAAATACTTATGCAACATGATAAAATACCATGTATATCATAACAAGTAATAAAATTGAAATAGGAGAACTATTATTTTCAACAACCTTGTCAAGTTCAATGATTTGGATAGAGCAGTGACTGAGCTATGGCGGAGAGAGGCAAAACTCATGATCATCATTGGCTGCATAATAAGAGTTTTAAACCCTCGATTAAACATTTTCAACTTTTTTAGTCCAATATTCAAAGCTTCCAACTTTAATTTATATCAACAATGAGAATTTTCCATTTGTTGAGAAAATAAAATATTGAAATGTTTCTACTATAATGTATAATAAACGTGTGATACAAGATGTCTAGACACATGGTTTAGTTAGCGGCCACAATAAAGGAGCCAAGACTTGGTGATACAATAATGGAGTGATCATTTGTGATCAACAAAAGCCGAAGTGCAGTTTTACAATAATGTGATTTGTGATATAAATAGACAACATTTTCTCAGTGGTAGAATGGAGTTGTATAGGGGTTAGAACTAATAGAGTTCCCCCATGCATTTAGTGTTATTGAAGTGTTGGAATTAGGGCTGGCAATTTAGACACGAACACGATAACCTGATACGAACCTACATGATTTTAACAGGTTTCGTGTTTGGCCTTAACATGTTTCGTGTCTATAACAGGTCGACACGTTAAGATCTGTTTATTTTCGTGTCGTGTTCGTGTTTACCTGTTTCGTGTTCGTGTCTTATCGTGTACGTGTCTTAAAAGGTCTTGTCATGCCTTATCGTGTTTTTATCATGTCTTGTCGTGTCTTATCGTGTCTTGTCGTGTTAACTTATTTTAGTAGGTGTTCCTTATCGTGTCTTGTCGTATCTTATCGTGTTAACCTGTTATACATAGGTTCGTGTTCGTGTTTGAAAAAAATGACACGATTAGATTTCGTGTCGTGTTCGTGTCTTAACAGGTTCGTGTCTTAACAGGTTCGTGTAACCTGTTATGCCAGCCCTAGTTGGAATGCTTATTGGGGGGGGGGGGGGGGGGGGGGGGGGGGGGGCTCTGTTGATATTGCAAAAATCTGACTGAGGATGGTTGTGTCACAACTTTTGTCCCCCTTCGAACTTGTACTTTTTCAGATTTAGTTGGCACGAGCGTGCATCAACAGACCTTGTCAGCATGTTCGTGCAGGGGCGGATTTATAGCCTATTCGGCGGGTTCCCGGGAACCCACTCGGTTTGTAATTTTTAGTTTAAATGTGTATAGAAAAAAAAAAGGAACCCATAAGAAAATTATTAAAGGAACCCATTGCAAAAAATTGTTGGCGACTTAGTGGTAACACCCGCCTAAAACATACAAACTATCCCAGGTTCGAATCCCGTCTAACATGAACATTTTTTGTTTCCAGCCTTTTTTTTTTAAACTAACAAAACCCTAGTCAACCCTTGACCTATCCTCCTCCTTCCAAACAAATAACACAGACCCTCCTCCTTCAAGCGATAGTTTCCAAACAAAAAAACACCTCTGCAGCTAGTCGCTACCCTCCTCCTCAGACCTCCGCCGCCGGTCGCCACCTCTGCAGCTCTGCTGACTGATCGAAACCAGCTCTGCCTTCGCCCTTCAGACCTACGCCTCCTGCCCTCCTCCAGCCTGCCGACTCCTCTCCTTGGATTTGTAAGTTTATTGATGTTAATCATGTTATTAGGCGATAGTTTATTGATGTTATTAGGCGATTAATTAGGTGATGAAATTTGATGTTTCTGTACAGAAACATTTTTACATAAATGAATCTTCAATTAGGTGATGAAAGTTGATAGTTTATTGATGTTATTAGGCGATTAATTATTGATGTTACAGAAACAATCTTATCATTTGTTGATGATATTGGGCGATTAATTAGTTTATTGATGTTAATTAGGCGATTAATTAAGCGAAGGTGAAGGAAACTAAATTTTAGCGCTTCGGGTGATAATGTTGTCATGAAGCAAGTACTTCTAAATGTACTTAAAAGATTAAGACTCACATCTGATGATAAAGAGCATAGTGTACGTTTAATTTAGTTCTTTTATGTTTACATATTGAGATTATTTCCCCATATAGTCTAATGTTTATATATTGTTGTGGTAAGGGCATGGGCTGGTCTGATCTAATGTTTAGCACTCCACAACTCAAAGCCAAGTTCTCAAAATCTAATTCTGTTTTCTGTGTAAAAGCATTTTAAACTGTTTCAAATGGTTACACCCTTTTTAAACTGTTTCATCAAAAAGTAGATTATTGTCTTATGATATAATTTTTGAGTTCATATTTGATACACCAGACCTTTATAAGTTTGAAAATATTTACAAAAAAGAGTTGGCTGGTCAATCAAATCTAACCCAAGAGGCCAAGAAGGTTGACCCATATTTTACCACCACCTTACTTTTTGGCTGAATGTTATGTAGCTATATTATTTATTTGGTTTGATATGTTATTCCACATTTGATGTCAATATTTATGGCGGGCTTAATCTTGATATTCAACACATTCTTGGATGCATTAAATCATTGCCTTCTGCCAAGTTAAACAACAGACCTGGGACACCAATTGCTGTACAACTTGAGTCCTTAGTCCAAAGAATATATGCTAAGGGAAGGTGTCACCACCGTCATCTCGCACGGTATGTATTTTTCTTATGACGATGTTTTTTCATTAATGTACCGTATTTTTATTATGTGATGGACCTTACCTGACCCGAATCGTTAAACCGAGTAACCGACCCGAACCCTTGAACCGACCCGATTTTTTTTATGTTCGGCCATATAAATTAGAGTATCTAAAAAGGGAACCCATTGAAAAAAATTCCTGGATCCGCCACTGTGTTCGTGCATGCTGTTTGCATGGGCGTGCTTTGGTTGGAGTCTTGAATCCGAGGCTTTCTTTGGGAAGCATGAGTGTTTTGGTGGTATCATGGATTTTCATTTGTTTTTTTGCTTGCTTATCACTAAGACGCCAAATATCACGGCAATTTCATAAGTGAAGCTCTTAAGTATCAAATCGTGGGAAAAAAATATGAAAAAAATACATGTATAAATGACTATACATTAGATAATTACACACCATAATCCATTCAACCAAATAATACTATTGATTGACAAGCAGTGAGTCGACGTGTGCCTCCACGTGCCTGGCCCCCATTTTTTCCGCAATGCGGAGGCCTGCCAGCAACGCTTCGTATTCCGCCTCGTTGTTTGTGCTTTTAAAATCGAGGCGGATGGCGTACGTGAACTCGTGTTTATCTGGGCTGATGAGGCGTAATCCTGCGCCGGCGCCGTCGTCATTGGAGGCCTCGTCTGTGAATAGGGACCATCTTTGCGACGGGTCGTGCGCTGGCGCAGGTGATTCTTCGGCCTTGCATTCTTGAACTTGGTCTGCAGGTATCTCCGTGGCGAAGTCCGCGAGTACCTGGCCTTTAATTGCGGGCCGGGGTTTGTAATTGATCGTATGTTCCCCCAGCTCGATGGCCCATTTTGCCAGGCGGCCAGATAGTTCGAGTTTGGCGAGAATGTCGTTTATCCGATAGTCCGTGAGGACGTTTATCGGGTGGCCCTGGAAGTACCTGCGCAGCCTTCCGGATGCATGGGCAAGTGCTAGAACCAGCTTTTCCATTATTGTATACCTTGTTTCTGCATCTAACAGTGTGCGGCTGACGTAATAAATTGGCGTTTGCACTCCTTTGCGTTCGACCATTAGAACTGCGCCTATCGCCCACTCCGTGACGGAGAGGTAAAGTGTAAGCGGTTCTTTAGGAAGCGGCGCTGTTAATGTCGGAAGGTTCATTAGGCATTGCTTCATTGCCTGGAATGCTGATTCCGCCTCTGAGGCGGCCCACTAGTGTCTGTACTTCTTTGACGGAAGCGGGAGAAGGCATTCTCTCGATAGCTTGTACTTTTTCTGGGTTGGCGCGGAAACCGTCCCGCGATACAATGACGCCTAAAAATTTGCCTTCTTCCATCCCGAATGAACATTTGCTCGGATTCAACTTCATGCGTACTTTGCGCAATTGATTGAACGTCTGTTGGATATCTCGAAGCATGTCACTTTCCTCCTTGCTCTTGATGACCAAGTCATCAACATACACTTCAAGTCGTACGCCGATTTCATTGATGAAGGCCGTGTCCATAAGACATTGGTATGTGGCGCCCGCGTTTTTCAGACCGAAAGGCATCTTGGTATAACAGAAGATGCCCGCGTC
The DNA here is from genome assembly GCA_028751855.1 of Ambrosia trifida. Taxonomy (NCBI): domain Eukaryota; kingdom Viridiplantae; phylum Streptophyta; class Magnoliopsida; order Asterales; family Asteraceae; genus Ambrosia; species Ambrosia trifida. The sequence goes on along the minus strand of CM054124.1, from coordinate 106,900,450 downwards.
TGTGCGGAACGCCGTTTTATCTTCATCTTCTTTGGCCATTTGGATCTGGTGGTAACCTTTGTATGCGTCCAAGAAGCATTTGAACCGATATGGGGCGAGGGAATCCACCTTTAAATCAATTTCTGGCAGAGGGTAGCAGTCTTTGGGACACGCCTTGTTGATATCCTTGTAATCGACGCACATGCGCCAGCCTCCATTGGCTTTGGCGACCATGACAGGATTGGCCACCCAGGTTTGGTATCTGATAGGGCGAAGGATGCCCGCGTTGAGCAGCTCGGTGACTTGTTCGTTCATGGCCTTTGTTTTCTCCGGGCCCATAGTGTTCTTGGCTCGACCAAAGTTGCTCGTTCACGCTCCAATGTCCATACGAACACCTACCAAAATATAAAATAAATAAATAAGTACTAAAAATTAATAAAAATCTATACAATGACAAAAATAGGCCAACAAACGAATAAACGCCTAAAACTACTAAAAACTATATACAAAAGACTCAATTATAACAAAAAATACATAAGAGAATAGATGTGTTTTACGACACATCAAACATCCCCACACTTAAACCTTTTTCGTCCCTGAAAAAGAATTATGCTATGGAATCATAGTTAGGTTTACATCCAGTTTCAAAACATAGGTTACTTAATTAATAATCTACTAACGTGTTGATTGCGATTGCAGATATATTGATCCTCTTAAACCCACACCGGTTTCCAGGCCCCTTTTTATTTTTGTTAAGTTTATGTTGATTAGTCTATCTAGGGTCTCACTCGAAAGAAGCCACAGTTCCTCCTAATCCCGCCTCAAGCTTATGAAGCTAAAGGAACGACCAATTGACCATTTCCCAACCGTCTTATGTAGAAAACCAAGAGAATTTAAAATCACTTTTTTTTTTTTTTTGGCATACTTAACTCAGAGGGTGTGACCAATCCAAGTCGCTATCCCAGTGGCCAGGCACCTTAAGCTTCAGCATTTTTTTTTTCATCTCAGCATACTTAACTCAGAGGGTGTGACCAATCCAAGTCGCTATCCCAGTGGCCAGGCACCTTAAGCTTCAGCATTTTTGCTTTGATTTCTATATTTTTTTTAAGTGACTAGAAATTCTAACGGTTTTCTACTTATAACGGTGCTTCTTATACTATTTTTGGCGGTTTCGGTCTCCCCGTTTCTCCTAGATGAGAACCCACAAAATAGCCTAACATAATTAATTTATTACTTTTCAAAAGAAACCTTTCTACCGGCCGAGCCTACCCACATATCCCAAATCAGACACGTTTTCAATCAATTTTAATCTCTTATTATACATACTATTTGAAAACCGGACACCTAACTTTACCTATCATTTTCCATATTTTATATAATGCAAACTTCAAAATCAGGGACTTTTTTTTTTTCAATTTAATTTTTTTTTTGACTTAAAATGACTTTATATACAGACTAAACGACAGTTTCCCATCCCCACACTTAAACTCTACATTGCCCTCAATGTAGGAATAGAGAACGACTCAAAATAAAAAAAAATAAAATAAATTCCGAATACAAAAAAAAAAAAAAAAAAAAAAAACGAGGGCAAATTGGAAAGGACTTAGCTGGTTAATTTTTCTTCGTAAGCTCTAGTCCAATCCAGCTCGATCGTATAGCATTTTGGTCGCGATCGGCTCTGACACAATGGTAAATTCTCGGGTTGCTTCAATATAACGTACAGGTCCAGAATCACCCGAATGGAGATTGAGTACGGGTGGTGCAATCCAAACCTGCGCAAAACAAAACAAACAAAACCCGAGCATAATACCGAACCACACAAAAATAAAAAGACTCAAACTACTAACTTAGACTCATAATATAACAACAAACAAGAAGACGTACCTGCTTGGTAAAATGGCGGTGGATGGTGGTAGAACCAAATGGGTAGAAAAAAAATCTGGTTCTCGCTCAACGTGAAGGACACTGGTGATCACAACACGCATTGCAAGAGAAAAAAAAATATAACTTTCCGGGGTAATAGCTGGTCGCATAAGGCGAACAGGTCAGCCCAGACTCCTCACATTACGTGAAAAATCTTTTTTCACAGAAAGCTAATTAATTTTTTTAAGAAAAAATCTCTTTTATTACCCAAACCTTTACCAAAACTCCCACTCATAAAATATATATAAAGATAATACATGGGATCCGCTCATTGTGAAATTTCCTCTACTTAAGCAAACACGCAAACCTGCTAACTGACTCAAAGACACAAAAAACAAAGATAAAATAGAAAGATAAAAACCTACAAACTACTACCAAAGAACGACCACAAATAAAAAAAAAAATGAAAAGCTAGAAAAAAATAGGTATAAATATAAATTTACAAACTCTACAGAGCCTCCCCACACTTAAACTTAATCAGGGGGCTTCTCTTTTATCTGGACCCGATCCAACCCATTTAATTCCACCCGGTCCATATTATTTAGAAAAATTACATTAGTGGAATTTAAAAATATTTTATCGAATTTAAATGGGTCGGGCCACCAATATTTAAATTTACCTGGACCAAACCTGATTCTTGGCATGTAATGAGGGGACTTGTTATCTCTACAACTCCTGACCCTCACCCTGTGTCGGTCCAGGTGCCTCTTCGCCTTTTCCCGTGGTGGTGGCCATGGTGGCGGCACTAGTAGCAGTGTAATATCCAATGCCTGCACGGGTCGGCTGTGGTGTTCTTCTTCTTCCACCACTGCTTCTTTCTCATCTTCCGTGTTTGGTGACACTTGTTCAAAATCTTTGTCCACTTCTGGAGCTGTCAAATCAACTAACTCGTCACCAAACTCTGCTTCTCCATCAGCTGCTTCTTCAAGCAGGTCAGTGGTGTCTTCCTCTTCCACCACTTCTTCCTCAAACAGCCAGCCTGTGGATTCTGAAAAATCCATATCTTCCTCAGCCTCCCCTATCTTCTCCATCATGGCTTTCCTATGCGCGTCCCAGGCTATCCTTTCTATCTCCTCATCATCACTCCAGACATCTGCCTCCCAAGGGTATGCTACTGAACTAGAGATCTGGCAAGGCTGCTCATCCTGCTGAACCAAAGGTGGGACTAAGGCGTCCATTATGGTCTCTGGCTCTAACCCTGAATCCTGCAAAATACCATCCTCACAAGACAAGTGTAAAGAATCATATGGGTCAGTTAAATCATGCACAGAATCAGATGAGTAAGGACAAACAGTTTCAGCAACGGGACTAATACAATCAGGTAATCTAAGTGTTACCATCTCGTCTGGGTCATCATATGTGAAATTAACCTGCTGAACTGGAGGTGGGACTTCAACGTCCATTATGGTCTTCAGTTCATCCACCTGAGCCTCTAGCCTTTTAAGTGCCGCATCTTGTTCCCTCAAAGAGTCGGTGCGCTTGGATAGCAAAGAATCGATATCCTCGAGCATGAGCTGTTGTTTAGCAAGTAAGGCGGCAAAATCGGGTCTAGTGTGAGACGAGACATCCCGATAATCGGGATGTTGATAAAAATGTTGGCTAGGTGGATACACTGACGAGCTACCACCATGCCTTTCCGCATACATCTCAGCTTGTAGACGATCAGTCCGACTTTTTATTCTATCTAGTGGCTCAGATATTGCAGGGTTAAACCACCGGTTAGCCTGTGGATATGAAGGCTGGTATGACTGATATGGCTGCGGCTGCAAATACTCATTAAAATAATAATCCGTGGAATACCCCGATGAATATGAATGAGGGCATCTTATGGTAAAGTGGGGTCCTCCGCAGATCTCGCACATGATAAAAAAAAATTATATATTACGAATAAAAAAAAATAATAATAATAGGAAAAAAAAATAAAAACAAAAATTATTCACAAAAGGGTAGACCAGAAACGGAGCGGATAATTCTCAAGAGTGCGAATTGCGTCCCCGGCAACGGCGCCAAAAACTTGATGTGTGTAAATGTATATATATAAATAACACAAGTTCTAATTAAAACGACTCACCTAAAAACTACACACGCACGGCAAGTGTACCGGTCGCAAAGCAGTAAACAGATAAGACCGAGTATCGAACCCAAAGACGCAAATGCATCTCTAGATCACAACCTATACCGAATACTAGCCTAAATAAATATATATTTATATGGGGGGTATTTTAAACTACTAATTATAAACTTAAAAGACACTAAATATAAATAAAATAACTTTAGTTGCTTATAGGAACAAGGAACTTGGAGGAATCGGATAGGAAGAAGGTTGGTTACTTAGGTAAAATCCCTAGACACTAACAATAAATCCTGAATCTGGTAATTAACTTGAGACCCTATTCTTATCTAATAAACCTCCTGTCAAAGATAGCTCACTAGACTCAAGGCGGGACAAGTGTAGAAATGCTAAGATGGACCTGGATCGCCCTAGCGTACCAAAATCCCATAGAAATCAGATTAAAACCTCTCCTGGATTAAAACCCTCAAACTATGAAGCAGACTTAAACTCTACTGAAGAAAACCTAGGAAAACTCTAAACACGGACAAGTAGCGACTCCCGCCCTAGCGCTTGCCAACTACCGAACAATGCCTAGTTAGTTACCTAGCACTCTCGAGTTAGATTTCTCACCCTCAAGAATGGACTGCACGCCTTAGTTAATTTATTATATTAGTTTGTTATACTTGTGTCGTACTCCAACTCCAAATACTAGCACGCTAACCTAAGTTGACGAACTAGATTGATTTCAAGACCTAGGGGGTATCTCTACATGCCTAGCTCCACAAAACCAATAAACAAACTTCAAATAAAAATAACACCAACACACATATATCAAATCCAACAATAAAATTAAAATCATGTAATCCTACACATCAAAATTAAAAACCAAGAATCATTAAAAACTGCAAATAACGTGTCTAGTTCATAAACCTAAGCAACCATAAAATATTTAGCTCATAATCTTTATAAACATCACAAAATAAATAAAAATAGTTTTAACCATGTCTATAAAAATAATGAACGAAAACTAAACCTAACCCAAGGCTCGTTGGCTATTGATCTTTAACGTGCCCGTGGCCTTTTCTCCTTCCGTACCCTTTCGCTCGTCACCGTTCTTGGCCGGTCCCTTTGTTCTTCTGTGCGATTGAATATTGTTTTATGATAAGAATGAATGATTATGAATTTTCTTAGGCGGCTGCTGAATGAATTCCAAAGAATTGGAAAAAAATCCCCTACGCTGAATGTCGCTGAAGGTCGAATGAATCATCTATTATGTGCCTCCCCTTAAAATAAATGTCCCTTAGGTTTTTTTCTTTCGAATGGGCCCTCCAACAAGTCCACGAGACTTGTTAATCATATTTCTTTTTTTTCTCTATTTTATTATTATTATTATTATTATTATTATTATTATTATTATTATTATTATTATTAGTAGTAGTAGTAGTAGTAGTAATAGTAGTATTATAACTCGGCGCTCTCGTATCAAGTGTTCTTGGCTCGACCAAAGTTGCTCGTTCACGCTCCAATGTCCATACGAACACCTACCAAAATATAAAATAAATAAATAAGTACTAAAAATTAATAAAAATCTATACAATGACAAAAATAGGCCAACAAACGAATACACGCCTAAAACTACTAAAAACTATATACAAAAGACTCAATTATAACAAAAAATACATAAGAGAATAGATGTGTTTTACGACACATCACCCATACTGCGCTTCTTTTGCACTATGGGTTCTACAGAGCGGTAGACGTTAAGCTTGTGTTCCGCTATTTCACGGGGAACACCAACCATGTCTGCTGGCTGCCACGCGAAGACGTCCATGTTGCTGATCAGAAGCTGTTTCAAGTGATTGCGTATGGTTTCAGAGATTTCATGGCCAATGACCACCGTTTGCTCCGGAAATTTAGGGTTTAGTGCCCATATTTCCGGTTCAGTGCGGGCATTTGTTTTGACCATCTTTGGAGGCTTGGCGGTTTCAGTGGTGTGGCAATCTTTATTGGCTCTGATGAAGGCAATACCTGTCTTGGTTGGGAAGCCGACCATCGCGTGCGCCGTTGAAGCATTGGCGTTAAAGCGCGCGATGCCTTCCCGTCCCAATAGAATATCATGATTGGAGGTGGCTGGCAAAACCATAAAGTCACATATCTCCGTGCGCTCGTGGGTGCCATCGGACCATGTGACTGGCATGGAGAGCATGCCCCGCGGCATGATGGTCTCATGAATGAAACCTGAGATTGGCTCATTGACTGGTACGAGCTTTGCCTTGTCTTCTGCATCCAGTTGTTGGAAACATTGCTCATACATGATATCTGTGCTGCTTCCGCCGTCTAAAAACATGTACCGCGTTCGGTAATGTCCGAAAACGGCGGTTATGACTAGTGGGGCGGTGCAGGAGGCGCCGCCTCTGACTTTTGGCATGAGGACATCGGCCTCCTTCTATGAGTCATCGAGTGGTTGTAGGCGGGTGCGCTTGCCATGCTGGGTGTTTTTGCCACGCTTAGTCGTGTTGCAGTGATGACGAGGGACAAGTGTGGCGGCATGAGTGTTAAGGTCCCGGATTTTCTTTCGCGACCCCTCCCCTTGATTTTCGTCGCCCGCATTACCCTTGCCAGTGCGATGGACGTTTTTTACTAAGTGACCGAGCTGTCCCGATTTCAGCGCGGCCTCGATTTCCATCTTCAGGCTGTAACAGTTGTCTGTGAGGTGATCAAAGTCGTTGTGATATTCACAGAACTTGCTTCGGTCCACGTTCCTTCGTTTCCCCAAGGGGTTGGCTTCTTTCAGCGTGACCTGCTCTGTTTTCAGGACCTGGGATGGTGTCTTTGTTAGCGGGGTTCAATCGTGGCTTTTCTTTGAATGTCCACACTGGTCCCGCGATTGCTTGTTATTGATGAGTTGGCGGGCATCGTCCGCTGATGTGTTGCCAAATGCATCACATTTATATAGTAGTTTTGTATAGTTTTTAATCATTAACGTTCGTAAATATCGTGTCTTAGATACTTATTTGTGTCTTGGTGTTAAGCAGGTGTTCGTGGGCTAGAACGAGAGAAAAAGAGTCTAATTGGAGGTGAAACGAGTGCACGGATGAATAAGGAATAAAAAGAAAATAAAATATGTCAGATCACTTATTCATGCCCCATGAATAACCTCAGGAGTTATTCATGCCCCGCGAATAACTGAATTGGGTTGCGAAATGACTATACTGCCCTTAATGAATCCAGCTAATTACCCTTGTTACCCTCGCGAAGTTATGACTTATTCATGCCACGCGAATAAGTCAGGAAGTTCATGGGGTCGCGAATAACTCTTCAGCCCATAAAAAGCCCATTTTCGCAATAAAAACCTAATCAGCCGTATGGGGATGTAATCTTCGACTTCCAGAGCTTCTAAGGGACGATTTTGAAGACTTTTTGCAGTTCCATTCATTCCGGTTGATGCCAGAGCAATCCAGAACAAGTTTTGAAGCCGAAATCATGAAGATGCAAGGCTAATCATCTTGCGGTTTCTCCGGGTGAACGATTTGGTTATTTTATCAATTGTTTTATGTTTGATACTCATTACTTGGATTAGATTTTGTGAACACCTTAACGGTCTTTGCGTCTAATTGTATGTTTGACTGATCTAGACAGTTTGGTTGATTAGTATTATTGCATTATGTTATCGTATCTTGGTTTTCTTGCACTAGGATTAATTTAACTTTGCAATTAATGTTATGATAGCTGAATTGGGTTGAACAACTTAAACAAAGTCATGTCTATGTGATTTCCTAGGTAGGGTATTAACATAATTCAGTTGATAATTACCGAATCAGAAACCCGGAGTGACCGTTTTTCCATATTATTGTCTTTTATAAAACTCTATTATCACTTCGTTTGCAGCACTACAGCACTTTTACATTCAACTTCATAAAAATTAGTGTTGGAAATATGGGGATAGGAGATGAGTTACAGTTAGTAGATGGTGTCCCACAGATACGTCAGAGGGCACCGGTTCAGGGCGTTGATACTCATTTTCGGCCGGTTATTGTACCCAATTCCTCAGCTGTAGTCACACCTGTTAGTAGGAATGGGAGAGCATTTGAAGTGAGACCCCAATATTTGGGTCATCTGCCTGAGTTCTATGGAAAAAGATCTGAAGAGCCTTACTTACATATATCAACATTTGAGTCTGTGTGCAATATGATTGGAGGATCAGGGTTTACTAAGGACCAGGTAATGTTGATGATGTTTCAGTTCACCTTGAAGGGCAGGGCAAGGCAATGGTTTGCTACACTACCCCCAGGTAGTATATACACTTGGCAGGATATGCAACAAATTTTATTGGAAGAGTATTACACCATGAGCAGAACATCTGAGGCTCGGGATGCAATAAGAGGATTTCAGCAGAATTCGGGGGAAGCATTCCATGAGGCTTTTACTAGATTCAAAGAGTTATTGAGAAAATGTCCTCATCATGGGATTCAGACATGGGAACTAATAAAAGCTTTTTATGATGGACTGACACCAGAGGATGTTAGAGGTTTGACTGCCATTAGCAATGGCACATTCTTTACCAACACTGAAGCTGTGGATTGGGGACATTTGGAAAGGATGAGTGCCACTTCAAAGAGACAGGCACAATCATGTAGGAAGTTGAGACCATCATCTGTCAAGGCAGCAGACTATGAGGCTGAAGAAAGAATTGAGAAGTTGAAGCAGCAAAATTTACTCTTGGCAAAACAGGTAGCTCAACTTAATTTGGGGAAGAGTAGTGAGGCGAAGGCAGCTAATGCTTTTTCGGTATGTACTGATTGTGGGGAGTTGGGGCATCTAGCCCAAGACTGCCAGAGGCCTTTGGAGAATACAGAAGAGGTGAATCAAGTTTATGGAGAACGGAAGCAATATGACATGAATTCCAACACCTATCATCCTGGGCTCAAAAACCACCCAAACTTCAGGTATGGTAATCCTAATAATCAATTAAATCCTAACTTTTCTGGTTCTAATGTGCAGGGAGGAAATCAACAACAGTCTCAGAACAGGCAGTATGGATATAATCAAGGGGGTTACTCAAAGAATACCTATAATCAAAGTGGTCAGCAGCAGAGAGGAAATCAACAAGGCACATCAGGAGGAGGTAATGATCAACTGAGTGCAATCTTGGATGCCATTAAAGCTGTACAGAATGATGTCAGGACAGTACAGAACGATGTCAGGATAGTTCAAGAAGAGGTCAAGGGAATGCGAAAAGACAATGAAGTGAGGGATAAGACTGTGGAAGCATTGTCCAAGCAGGTAGGGCAATTGGCTGCAGATATGTCTAAGAGAGATCTAGGGAAGCTACCAAGTGACACCACCATTAATCCTCAACATCAGCAATCAAACTCAAGGAATTCGAGGAATGTGCAAATCAACCAGGTAAGTATTCTGCGCAATGGTAAGGTTTATGATAATAAAGTGGGAACTCCACCACAGTTTGTTGAGGGTGTGGTGGAAGATTTGGGTAGTGATGATAGCGAAGATGAACAGGAATTTGTTGAATTGAACAAAACACCTAAAACTGCCTTAGAAAAAGAAAAAACTAAAAATAAAAGTGTTTTGATCAATAATTCCAACCAGGTTGTAGAAAAGGGTGTGGAGGGTAATACCATCCCTTTTCCTGCAGCTCTCATTGATCCTGGTAAGAAAAAGACAGTCAATAAAAGAGGCCCACAATCGGATGAAATGTGAGAAGTTTTCAAACAAGTTAAAATAAATCTTCCTCTTTTAGATGCAATTAAACAAATTCCTGCATACGCAAAGTACCTGAAAGATATGTGCACTTAGAAAAGAAATCATAAAATTCCAAAGAAACTTGACATGCCAGCAGATGTGAGTGCAATAATTTCAGGTACTCTGCCTGAAAAGTTACAAGATCCAGGGGCACCAATTATTTCAATTCAAGTTGGTGATTTTCAAATGACACGAGCCCTTTTGGATCTTGGAGCGAGTGTGAGTATACTACCGGGGAGCTTGTATGACCAGTATGAGTTCGGTCCACTTAAGAAAGCTGATACCACTGTGGTGTTGGCTGATTTGACTCCTAAGCTACCCCGGGGAGTATTGTCAGATGTCATTGTGAAGGTTAATGAGTTTTATTATCCGGTCGATTTCTTGGTCCTTGATTATGTTTCTGTTGATAAAACCAAGCAACCGACTGTGATTCTTGGCAGACCATTTTTAGCTACTTCTGACTCTCAGATTAATTGCAGGACTGGTACTGTGGATATGACTTTCGGTAACTGTAAGATGCGGTTAAGTGTTTTTGGTAATGTTTCTAACCCCAATGTTAGTGATGAATGCTTTATGGCAGACATCATTGACGGGCGCGTTCCTTCTTACATTCCTAATGATGAGGGGGACGAGTCCATGGTAGAATGTGCTTTGTTTGGCAGGTTATATTCTGATACAGTCAAGGAATTCGAGGAAGAGGATGCAAAGGTGGAGGCGATGGCAGTGAGAGAAGGAAGACCACCTTGGTCCTATCACGTGGAGAGTTTGCCAGATCACATTGACACAAAGCTGAAACCATCATTAGAGACACCACCACAATTAGAACTTAAAGAACTACCTAAACATCTAAAATATGCTTTTGTTGGTGCTAATGATACTCTTCCTGTTATTATTTCTGCAGGTTTGACTGAGGAACAGGAGAAAGCTTTGATGGAAGTTTTGGTTGCACACCGGGCTGCAATTGGGTGGACTATTGCAGACCTGAAAGGAATAAGTCCCTCAATAGTGATGCATAAAATCATAACAGAGGAGGGAGCAAAACCGGCAAGAGATGCACAGAGAAGGCTTAACCCGAACATGAGAGAAGTGGTGAAGAAAGAAGTTCTGAAGTGGCTGGATGCGGGTATCATTTATCCCATCTCTGACAGCACTTGGGTAAGCCCAACACAGACCGTTCCCAAGAAAGCAGGGATTCAGATAGTCAGGAACGAAAAAGGCAAGGTTTTCAGAACCGGACCGGACGTCGAACCGGACCCCCGGCCGGTTCACCGGTTCGACCGGTCCAACGAACCGGCCCAAAAACAAAAAAAAAAAAAAAAAAAAATTAAAAAAAATACAAAAAACCGGTCCAACCTCCCGGTTTTCCGGTCCGACCTCCCGGTTTTCCGGTTCGACCGGCCGGTTCACCGGTCCGAAGCCGGTTCACTGCACCAGCGGTCCGAACACCCGAACCGGACCGGTCCAGGTCCCGGAGCCCGGTTCGACCGGTCCGACCGGCCGGTCCGGTCCGGTTTTCAAAAAGGGGAAGAAATTGCCACCCGACCTGTCACTGGGTGGAGAATATGCATTGATTACAGGAAGCTGAATGCAGCTACATCTAAGGACCACTTCCCTTTGCCGTTCATTGATCAGATCATCGAGAAGTTATCAGGTCATAAATTTTATTATTTTCTTGATGGTTATTCAGGGTATAATCAAATTGCCATCCACCCTGAAGACCAACAAAAGACCACATTTACCTGCCCTTATGGTACCTTTGCATTCAGGCGAATGCCATTTGGGTTGTGTAATGCCCCAGCCACCTTTCAAAGGTGCATGATGAGTATCTTTTCAGATATGGTTGGGGACTCACTTGAAATTTTTATGGATGACTTCTCAATTTTTGGAACCTCCTTTGAATCTTGCTTAGAACAATTAACTAAGGTGTTGAAACGATGTATTGAAACAAACTTAGTTTTAAACTGGGAAAAGAGCCATTTTATGGTTCAAGAAGGGGTGGTGTTAGGGCATGTGATTTCAAAACGTGGGATTGAGGTTGATCATGCAAAAATTAAAGCTATTTCAACTTTACCTCCTCCCACAAATGTTAAAGGGGTTAGGTCGTTTCTAGGACATGCTGGTTTTTACAGAAGGTTCATAAAAGGTTTTAGCACAATCACAAAACCACTTTGCAAGTTACTTTTAAAAGATGAACCTTTTGTATTTGATGAAGAGTGTGTAAAAGCTTTCAACACTTTGAAAGAAAAACTGGTTGAAGCCCCAATTTTGCAAGCACCTGATTGGTCACGCCCATTTGAAATCATGTGTGACGCGAGTGACTATGCAATTGGGGCAGTTTTGGGACAAAGGGTAGATAAAAAACCAGTAGTCATTTATTATGCAAGTAAGACATTGGACGGGGCACAATTGAATTATACTACTACTGAAAAAGAATTACTTGCAGTTGTGTTTGCTCTTGATAAGTTCAGGTCTTACATTTGGGGAAGCAAGTTGATTGTGTATTCAGATCACAGTGCGGTGCGTTATTTGATGGAGAAAAAGGATGCGAAACCCAGATTGATCCGTTGGGTTCTCCTGCTTCAGGAGTTTGATCTGGAAATCAGAGACAAGAAGGGAAGTGAAAACGTGGTGGCAGACCACTTGTCTAGATTGCCCCATATGGATGCTGAAGTCACTAATGAGATCAATGAGAGCTTTCCAGATGAGCAGCTATTCGAAGTATCTACTTCACCATGGTATGCTAACATTGTTAATTATTTGGCTGCAGGTATCATCCCAGAGCATTGGGCAAAGAAAAAGAGAACTCACTTGAAGGCTCAAGCGAAGCAGTACATTTGGGATGAACCAGACTTGTTTAAGATAGGAGCTGACCAGATAATTCGAAGATGTATCCCAGAATCGGAAGTTCAATGCGTATTGGGACTTGTGCATGCATCCGCCTGTGGAGGACACTTCAGCGGGCAGAAAACAGGACACAAAGTGCTATCATCGGGGTTATATTGGCCAAGCATTTTTAAAGATGCTTTCGAGTTTGCTAAGAACTGCACCAAGTGTCAGCAGATGGGTAACATAACTAAACGGAATGAGATGCCCATGCAGCCTATCCTCGTGGTCGATATTTTTGATGTGTGGGGGATCGACTTCATGGGCCCGTTCCCAAATTCCAGGGGTTATCAGTATATATTGGTGGCTGTCGATTATGTATCTAAATGGATAGAAGCAATAGCCACCAGGACAAACGACCATACCGTTGTTTGCAATTTTGTAGTATCAAACATCTTTACACGATTTGGACTTCCCCGTGTGATCATCAGTGATGGGAGGTCGCATTTCAAGAATTTTAAATTCGGTAAATTGCTTAAACGGTATGGTGTGGATCACATAATTGCAACCCCGTACCACCCACAGACGAGTGGGCAAGTTGAGGTGTCAAATCGTCAAATTAAAGAAATTTTACAAAAGACGGTAAAACCAGATTGTAAGGACTGGTCCACCAAGTTAGATGATGCATTATGGGCTTACCGTACAGCTTATAAGACACCAATTGGTACCACGCCTTACAGATTGGTTTATGGGAAGGGTTGCCATTTACCAGTGGAAATAGCACACAGGGCATTATGGGCTGTTAAAGAAGTTAATACTGATTATGATGTTGGAGGTAAAGAAAGGAAGTTGAATCTGTGTGAGCTTGAGGAGCTGAGAGATGAAGCATATGAGAGTGCATCATCATACAAGGATAGGATGAAGAAGGTGCACGATGCCAAGCTTCGTTTGAAGAATTTCGAGGTAGGCCAAAAGGTATGGTTGTACAATTCCCGTCTTAAATTATTTCCAGGGAAGTTGAAAAGCAAGTGGACGGGGCCATACTTAATTACGAGAGTTGGTGAATACGGTGATGTCGAGATTGAAGACTTTGATGATCATTTACGTCAAGTAGTGAATGGACATCGACTTAAACCGTACCTGGATTCGTCTGACATCCACGGAACAACAGAAGAGCCGGTTTGCTTTTTGACGAGTGAACCGGACGATGAAGGTAAGTGATAACGCATTTGGTATGTGTAATTGTAGAGTTTGTACAATTTTCTTTGTGTATTTTCGTTGTTTTCGGTTTTGCGTTTTTTTGTGTGTTTGAGTTTTTCAGGTAATCGTATCTATTTCGACACGAGGAATCATCGCTAACAGGAGTCCAGGTAAGTTTACATGTTAATGGGGCTTTGGAATAGGTTTTAAAGGGTTTGGGAGTGTTAGAATTGAGAAGCTGAAAATTTTTCTAAGTATAAAACCGTCAAAACTTTCTGTAACCAAAGGAATTCGCGCCCCTCTAGTAAGTCTTTGAGAAATTCATGGGGCGCTAATAACTTATCTAAAAAAACAAAAAACAAAAAAAAAAAAAACAAAAAAACAAAGTCTGCATCTTCTTTTTCTTCTTTTCCCCAAATTGTAACCCTAACCTTCCATTATCACCTTCAACCATCAACCACCCTTCACCACCTCCAGACCACCACCTCTACCGCCTCCTCCCTTTGCAACCCGACCCGACCCCACCCAAACCATCCCCGCCTCCATTAACCACCGGACCACCTCCCCGACCACCTCCTTCTCCGACTCACAGACCCATACCCACAGCCCCGACCCCAACCCAACCCAGCCAACCATCGCCGCAGTAGCCTTCTACCACCCGAACAACCAGAAACCCGCCGCCACCTCTGCCACTCCTCAACCTCCGAACCAATCCTAATAATAAACACCATCAGCCGCTGCAGCCCTAACCCGACCCGACTACCAACCTGAAACCCACTGCCGCCGACCTCCACCAACCTGCTTACCAACCACCCGAACCAAACCCAAACTAGCTAACCCTAACCCGACCCACAGCCCTGACCATACCAATGTAGGCTCCGTTTTGTTTGCGCCTTGTTATCTCAGTACGTGTCGACAATCAGGTGCGTGTCGTTTTCTTTTGCTGATTTTTACGCTTGGTTTTACTTTGTGTTTGTAATTTTTTTTATGCTATCTGTTGGTTTGGTCGAGTCATGTATAGGCTAGTTAGGCGTTTTCTTGTTTTCAATGTGGCACTTTATTAAAATGATGGTAGGATTTTGGTTTGTGCTTAGATATAGAATATGATAAGTGTAAGTGAATTAGCGAGAATGGTGTGATAAGTAGTAGCTTGGTTAACAGTGGCGACATGGTAGCTCATGATTGTGGTTTGTTTGTGGAATACATTCTGTCCTAAGCATTGGATTCGTATAACACTTAGGCGATTTGTTGTCTAGGCCATTTGGGGACAAATGAGTTTAAGTGTGGGGGGTGGTCGTCTTGAAAGATATATGAATAAACTCGTTGAATGGTTATTAGGCGAGTTATTTCCTTGTGTGGTAGTCGTGTTAGAGTTTTTAAGGAGTCGTTGGGATGATTTGTCTTGAAATTAATCGCAGGTTTAAAACGCCTCGCCCGTACTCAATCTCCATTCGGGCGGGGATGTTTTAAATATTATATACATAATGGGTATCCCAAAATTGAGAAGTCATTTTAGATCTGTTTATTTAATTTTATTTAATTTTATTTATTTATTTGTTTGTTCTCAGTTTTAGGTGCGACCGCGACCGAAATGCTATACGGTCGCAATGTTTTTCAGTTGAAAAAAAAAATTGAAAAATTAAAATACCAAAAATAGTTGCTTATTTATGTTACCTGACTGATTTGTATGTTTTTAAATTGTTTCGTAGGATGTCAGGTGAGGGATCCTCTAATGCGGTCGTGGGAGCCAAGCGAAAAAGAGGACCTAAACAGAGGCCACTGGGTGAGCTTGGACCGCTAGTTACAGGAGTTTCTAGGAGTATTCGTTATGCATTACCCGAGGTTAGGTCACAGCCTGGGGACCCAATAGAGCCCGTTGAGGACAGGGTTTTAGAGGATCACACACTATTGCAGTTTGATATAGGTTCTATGGAATGGGAGAACTGTCAGAAATATATGTTGATCCCTGAATTACAGCACAGGACGATAAATTGGGAGTTAATGGGTGTGTTAGATCAGCATGAGAGGATGGAGGAGATGTTAGGACCTAAGTGGATGGCTATCTTAGAGTGTGATCGACCGCAGTATAGGGAGCTTACCGTTGAGTTTTATTCCACTTTTAGATACAATGCTGACAGATTTCTTGAGCAACATGCAGTGTCGTTCTCATTAGGCAGACGGTTGTATGAGTTTAGTGTGCCTAGGTTTGCAGTAGTGGCTGGGATTTATACTGACCAAGAGGTGAAGGCATCTGGATTTAGCCGGTTACTTAGGGGTAGTTATAAGAAGAAAAGGTCGAGTTCGATTCTTACTAGGGATTTGAAGGAATTCTGGAAGACTATCGCTGTGGGTGAGTTTGGTAACAATGTGACGGAGTTGAGGATTAGAGATCCAGTTATTAGGTTTATTCATAGGATCTTAGCGTGCACTCTTGTCGCCCGTAAGGGGAGCGGGGACAAGGTGAGTGTACTCGATGCTTTCTGTTTGTATTGTATTGTCGGCCGACGGGAGGCCAATCTGGCTACTATTTTGTTATCCTCATTTGCTAGGGGTGCGCGTGATGGAGCTAAGAGTAGATTAGGTTTGGGACCTTATGTGACTCGGATTGCAGAGAATTTAGGGGTATTTGACAGGTATCCTAGGGAGCATCTGACTAAGGGGCCAGAGACAGTATGTTATGAGATGCAGGATATGAGGATGGCTAAGATGATTACGTATGATGATCCACCAGAGTGGGAGTTAGTACTACCACATGTCGGGACACTAGCAGCAGAGACTGTACAGAGGACTATGCCTATAGCTAGACGGCAGGTTCAGTCATCTTTGGACTGCCTTAGTCCTTTGTGTTTACCATCACTATCTGAGTTGGTTACAGTAGAGCCTGATGTTCAGAGGAGAGATGAGTTAGAGGCAAAGGTTGATATGTTTACGGATATGATGAGGTTCATGATGCAGGGCATGGGTTTGAAGATACCC
This sequence comes from Ambrosia trifida, assembly GCA_028751855.1. Taxonomy (NCBI): domain Eukaryota; kingdom Viridiplantae; phylum Streptophyta; class Magnoliopsida; order Asterales; family Asteraceae; genus Ambrosia; species Ambrosia trifida. The sequence goes on along the minus strand of CM054124.1, from coordinate 106,883,736 downwards.
GAGCGTTTTAAGGGTATAGGTGATATCGTAGGTACATCTGCAGGAGCTGAGCAGGAGGGAGGCAGCCAGTCTGAGGAGCCTGGGCAGCAGGAGTGATAGCTCGCAGCAGCGCCAACCGGTTTATTTTGTGTTTTTGGTGTACTTTTCCCTTTATTTTGTTTTGATTATCATATGCCTGTATCTAAACTAACACATCAAGGGAAATTGTAAGGGGAGACCGGTTGGGTGGTTTATATTATATTATATTATATGATACGTTGCTGTTATATGTGTGTTTTGGTTGTTAGAATATTGAAAATTGCCGCTTTTGTCCGCGAACGGAATGCTATACGGACAACTTGGAGGGCAGGGGAGCACGACTTTCAACAACATCGTCGCATTTATCAGGGGAGTCTGTTCCGATTTTCTGTATTTATTTATTTATTTTTCTTTTCGTAATTGATTTTTTTGGTGTTACTATTCCCTTAGCACATTGAGGACAATGTGTCGCACAAGTGTGTGTGTGGGGGGGGGGGGGTGGCTATACGTCTTTAGAGTGTGTTTTTGTGTTAGTTGAGTCATATAAAAAAAATTAAAAATTAAAAAAAAATGTCCTAAAAGCGGTCTGATCGGGCATGAAAGCGACTGTTTCAATGCGTTCATTCTGTCTCTGCTTGTGGTGTGCGGGTCCTTAATCATGGTACAATTCTTTAGAACAGACATATGAACCGTTTTCAGCAGGTATTTTAGAAAAAAATGTTTAGAATTTGCCCGATTAGGTGTAACGAGCTGTCGGTAATAAATGCATGCACACATCGGTAACCCATTTCCACACTTTGGTGAGATCTTGAGCCTACTAGATGATAGATTGATACATATATATTTTCATTTGTTGAGTGTAGGCCAGATGTTTCTCTGTTGCATAACTTGTGTGATTTGATACATGCCGAGGTTGTAGACTAGATATGCACATAGATGATAAAGGCAATTTAGGTTTTCCCTTTTTCTTTTGATACCCATTTATTTGTTATGTGTTGACCCGCTTACCTAAAATCACCCTTAGTAGCCATGTTGAGCCTATACCCTTTCGTTTGTTAAACCTATAAAGTTACCCAAATTGACCTGTTTACCTTTGTGTAATACATTGATGACATCCATTGTGTTTATGTTTTGTTCAAGTGATTGAGTTATGTTTAAGTTGTGAAAAAAAAGAGAAAAAAAATATATATATGAAAAAAAAAGAGTGAAAAAGAAAATAGAAGTATGTGTTATGGGTCAAATATACCCAAAGTTGTGTGATTATTGTATTATGGTGATTAGTGAATAAGGATGGTCATTCAAGCGTGTTGAAACCCTTGTTTTTAAAACCAATTGTTAGCCAAATCTATCCTACCTTTACCCGAAGCCCAAAACCTGTAAGTCCTTTAGATATGTGCATTGTCTATAGTTGAGGTGTGATTGTTATACAAGCCTATGATAACAGAGTTACATGTTTGGTTTTGAGTGAATAATACTAGCGCATTACATGCTAGTCCAGATATTAAACCGAGTGGAGTGAAAAATTGTGAGGGGTGTGTTGCATGAGAATAAAAACCGGAAGCACGTTAGACTTAGTTGGGTGAGTTCTGTTTTTAAAATTGTGCATCATGGTTGCCTGTTGAATTAACACATCTAATGATGATCTATGAATGGGGTATGACTTTGGACCCTAACTAGTGCATGGCGGGGGCGTTTGAGGTATTTGTTACTTGTTCGTGGTAAGGTTCTGAGCAGATTTGCTTGAGGGCAGACAAAAGGTAAGTGTGGGGGTGTGATGTGTTGCCAAATGCATCACATTTATATAGTAGTTTTGTATAGTTTTTAATCATTTAACGTTCGTAAATATCGTGTCTTAGATACTTGTTTGTGTCTTGGTGTTAAGCAGGTGTTCGTGGGCTAGAACGAGAGAAAAAGAGTCTAATTGGAGGTGAAACGAGTGCACGGATGAATAAGGAATAAAAAGAAAATAAAATATGTCAGATCACTTATGGGGCAAAATAATTGGTGCCCCTGGATCTTGTAATTTTTTAGGCAGAGTACACAAAAACAAGCCTATGATAACAGAGTTACATGTTTGGTTTTGAGTGAATAATACTAGCGCATTACATGCTAGTCCAGATATTAAACCGAGTGGAGTGGAAAATTGTGAGGGGTGTGTTGCATGAGAATAAAAACCGGAAGCTCGTTAGACTTAGTTGGGTGAGTTCTGTTTTTAAAATTGTGCATCATGGTTGCCTGTTGAATTAACACATCTAATGATGATCTATGAATGGGGTATGACTTTGGACCCTAACTAGTGCATGGCGGGGGCGTTTGAGGTATTTGTTACTTGTTCGTGGTAAGGTTCTGAGCAGTTTTGCTTGAGGGCAAGCAAAAGGTAAGTGTGTAGGGTGTGATGTGTTGCCAAATGCATCACATTTATATACTAGTTTTGTATAGTTTTCAATCATTTAACGTTCGTAAATATCGTGTCTTAGATACTTATTTGTGTCTTGGTGTTAAGCAGGTGTTCGTGGGCTAGAACGAGAGAAAAAGAGTCTAATTGGAGGTGAAACGAGTGCACGGATGAATAAGGAATAAAAAGAAAATAAAATATGTCAGATCACTTATTCATGGGGCAAAATAATTGGTGCCCCTGGATCTTGTAATTTTTCAGGCAGAGTACACAAAAACAAGCCTATGATAACAGAGTTACATTTTGGTTTTGAGTGAATAATACTAGCGCATTACATGCTAGTCCAGATATTAAACCGAGTGGAGTGAAAAATTGTGAGGGGTGTGTTGCATGAGAATAAAAACCGGAAGCACGTTAGACTTAGTTGGGTGAGTTCTGTTTTTAAAATTGTGCATCATGGTTGCCTGTTGAATTAACACATCTAATGATGATCTATGAATGGGGTATGACTTTGGACCCTAACTAGTGCATGGCGGGGGCGTTTGAGGTATTTGTTACTTGTTCGTGGTAAGGTTCTGAGCAGATTTGCTTGAGGGCAAGCAAAAGGTAAGTGTGTGGGGTGTGATGTGTTGCCAAATGCATCACATTTATATAGTAGTTTTGTATAGTTTTCAATCATTTAACGTTCGTAAATATCGTGTCTTAGATACTTATTTGTGTCTTGGTGTTAAGCAGGTGTTCGTGGGCTAGAACGAGAGAAAAAGAGTCTAATTGGAGGTGAAACGAGTGCACGGATGAATAAGGAATAAAAAGAAAATAAAATATGTCAGATCACTTATTCATGCCCCATGAATAACCTCAGGAGTTATTCATGCCCCGCGAATAACTGAATTGGGTTGCGAAATGACTATACTGCCCTTAATGAATCCAGCTAATTACCCTTGTTACCCTCGCGAAGTTATGACTTATTCATGCCACGCGAATAAGTCAGGAAGTTATTCATGGGGTCGCGAATAACTCTTCAGCCCATAAAAAGCCCATTTTCGCAATAAAAACCTAATCAGCCGTATGGGGATGTAATCTTCGACTTCCAGAGCTTCTAAGGGACGATTTTGAAGACTTTTTGCAGTTCCATTCATTCCGGTTGATGCCAGAGCAATCCAGAACAAGTTTTGAAGCCGAAATCATGAAGATGCAAGGCTAATCATCTTGCGGTTTCTCCGGGTGAACGATTTGGTTATTTTATCAATTGTTTTATGTTTGATACTCATTACTTGGATTAGATTTTGTGAACACCTTAACGGTCTTTGCGTCTAATTGTATGTTTGACTGATCTAGACAGTTTGGTTGATTAGTATTATTGCATTATGTTATCGTATCTTGGTTTTCTTGCACTAGGATTAATTTAACTTTGCAATTAATGTTATGATAGCTGAATTGGGTTGAACAACTTAAACAAAGTCATGTCTATGTGATTTCCTAGGTAGGGTATTAACATAATTCAGTTGATAATTACCGAATCAGAAACCCGGAGTGACCGTTTTTCCATATTATTGTCTTTTATAAAACTCTATTATCACTTCGTTTGCAGCACTACAACACTTTTACATTCAACTTCATAAAAATTAGTTTAGTTAATCTTAAGTTAATTAGTAATTAGTAAATTAGCACTTTCCACAAACTCCCTGAGGTTCGACAACCCTACTTCCTATACTGCAGTCAGTTGTAGCTAAGGAATAGTTTTTATTTAAATTTTTTTATTAGCACTTCGACACGCGATCACCCGCGGGGGAGTATTTTCCCTCGTCGGCCGTGCCCGTGATGCGGCTCCAAACAGATTTGTTTTTGTGTTTATTACTATTATTATTATGGTGTTGCGGTTGGAAGCCGTGCATTTGGTTGAAAGATTTTTCGGAGGAGGCATATATTTTCGCGGAGTGGATGAGTTCATCCCAGGACTCCAGAATGCCATCTTTGCCTGTAAGGCATTTCATTAGTTCTGGGCTCTGTACGTTATGTATGAATGCTGCACGGGTAAGTTCTTCCCCGCAGCCTATTTGCAAGGCCTCCTTGTTGAATCGAACTATGAAGTCTTCCATGGATTCATGATCATGTCGGCGGCATAACAAAATATGCGCCTTGTCCTTCTTGTGTTTGCGCAAGTGTGAAAAGTGATTACCAAACTTGTCAGTGAGGTCGTCGAAGTCCTTAACGCTCCCCGCGGGGAGGTTGTTGAACCAGACTCTGGCCGCGCCGGTTAAAGTCTGGGCAAACAAATGGCACCAGACCTGGGCGGGCCAGTCTACCGACATACCTGCGCACTCAAAGTCATGCACATGGTCATCCGGATCACGCAGGCCATCGTATCTACCGATGCTGCTGGGAAGCTTAGCTTTCCTTGGTATCTTGGCTGTCGCTATGCGAGCGACAAACTTTGATTTCTCAGCGAAAGCTTTTGGGCTAAATGGCCTGACCAAGTCATCGTCTCCGTCGTTATGACGCGAACGGTGACGGTGTTTCTTTCCATTATGGTCGGAGTCGCTGCTAGACGACTCATAGCCATCCGGTTCATCACGTGACTTCGCGCAGCCCCGAACCTGGCGCCTCCGCCGAGTTCCCCGCTGCGACCGTCATCGTGAGTGGCTGAGTCTTTCCTTTTGTACCCCTTTTTTGATGGGGTATCGTAAGTGAGGGCTTTACCCTTCTTTTTGGCTTGTTGCAAGAGTTTGCGTTGGTATATCGCAGCACTTTTGCGTTTTGACGAAGGAGCCACTGGTCTGGGTCCTCCTCAGAACCGCCGTCACTGTCATCATCCGAGTCTACATCACGAATCTCGAGATCCGGCTGCTCGAGACGTGAAGTGGGTTTTTTGACGACAGTGTGTGGTGTGTTTTGGTTTTCCGGGGCCTGAGCATCGACGTCCCCGGTTTGGTTAAGGACAGAAGTGTTAGGGTTGGGTTCAGCCATGGGTGGGTTAAAAGATGAGTAAATAGAGCTGTTCTAACCGACGGATGGCGCCAATGAAGAAACAATAAGTAACACGGTGATTAAGACTAATCACCGAGTGGTTTATACTTATGTCACTACAGGTTTAATCCTTTACCCAAACCGGGATGGTTAACCCGTTTGAAGATTTAGTTATAGTGAAATGTGTGTATGAGATATGTCAGAACACAAGATATAAGTGGTTCGGTCGGTAATGACCTACGTCCACTGTAAATACCGGAATATTATTGAGGGAGAATGATTACAAGGATTATATCTAGTCGTGAGAGCTATTTTTCTGAATGCCCTTATAAGAAGAAACCTATTCCTATTTATAGGCATAATGGTGGGCTGTATGGAAAGGCCCATAGGTGATACCATTGGCTTGGGCCCAACTGAGGCCCAAGTCCATGTTCCTTCTGAAATTGGCGGGGAGCGGCCGATTACTGTTGATGACGTCCTGCTACAGTGTGGTCGTTGTTATAGCTGGACACGTGTCAAGTTTCTGGTGGTGTACAGTGATGTTGTAATTGCTACAGTGCTGAGGCTACCTCTGCCGTCTGATGTGACGTCTGACAGTTGGCGAGGTATGCCTGCTGGTCACTGTTGAAGACAGCGTGAGTACAGTGGAGTCGTTCAGCTTTTGTACTATCTGCCACATGTCCTTCTCCTGTTCGTGTGTACTCTGACACAGATCTTTGTGAATCTTCCTTTTGTTGTCCTTCGTACCTCGTATGAAAAGTGTTACGGGAAAATTCCGCGCGTGCTGGTACGCGCTTATCAGGTATTGTTTGTTGCTTATCAGCCGTCTTGACGCGCGAGGTTGTTAACTGCTTGCCCCCCGCGCGAGTAGATCACTGCGCCGTGGTCTGGCGCGAATATCTTGTTAATGGGGATAGGGACGCCTCTCGGATTAGGCTCCCTATCCCTTCAACTATTGATTGTCAAAATATGTTGTGTTATGTTAAATGGCCTGTGTTGACATACTGTAGTTATAATGTTTAGATTTAATTCAAACATAACATGTTTAACAAGTGTGTCACTTACCTAAAAACTTACACATATATGTTTAACTGGTCAGGAGCCCGTGTAATGCATCGGTGTGCAAATTACGGAATTACACCATAAACTCTACCAACCCACGGTTTCATCATACCTAGCCCAACCTCATTCCTTATGAAACCCATTAAATAGGAGCACCATGTACACACATGGTATTTGGTGCACATGCACCTTATAACTACACAAACATCACACACCTACACACACTCACACCTCATTCACAAACTTTCATATGCGTGCACGCACATACAGACTCACACACCATAATATAAGTCTCATGTGATAAAAATTATTGTATACATAAATAATGTATTAACTAGTTGAAGTTTATTAAATAACTAGTATTACCCCCCCCCCCCCACCCCACCCTACGCGCGCGTTGCGACGAGGGCGTAAAACTGTGCCAAATAGCACCAAGTCAAATGCACATTACGTCGTGTTAACTCGCAAAATTTAGAATGAAACCCAAAACGAAAAATTTGCGAAGATTAAAAGTATAGAGACCAAAGTTGAAAGTAGAAAAGTTATAAAGTTAAATTGTAAAAGATGAAAAGTTTTGGGTTAAAAGTAAAAAAAAAAATTATTTATAAAAAACACCTAAGCATGAGGTACAAACACCTATATGCACAAAAAGGTTGTAAATTAATGTTATGTAAATGTATTAACCAATAGACGTGGAAGCAAATTAGGAACTATTGTATAGGGCACTCTTACTATAGGGGGACCAATTTGTCGCATGCATCTTCATCTTTAACGTAAACTAGTGGGACTGTCCGCGCGTTGTAGCGGGTGTCTCAACTAATATCAGATTCAATTATAATATCTATAACGAACCACTACCCATTTCGGGTTTCAAACAAGTTTGTTATAAATGTGATTACATGTCATTCGTAGCGTCTTTCTAAATGTATCTGTATAGATAGATATATGTAGGGGTTGACGATATCCGTGTTATGGGCTACTCGTTACTTGTTGCAATTTCTTCTCTAGGAGATCTATGTCATCCTCTTTATATACTTTATATTTACATACGTATTTGTTGTTGATATTTTTGGTGCGCGTGTACTGATTTGAGCTTTAAAGTTCTTTAATACTATGTTTGTTTTTTCCAATTTCCCCTCCAAATGATCAAATATACGTCTATTTTAAGGATTCATGTTTACATGTCGCACAAACTATTTGAACCCTTAGAGACCGCCTTGGTTACTCTTTGTTTTTTGGAGATAAAAATAGATGGCTGAAAACTACAATTATATACCGCAACATCATAGAATACTCCTCTTCCCGTCATCTTTTCCAAGATTATTATTGCAGTTTCAGTCTAGCCTAAAACGACAATCCCGTGAATGAGAGAATTATAGGTCAGGTTTTTCTCCATCATTGACCATCTTAACAAACAAAACAAAGGTCGTGTTAGTATCATTTTTTTCTTCAATATGTGTTTAACAGTGGCGTATGAGGTAACTTATTAGGCCTTATTCCTCTGTATATTTTTAGAATTTCAACTGCTTTTGTTTTGTAACCAGTGACGACATTGAGAATCAATGATGGTGTTATAAACTTGAATATTTATCACCAAACCCATTGACGTCGTTTAATTCATAAGTCTATCTAAAATACCAAATGTTATTTCCAAAATTGCTTTCATAGTTTTCTTTATCAATTAAAGATTAAAATATGTGTGTGTAGACCAAACTTATAATCTAGAAAAAAATCATGTATCCTATGTAGAAGGTCTTATAATTTTCTCTACCAACTTATTATTAATTTTAACAAAAGATTAATATGATGAAATTCTATTCAATTTAATGGAGGGTCTCATTATTCATTTTAGACATTCAATTACAATGGGGGGTTTCACTAATAACTAATGGTGATGAAGAGAGGAGCATGGCAAGTTGAGATTGTATAATAGGTATCAAAGGTGATACACAAGGGTAAATTTGGAAGAAATAAGGTAAAAACTTAAGGATTACACTTGAGACTTTTGGGATTTCATCTTAAATTTATCAATTTAGACACATTTAATCATCGCTCCTTCTTTGTAATGTAGTAGAGATTACAGTAGTATAAATATAGATAGGTGAGATGCACATCATGATATATTCAATGCAAATAAATATAACTCCAGTAATACAAATTATACGAAACATAATATTTAACAATAAACAATACAATTAGATCAATTATATGAATGGCACATGTTCCACATTCCACTGGATTAACCGTCATGGCCCATGAGTTTTTTTTTTAACGATCAACAAACTTATATATTCAAATCAAGCGGCTAGCGGGAAACTAGCCATACACCAAGTACAATCATACACCAAGAAGTACAAGTAAAAACAATACGACAAAATTACATTAGAAACCAATCCTACGTAAATGAAAACTCCGCCAAACGTTCCAGTCAAGGTTATACATACGAGCTCTAGAACGGATCTATAAGAAGCTAAGAATCTTCACTTCGCCAAGAGTATGACTGATCGAGCACTGATGATGGTTGAAGACTGAGTTGTTCCTTGCTTTCCATAAACACCAAAGAGTCGTGAGACAAATAGCATCTATAATCTTCCTCCTCTTAACAGATTCATCTTCGAATTGAGCAAGATCCAAACAGCGAGTAATTTGTGAAATGTTTAGTTAGTTATAAAAACTAGTATTATTACCCGCGCTTGGCGGGAGGGCCTAACACAAGTTCTTCGTAGTAATTGTTTTTTTACCGTTATAGGTATTGTAGTTAATAGGTTTGACATTTCATGTATGTAGCGCATCTGACCGGAGATGTGTGTTAATCAACGATATTTTAACTAAAAACCGTGGCTTTAACTGCAGTGGCGAAGCTTAAGCAAAAATCTCGGGAGGTTGGAAGTCACTGGTTACGGGGTCGAAACCGTACATACAAAAAAAATCTATACAGATACTATATAATCGGAACTTCTATGCGAAAATTTCAGGGGTGGCCACCCTCTCCCGTCCCTATAAAGATGCACCAATGGCTTTATGAATTATAGATGCATAAAGTAGTAGAAGCTCGTAACTTCCTTTGTTCGTAGTCTCTGACCCCAAAATACATGGAAAATTCTTTGCACAAATCACATTTTTAAGCAGTAGAAGCACATTCAAACTATCTCCTACGCATTCAAACTTCCTTTGTTCGTAGTCTCTGACACCAAAATATAATGTTGTTTTAATAAATCTCTTTTGATTTCATTTCATACTAAAACCAACAAGAATCATGTCGATTTGTTAACCTATTTAACACATCTACTTGAACGGTTTATGAGTGTCATGAGACATGAGTTGAACCCATTTAGACATGTCACTTATTGACCGGTCTATGTCTCAAGCCTGTTTTCTCGTGATATAAGGTTATCAAGGTGACGTGATCCCAATAAAAAAGAAAACTTGGGCTCAACAAACATTTATAAATTAAGTTTAGAGTTAGATTCAACAAAGTCACTCAGGCCCATAGATAACCAGAGCCCAGGCCCAGGGGTATAGGAACTGATTTATACTTTGTATTTTGTAACATTTTCTTCTTCTTTTTTTCTTTTAAATTTAAGAGCCATAGATGGCTCTTAGTTGGTAACATATCCATCTCGTCTGCCAAGCAAAAATATTACGTTTATTTGGAATCCACTTGAACCATTTAAGCACAAACAAATTATCATAAACAAGGTCATCCACCATTAATTTTCTAATGTTTGATAACTGATAACCAATATCAAGTAAGATTTGTTTTTATGAAAACATAAATAATTTTTTTTAATATACACCACTATAAAGTCGCGACACCAGATTATTAACATACATGGAACTATTAAGTCATGACAATTTATCCGAGTGAGGCACCGTCAAGTCAAATTTAGCTTGAATGCTGAGCCATTAGCTAGTTGAGCAACCTTAGGTTCAAGAACATACAAAAAGGGTTGAGTTACAAGAGCAACGTTGAATCCTGCTATCCTATCCTAGTCGGTTTCTTTGACCATAAGTCTTGCTGTCTTGTATCTATAGAATAGAAAAAAAAAAAGCCTTAAAATGTTGTATATTATTAGTCAGTTATTCATAAATGTAAAATGAAATTACCTATAAATAAATCTTATTTAACTAATGAATTCTAACTGATATAGTGGCGGATCCACAACTATAGTAGGGTGGGCAGGTGCCCACCGTCCACCCAGACGCTCTGGCGAGTATTCTGCCTCCGACTAGAATTTATGTCTATGGGTTTCTAAGCTCAACATCATTCTAGTAGTTTGACTCTATAAACTATCTGTAGTTTATTAGTAGAACTGAGTAAAGAAAATGAACAAAAGGCACACCAAAACTTTTTACGTGATGGCGCAGCTGAGTTATGGAGTTGTGAAATTGTAGGTTATGGCTATGTATGTGGTGAAGAAGAAGAAACGTAGATGGAATCTTATTTAATTCTAAATATACTTTATAGGTACATCCCATGCAAGACATAAAAGTCAAGTTAATTTGACACAAGATATGAAGTGATTTGATTTAGTTTTTTTTTTTACTTTCTATTTATATTAATAAATATTCTATATTATTAAAGTGTAATATTATTTTATTTATGTTTGAATTGATCAATCTTATTTATTTTTCCTAAAGTTAACGAATTACTTTACAATGTAAGTTTAGATTTATTATTTTTTTTTTCTAAAGTTTTCTTAGTCGTTTTAACAAAATCTATAAATCATGAATGATCTTTTTTGATTCAGATATATGTTATTGGCAAAGTACATTTATAAAAATCACTCGTAACAAGTTGTTGTTTTAATTAGTAGACTTATGATGATCGTCACTAATACTTTGCTGACCCAAATTGTGCCCCCCGTATAAAAAAACTTCTGTATTCGCCACTAGATATACTAAAGGGGTGAGGGGCTTAGGGTATGAGAATGACTTGTCATGTAGCACAAGTGAGGTCAAAAGTTCAAGCTTTGAAGTGGAGCTTTAGAGGTGCTTGGGTTTCAAAACAATAACAAATAAGGATGGTCAATTTTTTTTAAAGTTCAGCTAATGAGAGAGCCTCGTCTCATCACTCGAGAGAGCCCACGCCAAAGGAGCAACGCCTGGTGTATTAAATTGGAGGGGTGGTGTGTGGGTGGGTGGGGGGGGGGGGGGGGGGCTGAGTTAGCAACCCACGCCAAAACCCCGCCCTTATTCACCACCCTCTAAAAGGAAAAACTAATAAACTATTCTAAATTTAATATTGACTTAAGACGTATCTATAGTTCTTATCTATAATCTATAATCTATATCTATAATAATATATCTCTACTACATTATAAAGAATGAGCAATGGGCAAAAATGTCCAACTTGGTAAAGTTAAGATGGGATGTGAAAAGTCATGTGCTTCAACCCTCAAATGTCATATAAATCTTCCCCAAATTACCCGTCAATGCATTAAGATACCTGTACCATGTAGTAAAAATAAATAAAGGTTTATTTTCTAGACAATTAAGTTTCTATATTTGCTCACAAAAATCCGTTCAAATTGTTATATATAATATCATGTGATGTGGTATGACCATAAGCTTCAAATAATTATATTCAACAAATATTAATTTTACATTTTCTTTCTTTCTTTAAAATTGCATATGTTTATATAAATATACAGTGCCGTTCATCATGAGAATTGCTGAAACAAATTACTTTATCTTTATCTTTGCAGAGAGTTAATGGTGGTACGAAGTGACGCACACACAACACCATGTAGTACGGTACGTTTTGATTTTCTGTTGATAAGGTTTTTTTTTATTTTAATTATTTAATAAGAATGACAATGTGCGACTGAGGACGCTGAAAAGAGTAATCATGTTGTAATGAATCTGGCAAAACGTCGACACAATCCGAAAGTGGATTGTATCTGCAAGTTCATCTTATAGGTTAAACTTGATTTGTTTATTAAAATAAATGTCTTGTTGATACTTCTTTACTTCTCTGTTTACTTGTTTATACTGATATCGAATGGTTGTGTTTTGCTTTATCTACTCTGTTTTGGTTGTGCATTGTTTAAAAAAAATATATTTATCTTAACCGTCCCGCAGCAACGCGCGGGTTTCCCACTAGTACATTATAAAGGAGGAGTGTGTACAAGATAGTAATTTACATTTCTGTACAACTTAATAAACAACATTTACAACACATTTAAGCAAGAAATTTAAGGGTATTATGTGCATAGTTATGACAATTAAGACACTTAGGAGGGTATGTTTGTAATTTTACCATCATCATCTCACTCACAACTTAAAATTCTATTCCAATCCTACCCTCATGACCATACTAATAGATTATCCATTGAATTGTCTTTAAGAATTGTTTTTAATGTGTTTATTGAAAGGAAACAAAGAGGTAGTATCACTTCAAAACATATAATCGAAGCAAGAGAATGAAACTATGTACACAAATGTGTTTATTGGAAGGAAACAAAGAGGTGGTATCACTTCAAAACATATAATCAAACTAAAACAAATCATTTATGTCAACATAATCGAAGCAAGCAATGGAGAATGAAACTATGTACACATCTATATTATATTATATATTATTATTATTATTATTATCTCTATCTCTATTACCTTATTAAGGACCAAAGATGTCTAATAAAGTAATTTCACATCATTTTTAAGATGAGAGTTGAAGGGTCCCTTTACAAATCTTCATTTTTTAATTATTTTCTTCATTTTATGCCCTAAAGTACAACCTCTAATTCAAATTGTATATAATTATCTAATACACACTTTATATCCTTTTCAATATAACAATATGTAACCATCATTTCATAAACATCCAATTCAATACTTAAATTGTAAGAGTTTATTATAACTTCCTTTGAATTAACAACGCAACATAATAATACATAGTTTGTAACTCCCCTTGAATTAACAACCCATCATCTATACTACTATATAATGGGTGCTTGATGGCTAAGAAGGTAGATTTACATCTTTTTTAAGATGACATATCAAGAGTCTTAGTATAAATCTATAATTTTTGTCCAATTTCTTTCTTTTATGCCCTCTTGTACAACATTTAATGCCAATTGTATATGTATCTAGTACATACTTTATATCCATCTCAAGATGTAACTCACCCTCATAAAACACAATAAATCTTAATTGAATGCTTAATATTAAGACCTTTGAGTGTCCATGAAGTGTATATGTATCATCACCTTCTCATGTCTCAAAAATTACATGCTTCCCATTCTTCTCATCTCCAACCATAGAAAAATAGAATATGTTTCCCATTTATCTGTGAAAAGAGACGACCAAGCATGTGGACATAGGTTAGTGCCTTTTACTAGCAGGCTTTAATGGATGCGCGCAAGCATATCGAGCGTGAAATGGAACGATTTATGATTTGTGAAAAGGAGACAAAGACGAAAGATTTCTGCCTGGGTCATCAGCCTAAAACGATATGTATTGCATTATATTTTCCCAATAAAATATTTAACTTTGGCATACGTTTTTACTTTGTATTGGCTCAGTAACTTCATTTGATAAATTGTAAAATATTTGAGATTTAAATTAATTATCGTGAAGTTTCTTTGTTGATGATCTTTTGTAGGACCCAAAGGAGATAGCCAAGTCAGGGACTAGAGATGGTTGAACAATATGGTATGGCATTATTTATCCAATCTAATGGCCCGCTCTTTTTTTTTTTTTGCTCGAGTTTCGGTCATCTATTATTGTTAAGTAAAAATTTCTATGTAGGAAATTAAAACAATGGGAGATTTAAAGAGAATGTGTTTTGAAACATACGCATCAACTTAATTGATACATGACATTCGTGTTGTATATAATGTTATCTTTGCCCTAAGACTCGCTATTCTTATCATGTAGCTTTTGGGGTTTTATATCTTTTTTATTGATACTGGATATTTGATTTAATTATCTTATTCCTCCTAACCACCAAGTATGGCTTCAATGTAACTATATAGTATTTTCCAAATAACTTTCTATAAGTCGTTACATGTGCAAACCTTTTTAACAATTGGATTTGACACATAGGCTCATTTTTTTTTTTTTTTTTTGCTTTTAACCAGAATTATATGTTCAGGACATGAAGCTAGGGGTGTGAATTAACACGCCATCAATCCCACACAAAATTTTTAGGTAGGGTTTAGTTTAAATGGACTCGGGTCAGTTTAATATTGGTGGTCCCAATTCTTATCAATTTAATTCAACTTATTAACATAATCTGTACTGCATTATAAAAAGAGAGCAATGGGTAAAGATGTCCAACTTGGCAAAGTTAAGATGACATTCCAAAAGTCTCAAGTGTAATCTCTAAATTTTTACCCCATTTCTTTCATTTATACCCTTGTGTACAACCTTTAATGCCAATAGTATAATTGTCTTATACACAATTTCTACCCCTTTAAATATGTAACCCTCATTATAAAGATCCAATTCAATACTACAAATCCATTCCATTCCCACCTTTTAATTCCTAATTCAATAGTATAAACTAAAGAGAATTATTTTAAATATGTAACCCTCATTATAAAGACCCAATTCAATACTACAAATCCCTTCTATTCCCTCCTTTTAATTCCCAACTTTTACACATTTTGAAAGAGAATATCCGCTTCCTCCATTTAGTGTAAACTAAAGACCCATCCACATATTTTTTTTATCAATATGTATATAGAACGTAACATGGTATCATGTAACTATCCTAATTAATGTTAGAAATTTCACAGCCGTTAGGCGCGAGTGCTTTTATATATAAATATATACAACTTACATATGATTTTTTTATCGTTTTAAGGTTTGAATTATGTTCTCGCCTTGTATTGTCGACCCCGCAGCAATGCGCGGGTTCCATACTAGTACACATGGCACTCCCTCACGAGTTCTCTAATTTTATTAATTAATATAATAAATTCAAATATAATTATATTAATTGATTTGCAAAATCATAATATAAATACATTAATAATAATAGTTGTAACCGAAATCATTAAAAACGAATTTAATGATTTCTGTTATTAATATAAATACTAACCAATTAAAAATTATTTAAACATTAGTGATTCTTTTTTATATAACATATTTATATGTTATTAACTTTAAATTTAAATCATGTACCTTAAATAAACCTATTTATAAAATTTTGATCTTTTATTCTACGTTTAAAACTATGTTTGTTACGATGTTTGACAAATGATTATTAAGTTTTTTTTATTATTTTTGGTCATTATTTTAGATGTTAAATATGCCCAGCAAGTACATACTAATTCTAGATGTTTAAAAGAGTTCAAAAGTCAAATAAGCAAATTAATACACAATGTAATTGGTTAAGCTTTTTTGTTAGACTTTCATATGTTCTAAACAAATAAATAAAGTAAACCAATTAACATCAGTTTATTGCTATCTATACTAATAAAAGACAACACATGGAATACTAAGAACTCCCTCATAAAGTCTCTAATTTTCTTATTTAAAATAATACATTTATTTTAATTTGTTTCTTTATTTAAAAATAATTATTTTTAATTTTTATTAATTACACCTATAATTATTAATTAAATTATCAAAATTTAGTTCAATATATATATGCTATGTCTTTGTAAATTAATTAATATGATTATATTTTAATACAAAATTAGAAATAAATTACTAGACATGATTTGAAAATGTTTATTAGATAATAGAGGTAAATATTATTAAAAAAATATTCATTTTTTTAAGATAGCTTATTTATATGTTATTAAATTTAAATTTAAATCGTGAACGTTAATTAACCTATTTTTTAATATGTGGTCTTTCACTCTAAGTTTAAAACTATATTTCTTATAGTGTGCTGAACAAACAAAATAAAACAAATCAATCCACATTAATTAAATATTTGATTAATTAAAACTAAATATGTTTAGCTATTTTCGTATTATAATAGCTTGATATATAAAATACATTTTATATATGAACAATCATTGTTTGAAATTTTCATTGACTGTGTTGTTTCAAGTTACTTTAACAGAGAAATACAATATCTAAGTGGCAATAGTCTTTTCATTAGTAATTCGTTTTAGCTTCATTTTCACGCTATTAAATCACGAAATCCTTTTTTTTTATAATTACAGTCATATTGAACCAATAAATGACATTATGTTTAAGGACCTTGATGTTAGAAAAAAATGATTATACACTCAAGGTTAGAAATATTTTGGCTTTGCAAGAAACTTGATGTCAAATCCAAATTAATGATACTCAATTGGGATGGTTTAACAGATGAGGAGATATTTTTAAATTAATTTCATTTTTTACATCTTAGCCTAAACAAATTTATCTTATTACTTTTGATTTTTTTTGTTGTACCTGCAGTCTACAAGGTAACAGCCACAGTATGAAAGATATATGTTGAAAAGTTTGGAATAGTTTTATGTGAATATGAATGTCTTTACAAGAAATTATTTAGGGGCTGATGAATATTTAATATTTTTCGATTGTAAAGGCAATTTTATTTATTTTAAATATAACATGTAATCTAATTTTTCTTAATTATACTTTTAATTATATATATAATATATATATATATATATAATTTAAATTGTTCAACCCGTGTATCACACGGGTACCTAACCTAGTATAAATATATACAACTTACATATGATTTTTTTTTTTATCATTTTAAGGTTTGAATTATATTCTCTCCTTGTATTGTCGACCCCGCCGCAACGCGCGGGTTCCATACTAGTACATTATAAAGGAGGAGTAATGTACAACATGGTCATTTTCATTTTCATGCAACTTAAGATGCAACATGTACAACATATTAAAGCATGAAATTTAAGGGTATTATAGGGATAGTTATGACAATTAAGACACTTAGAGGGGCAATATAGACATTTTACCCACCTATTGCTTTACAATATCAACACACTTTTACAATACTACCCTCCTTCTTCCATCCCTACCCTCTTCGCTTCTTCAGTTGTTCTTCATCGATACAGATCATTAACACATGTCCCTTCAAGTTCCGTAACCCTAATGATCGACTTAAATACAATCTCTTAAACCCTTATCATGCGTTTGTAAGCCTGCGTATCCACACCCTGTGAATTTTCAGTTACAAATCAATGAATTCTGAAAGAGTAATCAACAATTTATTTTACTATAGTTAAGTGGATTATCTCTCAATTGTATTGAATACTATAATCAGTTTCTCCATTTGAATCGTTTCTCCTTCAATGGGTCGATCCTTTTTAACTTTATTTTGGTATCACATTTGATTGTTTATTCGTTTTATTCATCGATAGGGTCATACTCAGATTTGCAATTGTGACCGGTGAGAATGATGTTGAGAGCAAAGAGAAGGTAGCACCGGTTTCCAAAGCCGATTCGGTTTTAATCGATTACCTCATGTTTGGGTATTTGTTGTTTTGAATTTTTTTTTTTCATATAATCCTTTTTGAATATGTTTACTATAAGGAGTTATGGAAGGTTTTCATGTACAAAGACTGTTGGTGTTCGACTTACACAAGACATATGGCATTGTTTTTCGATGAAAATGTTGTTTACATGTTCATCATGTGCTTCTAACATTTGAACTAATTTGATAGTTGGCATATTCATTTTTTTTATATGTTTGATGTTACATGTTCATCTGCCCCTGTTCTGTTGTCGTCGCTTACTGCCACTATCGCCATTCCTAAACAATCCTAATGTGATCTCTCACCACCAGGTAACCAGTTCTGACTCTATTAAATAGATGAACGGATTGGACTGTTTACTTTGAATTTTAAGGGTTTTGGTTCCTAAAATAGTGGCTTATCCGGGTTTTGCGTTGCTGGCTTGGCCTAAATCGATCTTTAAACCCTGGTAAGTTTGACGTTTTACGAGTCCCGTTTTGTGCTTCCTCGATTTTATTGGTGAGTATATTTTTCTAATCCCAAAGACTCTTTAATGCTTCTCTGCTATATGTTATTAGTTGATTTTGACTGCAAAACTGTTTATGACAAATTTTGGACCAAGATTCAATCAACCCAAAAAAAATTGTATGTTACCTTTACTTACATTTCAAAGGATGTAAGTTTTGAATTCAAATTAAAATTTAAGTGTTATTATAGTTGATATTTGAAACACATCATCAGGTTGACATTTTATGATTTGAGATATTATTTCGATTATCTTTGTATCATGTTAGATTATGATTATGGTCAACTTATATGCGTGTATGAACTGATTCGGTGTTCTTTTAGGTGAAGACGTAGCTGGTATTCATCAAATATTCTAGATCTATGGTTGGATGATTTAACTTCATATTGATTAGTTAATTCAGTTATGTGACCTCGTAAGAGCAATTGGTTGGAAGTTGTCTAATTCTTACAGTTTTTTGTGAACTCAAGAAGGAATTTCACAATGATTGTGTGAACACTTTTGATCACTTAGGTGTTGTTTGTTTTTTTCTGCTAGAAAAAGGTCTGCAGTCTGCGGACCACATCTGTAGACATCTGCAGAAGAAGAGGTGGACCAAAGGTCTACAGTCTGCAAGAAGAAGACTGTTTGTTTGTTAATGTCTGCAGGCTGCTGAAATAAACTAATTTTTTACAGCAGTCTGGTGGTAGACGGTGGTGGATGGTGGTGGACCATGGTGGTGGATGGTGGTGGTGGACGGTGGTAGGTGGTGGTGGACGGTGGTAGGTGGTGGTGGACCGTGGTAGGTGTTGGACGGTGTTAGGTGGTGGTGGTGGACGGTGGTGGTGGATGGTGGTGGTGGTGGACGGTGGTGGTGGTGGGTGGTGGTGGACGGTGGTAGGTGGTGGTGGACGGTGGTGGTGGTGGTGGACCGTGGTGGTGGTGGACCGTGGTAGGTGGTGGTGGACCGTGGTGGTGGTGGATGGTGGTGGTGGTGGTGGGTGGTGGTGGTGGGTGAGGAGAAAAGAAGTGGAGAAGACCTTTGAAGATCTTAGAAGACTTTGGAACAAGTCTGCACCAAGAAAAGGTCAAGAAGACTTTTTTGAGTGAAAGGTCTTCCAAAAAACAAACAATCTGCAGACCCCAAACGTCTACGCGCGTCTGCGTGGCGCAGACAAAAGAGGTCAGAAGTGCTTCTGAGCAAAAAACAAACAGCACCTTACTGAAGGTTCAAGTTAGACGTCTTGCCACCTCTAAATTTCTAATTATTGCGCATGTATGTTCACAAATGATCCTAACTGAAATTTGTAGGCTGCATCCCATTACTTAATAGATCAAACTCCAGTGACGGCCGACGGTTCCAAGTTCCAACCTGTTTTCCTTCTCTTGCCAAGGCTTATGCACAGATGGATCTAACTGCAGTCCATGACTTTTTCCTAAAAACATGACTAGAGATATGAAGAGGGTTCTCGAAAATAAGGTGTGCATTACTCTTCCCCAATGTAGATGTGGGCGGCTTTACAGATAAAGACACCGCCCCAAAAAAGCCTCAAAAAATCATGGCGAGTGCGTTTAACTGTAAAGCCATGCATACTATGGAGGAGGAGTTTAACATGTCTTCGCGCCAGAAAGCGGCGTTTGAATGCCTTAAAGAGGCCCATGCTCAAGATTTCCTCACTACACTCCCAATTGACGGACTAGGGCAACATATGTCGGCTATCGAATATCGGGCGGTCCTCAAATACCGCCTGATGATTCCCATGTTCCCCGTCGACGAACCATGTCTGATCTGTAAAAAACACGCTTGGACAAGTTTGGAGAACACGCCCTACATTGTAAGGAGTTACCAGGCTTTAAATACAGACATGACCTGGTTAGAGATGTTCTATGGGATGTTTTACGAAGGGCAGGGATTTCAGCCAAAAAAGAGGCCCCAGTGAATTTCTTGACGGACCCACGTGACGGGCGGTCCACATTGAGGCCAACGGATGTTCTTGTGTTCGGATGGGTGCAAGGCAAGCATGCGTGTGTTGACCTGACTGGGGTATCCCCATTGGTGGGACTTCGGGATTCGGGTTTTGTGGCTGGGCAGGCAGTTTTCAAAGCTGAGGGCAAAAAAGTGGATAAACATGAAGCGGCTTGTCTAGAGAACCAGCATGTGTTTGTGCCCTTCGTTTTTGATACTTTTGGAGCGCTGGCCCCGCAAGCAATCAAGCTCCTCGATCGCGTGAAGAAAGTTATGCAAAGTAATTCCCCAGCTGCTAAGGGCCAATGTTTTATTTTCAATAGAGTAGGTTTTGCAATACAAAAAGGGGTAGCGGCGCAGCTTGTGGCCCGTTTACCTACGTATCACTTGTAATTGGCTGATTATTTTGCAATTAAATTTATTTAAAAAAAATTATGTACGTATATAAATGTTTTTATATAAATATGTAATTATAGTTTATATATATACAAACATATTATATAATATTTAATTATTTCTATCATAACCATATACGTAATATTATATTTTTTTAGTCTCACGAGCATAAACGAGCTTGGTATATGAAGCTACGGTTTGGGCTCATTTTCAAATGAACTTGTTATTAGGCTCAAGCTCGAGCTTAAGCCTTAAACTTTGATTCAAGCTTTTATCGAGTCGATCTGAAGTACCTCACGGGCGGGTTGGTTTAACACCTTTAAGCTTGATTACAGGCCCAATACTTAATTAAAGTTTAGGACCTACATCGAACTGACACTTTGTATTCTGATTTACGGTTTAGATATTTTCATTTTTCTGTTCTTGCTTAGTTCAGTTCACTGCAGTCCAAATCAATTCTGAATGTTGACATTTGCTAAACAAATTGGGCTATCACATGGCTGTATTAAGGATGGATTACACTAAAGACACACATTTTTTTACTTTTGTAGATGTGATTCATAATCTAACAAACGTCCTTGGTGTGTCATTAAAGTTCTTTTTTTTTAAAAAAAAAAGTAATATGAAATTCATCATTATTATACAAGTTTTACAAAAAAAAAAAAAAGTAATATGTTAGTCTTGAAAGATATTGAATGTGGCTATTCTAATTAGCAACAATATGAATTGGAAGGAATTCACTGAAAAAAAGTAGAGTCCGAAGACAACCAAAAGTGTTTGTCACTATTTATTCAGTTTTGGTCACTTTTCCCGCTACTGGATCTTTGTGACATGTTGTTTATGATTATGCAGGATGAATGGTAAAACTGCAAAGGAAAGAACAAAGGCTCTAAAGGAACTTGACCATCAAATCAACATAATCGTTGCTCTTGGTGCATTAGTCAAAGATAAATCAGCGACATCTTCGGCCAAGGTGTGATACCCCGCAAATTCAGGTTCTCACTTTAACTAAACTCTAGTTAAACTCTAGTTACGTTCCTTGCATTATACCTAACTAGGGTTAGCTAGATAGGACACACGTTGCATTGTTGTGAGTTAATAACTGAACACATGATTAGTGAACCTCGGACGTTGGTGAATAATGAAGTATAATAATAATGAGTAAACTAATTTGGATTGATTGCGATTATGCGTCTCTGTGATATTCGATGAACTTATTTGAAAACCATACGTGATTGTATGAACCTGAACCGAATACGTTAATAAAATCATTAAAGGTGGATCATTAGGTTGATTAGGGTCTTAACGTATGGGGTTGCACTTGTTACGGTCCGAAATAACGAAAACGTCAAAGGAAAACATGTCGGGTGATGAAACGGGCCACCCACGCGGGCCGAAGGCCTGTGAGCAGCCGCTCACAGAGCCCGAGCGGCCGCGCGCGGGTGCCTGACGATTCTAAACCGCCTCAAACACCTATTTAAACACTCTTAAGCCCCATGCAACCTCTAAACTCAACCCTAATCGCCCCCTACTGTCTCCTTACGAATTATTAACCCTAAACAACCTGCTAAGGCTCAAGAACATCGATTGGGAAGCTCCAAAGGCGTTCGGTTGATTGTATCGAAGAGCTTGGGGTATAATCCTTAATCCTTTACGCTTTAATCTTATTTTTATGTTACAAAAATCATATAACAAGGTTTGTCCAGGTCTGAAAGATTTTGATAATTATTAAAACTTGAGGTTTTTGA
Organism: Ambrosia trifida; assembly: GCA_028751855.1. Lineage (NCBI taxonomy): Eukaryota > Viridiplantae > Streptophyta > Magnoliopsida > Asterales > Asteraceae > Ambrosia > Ambrosia trifida. Next base: position 106,861,283 of record CM054124.1, on the reverse strand, counting down.
AGATTAAACAAATTAATCATGATGATAGGCGATTAGTAATATCATAGGTTACTTGTTGCGCAAGTTGTTGAAGTTTTGATCACTAAAGTTGTAATCTTTGCATGTATAATGATAGAATCTGATCACAATAGGTATTAGGAATGTTTGGTAATGGTTATTGATGATTGTTGATTGTTTGCATGCACACGGTAGTCGTTTAAAGAAAGATTTAGACGTAACTAAAATCTGGACAGAATGATTAGATGAACTTATAGGGGATGTAACACGACTTTAACATGATGATTTTGGTATTTTCTTTGCATGGTTAATTCACACCTGGTCTTAGCTTTTCATAATGGGTAAAATCAAGTGATTTGGACGTCGGTTGAGTCGTTTTTGGAATTTTCTTTGAAAATAGGTCATATCAGAATTTCGGGTTAATAAACTGAATTTCAGGTTAATAAACTGAGTCGACTTTGAGTCATCATAACTCGAGTTTTGTAAAGAGTTGGGTTATGAAATTTTTATAGAAGGTTAACATTGGAGTAATTTGAGTTTTCCAATTAGATTTATCCCGTTTGGATGAATACACAATTTTTGGGGATTTTTCTACTAAACTGGTCTGTTATGAAAGTTTTCTGAACATAGCTGTGTTGAACGAATTTTAATTATTTTTGTGTTTGGATTTAAGACAAAGAAAAAATAGGGGTTGTTAAGTGAATCCCAAAGAATATTCAGTAAAAATTTGGGAGATTAACTCACTGATTAACTATTTTAAATAAATTAGTTTTGATGACGCACAATCTGTCCTAAAAACACAGATTGTGTATTATGTGCTTATGTGATTAATTGAGGTCAAAGGTGTTATGTAATTGATGCTTAACTGAATGGGCACTTGTATGAGACGCATATGGAATGTAAAAACTAATTATAACCAACATATTCACCAACGAGTCCGTAGGGTTTACTATTGCATGTAGAATCACTAGGTGTCACCTACACACTTTTGAACGTTTAAACGCCTTGGACAAACGAGTTATATGGTGTAATGATATTACGCCTATACTTACTTAGTGACACTTATGTTAGGGAGTCGATAACATACTTTACTTGCGGTTTGGATTTCTTTTGCTTGCACACTAAGGTGAGTTTCACTACTCTTTTTCTCAAAAGCATGCGTCTCAGGTATGAGACAACTTACTTAACGTTTTTCTAGTCCGGTTTGGGACTACTTACACATCCCGGGTTGGGATGCTATGGATCCTTGTGTGGGTCGGCTTTTACTAGTTCGCAAACTGTGTCCTTGATGAACTAAACCAACTCTATCATCTGTAAGTCCTCACGTACCGAATGAGTTGCCGGGTTATGGCAAGCGGGTTATTAGTTGATAGCGCTATTAGGTCTTACAAACCTCACACCGGCTCGGGGAGCGCGGGCGTGAACTATAACTTAACGAACTTTATCATTGTGGATAGACAATGATGTCAGGCATGCGGCTCACATTTGTGGCTACACGTACATAGCAGTTCGGTATATTCGGTGTTAGTTATCATGAATGGGCTAGCTACCCTTGACATGCGACGAACTAGTGGTTACACGGTTCTAGGAACCAACTCAATTTACTTGATTACGTGGTTTTGGAAACCAGCGCATTTATATACTCAATTACTTTACTTTGTGAACTCACCAACTTTATGTTGACAAACTATAGCATGCTTTTGCAGGTAACTAGGAACGGAGCACAGTTAGGGCATGCATCATATCATGGGTCTCAAACATTAAACTATTTTAAAACATTTAACTACTTTCTTTTGGTTTTGGGCGCGGTGTTTTACGCAGATTTTATTTAACTGTTTTTCATTTGCTTCCGCTATACTTATATTTGGTTTGGTCAAAACATTAAACTTGGTTTTGCAATAACGAACTAAATGGTTGGGCATTTAGAGTCGTTCATGTGACTTATGGCTATGGGATCCTGGTTTGTCATGCGCCTCGCGGTATAAACCCCGTAGTGGAAATTTGAGGGTGTGATAGATTGGTATCAGAGCCATTGGTTATAGTGAACTAGGAATTTCATCTAGTCTATAATCATCATAGCATAAGTATTAGTACACACACTATCCTTAGCACACTACTTGTTATTGCTTGGATACGTATACTGATCTAACGTATTAGTACACACACTATCCTTAGCACACTACTTGTTATTCTTATCGTCCTCTTGGGAGTTCGCAAAATACATCCTTGAACCCGTATGAATAACCAGCTCAGGCTAGGAACCCGGATGAGAATACCAATCGCTGGGTATGGTTCACAAACATGTTACACTCGTGGGTTGTAGGGTATGGAGTGCCAGCTCAGGTCCCTCCCATTATTGACTCATTGGAGAGGTCTTTGGCAGGGATGGTTAGGCACGTGCATACAGAGCTAGAGAATGCCTATAATGCTGTGAGGCAATTTCAGTCTTGGAGGCAGAATGCCGATGGGGCTATTAAACGCATGGAAAGAGAAATCAACCACTTGTTTGGTGAATTGGAAAGGGTTAATAAGGAAGCTGCAGACACGAGAGGTCGATTGCTATTCAGGAGACAGCACTGTTAAGGGAGGAGTTGACCCTGATCCGTAACAAGCTTGAGGAAGCTCTAGCTCAAAATGGTGCAGAACCAGAGGTAGAGCCAGAGGAGGATCCAGAGGAGGATCCTGTAGAGGATCCCGAGGAAGAGCCTGCAGTGGGAGGATTTGATGCTCTCGGGGCAGCATTGGATGCGGCGCTCGAGGAAGAGTTTGGGCCTGAGGAGGAGGAGCCACTGGAGATAGAGATCGAGGATGAGAGCGAGGATGAGGGCTCATGCATCTCCATGGATCGCGAGGACGACTGATTCTTTTTAGCTATATATTTTTTAGTATTCATATACATTCTTATTACGACTTCTGTTTTTATCGTTGTGAGACTTGAGGATTGTTTGTCTTATGATTGGATTCTTATTTACTACTATTAATTGATTCCTTTATTCTATTCTCGCGCATGTTATTTATATTCTAGTTTACTTGTACTATGTGAACGATTGTATGTGGGACATATTATTGTTTCCTCATGAGTATAGTGTAAATGTAGAATTACTATGGCGGGAAGAGGACACGGGAGAGGCAACATCAACATGACTCAAGCGGAGTTGAATGCACTTATCAACGACAGGGTAGTGGAATCCCTCGCAGCTTTTCAAGCTGGTAACTCTATCTTGCTCTAAACTTTCCTCTAGAATCCAACGTTACGCTCTTTTATTCATTCGTGGTTTCTACGTTTTATACTCAGGTCAACCTGGGCATCACCCTCCAGCACCTACAAGTCCTTCATGGACTGCAAGCCTCATAATTTTGGAGGATCTTGTAGGTGCATATGTGCGACTAATGCTTTGGATTGGATAACTCATTTGTTTTGTTTTCTGTCGTTGGTGCGAAGGAACAATTTTGAGGGTGCGAAAGAGAGTTTTCAAGGGTGCGAAGGAAGCTTTTTGGGCGAATGAAGATTGTTTATTATGTAGTTTGGTTCGACCACTCAAAGTGGGCGAACCTGCACATTCGCACGAACAAAGTGGGCGAATGTGCAGTCTATAAATAGGCAAACTCAGTTTTTGCAGCTAACTTTGAGTCATTTATTTCCCGCCACTTTCTGAATTCTCTCTGTAACTTTTTATAAACTTGTTTTACGTCGAGTCCTTGATTGTAATTACTTTTCTACGTGTATTCAAGTTTGATTATTAATGAAAACGTTTGAAAATGATGATTTGTGCATGTTTATCTGATTAGTTATCATTTTGTGCTGGTTTTGGGGATTCCGCACCCAAAACTAAATTGTTTGATTGTCTTTGTAGCTTACCGATCCTTTCACGCGCATACAAAGTGGTATCAGAGCCATTCTGAATCAAACAACCACAAATTGATAGCTTCTCAGTTGATTTTGACCCAAATTTGATCAAAAATTTTCTGTTTTATATGAACAAACTGAAATGATGTGTTTTTGATTGATTTCACCTTGATTTTGAGTTTGAATTGGATAATTCACTTTATTAAAGTTGTTCCAAATCTTATCCGATTCAAAACCTGATAAAGATCATCAAAATCCATCAACTTTTGATAAACATGATCAAATCTAACTGATTTTCAAAGAATAACCGTTTTTGAAATCACAGGGGTCGAACGAGAGAATTTGGTCGAAAGTGGGAGTCTATTGGGTCGAAAGAGTGTTTTTGTGGTCGAAAGAGTGTTTTTGTGGTCGAAAGAGTGTTTTTAGTGGTCGAAAGTGAACTTTGATTGCTTATATTTTTCATTCGTACTACTGTGTCTCATTCGTATAGTCGTTCGGTCGAAGGAGAAAAGTAGAACGGTCGAAGGAAGACTAAAGCGGTCGAAGGAGATTTGATATTTGTTTTTCACATTCGTATCAGATTATTCGGTCGAAAGAGAAGTTTTTTTTTCTTTCGCACCTCCGTTCATACGAAGGAGTATTTTGTTTTTGAAAAATTTTTAATCGTTTCGTGTTTGTTTGTTTGATTGTTTGCAGGATACAATGTGGAACTTTCCAACAACCCCTAGACCAACTCAAGCACCACAACAACAACAGATTCAAGATCCGTAGACAGTAGCGGCACAAAAGACCGGACAACAATCATCTCAGCCGATTAATTATATGGCTATGACTAGTTCGGCACCACAACAAGTTGTTCAATCAGTACCACAACCGATTGACAACTATTGGGGAGTCGCAGCAGCAGCAGTCCATTCCCAGACGACCAACGCTATTTCTACTCTTATTCATGATCTATCTTCTGGAAGCGGCAATCGTCCACCGAAGTTAATGGACATGAAGGAGTATAACACTTGGAAGACGAAGTTTAAGATTCACGTTGAGGGACAAGGACTTGAAGGAGCAGAAGCATGGCAAATGATTGTGAAGGGTTACGTTGCTCCTATTCTAGAGAATACTGGAGAACCAATTCCTTTGGAGAATTTGGCGGATGACGAGAAGAAAAGGTTTGCTATAGAGAAGAAAGCATTCTCTCAGCTATCCCAGGCGATCAACACTGATCTATTACATCAGTTTGGATCGTGCAATACATCCAAACAACTTTGGGATATGCTGAGAAATCGTCATGATGGAAATGAGAAGACCAGGAAGCTTAGGATGGAGGAGCTTCGGAAGGAGTTTGAAAACTTCAGTTATATGGGTAATGAGACCCTAAAAGAGTTGGTTCCAAGGTACTGCCATTTGCTCACTGAATTGTCGAGCTATGAGATCAGCATTCCAATGTCGGAATTAGTTGATAAATTTGCTGATGCATTACCACCCTATTGGAACCAACACATCGAAGTGTTAAAGGAGAAGGATGCTTACCAGTATTGGACCATTAATGAGTTCATCCAAAAGCTGGAAAACAAAGAGATGGAGGAAAAGAGAAAAGCTAAGAGAGCTCAGATTCCACAGAATCCTGATTTATATGTGAGTGGAACATCTAACTTTCTTTCTGCTTCAAGCACCACATCTACTGTTGCACCTCACATAGCATGTGTGTCTAACATTGTTGAACCAACAAAAGCACCCATTAACTACCTTGCTCAAACTTCATCTTACACACCATCATACACACAACAACCATATCAAACACAAAACTTTATTCCACCATTTTCACCATTACAACAAGCCGCATGCTATACATCAAGTCAACAGCAACAACAACAACAATAGCCTCCTCAAGTGAACCAGATGCAGATTACTCAAGCACAATCAAGTCAAAATCCGATTGTGTTAGAGACATCAAACCTCAACAATGTGACTGTTGAAATTGCTCAACAGCATGTTGCTCTAGTATCTGCCATGGTCGCTTCTTACAACGGTTTGGTAGCAAGTCAAATTGGTAACAATAATCTTACCAATGAGGACTATGCTCAAATTGATAAAGAGGAAATGGAGTTGATGGACATTCAGTGGGCTTTTGCAAGCATTATGAGGAGAGCCACTGATTTCATTCAGAAGACTGGCAGGACTGATCTCTCAACCTCTCCCAATACCACATATGGATTCAACAAAGCAAAGGTTACTTGCTTTAACTGTGGTGAAAAGGGACATTTTAAAAGGGAGTGCACACAACCAGCACAACAAGGTAACCGAAATCCTTTCAATTCTTCATACCAAAACCGACAAAACCAAAACCAGAATCAAGTGTCTTATAACAGTCCAAACATATCAAGCTTTCAACCACAAAATCAAAACACTTATCAGAACCGTCAACAAAACAACAACACCAGACAATCCACAACACAAAACCAACCTCAACAAAACCCAAACCGAACTATTGTTCCTATCTCTACACCTAACACACAAAACCAAAACCAAACTGATACTCAAAACCAAGCACTTGTCATCCAAAAGGATGAAGGTTTTGACTGGACTGGTATGCAATTGGGGGTAGAGGAAATCACTGCTGGGAATGTTGCGTGTGTGGCACAGCAGATGAAGTTGGATGAGAATGAAGATGTTGAAGAAGAGGTTGTGATTGAAAAGGTGTTGGAGTTGAAGATTGAAGAAGTGAATGATGATGTGATGGCTGAAGGTGAAGACAAGAGATCGGGGATGATTCTTGATTCTGTCACCGATGTTGGAGATCAATATGACTCAGCTTACTCGGATATGGAGAGCGAATCTGATTCAGAGACTAGTGTGAATTCACTAGATGATGATATTGACCAACTGCTAGCTGAAGCTGACTTCCTGATGACTCGCAAGTCATGTATGGTGGATGATGCATGCACCAAGATTGACTACTCCAAATTTTTCGCAGGAAAGGAAGCTCACTTTGCTCTAATGGCCATGACAGAACCTCCTAAGCCGGTAAGTTCTGAAACTCAATCTTGTGTTAAATGTGACAAATGTGCTGAGTTTGAAAAACTGACTGATGAAAACAAGCTTCTCAAGGTTCAACTTGAGAGTGCAAAACTCAATTGTCAGATTTATCAAAAGGACTTAAAAGATTTCAACAAAGTTCTTGATGGTTATAAAAAGGATGTGTCAGAATTGAAAAAGACATTATCTATTAAACAACTTGCCATTAATAATTACATCAATGAAATGGAAAACACTAAATTAGAAATGGCAACCATCAAGTGCTTTGCGGAAAAAGTTAACAAGAAATTAGAAAGTTACAAGCACATAGCATACGTAGTTGATCATATCATTGAAGAACCCTCCCAGACGAATAGTGCAAACTATAAGTCAGTTCCATCTCCGGTATTGTTTGAGAATCATACTTTACATGCAATACCACCGGAGACTTTAATTCATCCTGATCCCACACCAGAAAATGAGCCTAACACTTCCAGTGTCGGGGATCCATATTCTAATGTGAGACCAGTATTGGGAAATAGTGAGGGTGTGGTCGCTACTGATGATTCAGATGAAGAAGATGAATCATCTGAGACGGTTGAAAGTGATAGTGATATCCCTGATGAAAATCATATAATCACTACTGAGTCAGTCTCACCGTCTCAGATAATTCATCCAATGGCAAATGCTCATCGCAAAAATGAGGTTAAGAAAAATGATAAGTTTGTTGGTAAAAGTTTTGAAAAGAAAGAGGTTAAAAAGGTTGAGAAAAACGTGATAAAACCGGTTGAAAAGAAAGTTGAAATTAAAACTGAGAAAAATGTGGTAAAACCGGTTGAGAAGAAAAACGAGTCAAATTCTGAGAAAAACAATGATGTGAGCAATGAAGTGTGTGATAAACCTGTCAAAATCTTTTATCGGATGCAAGGCTCCGATAAGATTATATCAGATGATGAGTTTCCGATTAAATTTGTCAATTCTACAAAAATTGAAAAGATCTGGCAGGAAAGTACGATTTGGTTTCCGAAATTTGAAAGGACCAACGACATTCCTCAAGAGGTTTTAGACAAAATTTATTCGGAAAAAAGAAGCAAAGGTCAATGTCACACAGTTTGTTTTGCCTGTTCATAAAGAAAATAGTTTTATTGAACCGACTTACTCAAAGGATCCAGCTCCTGAGAGTTTAAGGAAACAATGCATGGACGATCGATATCCCATTGCTAGTTTTTCCAAGTCGTCGATCAAGGAAAACTACGAGGAATACCGTGCGTGTTATAAATGCGGGGAACGGGGACATTTACTTGCCACCTGCCCGTACGTACGACACAAAAGGCACGAGGTGCAGATGAGGCGATATCATGAGTATCCGGTTGACAACTATGGCTATCAACAGAGACGGCATTTTCCCCAAAAAGAATTTTATCATAATCAAAACAATTTTTACAACAAGGGGGAAAATCGTCCGATGACGTATGATAAGCGAAACCGGATGACCACTGATAAATCTGGTAAGAAACCTCAGATGAACTCAACTGTTGATACCAAAAAGGTCGTTCCTAAACCTAATGGTAAACAATCAGTTGGATCTGTCTCTGTTAAATCAGAGAAGGTAACCAAGAAGGTTGCTTTTAAAGACGAAGTAAAGAAACCGACTGAGACCTCAAAATCTCAGATTCGGATCTTGAAACGATCTGAGCAATCTTGGTCATCTAAGGAATCTGAAGGAGCCTCTACTTCACAGAGCGAGAAGAATGAGAAAAAGAAAGTTGTTAGTGAGAAGAAAGGGGTTGAAGTAACCCAAGATGTTTGTGAGCCAAAAGATTCTTTGAAACAACCTGTTCAAAGACCCAAGACCAAACAGGCTTGGGTCCCCCGAAAGAACTAATTGATCTACTTTAAATGTGCAGGGAGCTCCAGCTGGCCCTGTTAGCAGCCTATGGATTGTTGACAGTGGAGCTTCTGGTCACATGACAGGGGACCTCGCGCTACTCTTTGACATCAAAAACATTAACGGAGGTTATGTGGCATTTGCTGGAAATAAGGGAGGCTACATTACTATGGAGGGTAGTGTAAGCAATGGGGTCGTAACATTTGAGCGGATTTCTTATGTGAAACAGATAGACTACAATCTGCTCAGTGTTAGTCAGATTTGTGATAAACAATTTTCAGTGTATTTTGATGACAAATCCTGTTATATCTTGAAACCTGGGTTTGAGCTACCAAAAGAGTGGGTGATGCTGAAGGCACCGAGAGTTAACAATTTGTATATTCTCGACATGTCTAAAGCAATGACCACCCATGGCCAAGTCACGTGTTTCCTCTCCAAGGCTACAGAAAAAGAATCCATTATGTGGCACAGGAGAATGGGACACATACATTTGAGAAAGATGAATCAGCTTGTGAAGAATGAACTTGTCACGGGAGTTAATGTCAAACACTTCCATCTGAATGACAAGTGTATCAGTTGCAAGAAGGGCAAACAGCACAAACAATCCCATAGACCAAAGAAAGTTAATTCTGTTGAGCTGCCACTTGAACGTTTGCATATGGATTTATTCGGTCCAGTCAAACGTAAAAGTCATGCCGGAGAGTTATACTGTCTTGTGGTGACTGATGATTATTCTAGATTTTCATGGGTAATGTGTTTGCATCAGAAAAGCGACACTTTTGACAACTTGAAGGTTCTGTTTACACGTCTGGAGAATTTATATGGTCTGAAGATCAAAAGAATCCGGAGTGATAATGGGACGGAGTTTAAGAATGCTCAGATGGAGGATCTTTGTGCAAACAAAGGAATTCATCATGAATATAGCGCTCCGTATACACCCCAGCAGAATGGTGTCGCAGAGAGAAAGAACAGGACTCTTATAGAGACGGCGAGAACTATGCTTGCGGATTCAAATCTTCCAGTCATGTTCTGGAACGAAGCTATTTACGCGGCATGTTATACTCTCAACCGTGTTTTGACAGTGAAGAAGTTTGGCAAGACTTCTTATGAGCTGTTGAACCGACGCAAGCCAAATCTTGAGTATCTAGAACCATTTGGTGCCCCCTGTACAATGCTGAATCCTTCGGAAAAGTTTGCACCACAGGCTGAGGAAGGTTATTTTGTTGGATATGCAACCCCATTAAAACGGGTATTCAACTAAAGAACTAGAAAAGTCGAGGAGTGGGCTAATGTCGAAGTTCAAAGATATACACAAAATGTACAGGGTGGAGGACCAGATTGGATGTTTGATTACAAAGATTTCTTTGAATCATTCAATCTAGATAGCATGGTTGAAGAAGCTGTACTTCGATTATACTACGAGGTCTAAAACGCCGTAACTTCACAGTTAGTGCGTCCGATCACGGTAAACCCCCAAGCAGCTTCTAATGATACTACTGCTCCTGTATTGGAAGAAGAGGTGTTCCAAGAGGCTTCTACATCGCTTAATTCATCCGAATCAGAATACGAAGACGATGATGCAACAAGTGAAGCTATTCTGGACAATGCTACAGTGACACCACCAGTGAACCCATCTACTACTGATGCTTCAACATCGAATGTGGGTAATGATCTGGATTCTACAGAGAATTTGACAACTCAGACGGGAGTACAAGTACCTGATTATCCGGAATCTCGGATACATCGGATACACCCTCTTGAACAAGTTATTGGTGATCCTGGTAGCAGTGTGATGACAAGAGGACAGCTGAAGAATGCTCAAGCACCAGAAAACATTGGCAATCTTGCTTTATATGCCAAAATTCAGAAATCTGGTTTTCAGAATGACTGGTCATTTGCTTGTTATGTTTCGCAGGTCGAGCCGCGGACATACAAGGATGCTCTTTTGGATGACGCCTGGGTGGAAGCAATGCAGGAGGAGTTATTACAATTCCAGAAACTTGGTGTATGGACCCTGACTGATTTACCTCCTGGAAGAAAGAAGATAGGCACCAAATGGGTGTTTAAGTGCAAGAAAGATGATAGAGGAGTCATTGTGCGAAACAAAGCTCGTTTGGTGGTTCAAGGTTTCCATCAGGTTGAAGGAATCGACTATAATGAAATCGCTTGGAGGCTATTCGCATGTTTCTAGCGTTTGCATCATGGAAGAAGTTTAAGGTGTATCAGATGGATGTAAAGAGCGCTTTTCTTTACGGTGTGGTCAAAGAGGAAGTTTACGTTGGTCAACCACCGGGCTTTGAAGACCCAATCCACCGGGATAAGGTTTACATTTTAAACAAAGCACTGTATGGTTTGCACCAAGCTCCGAGGCAATGGTATGAGGAGCTGAGTACGTATCTTCTCTCGAAAGGATTCAAACGCGGATTGGTTGATTGTACCCTGTTTACGAAAAGATCAGGAGATGACTTGCTTCTAGGGCAAATATATGTTGATGACATTATTTTTGGGTCTACTAACGAACTTTTGTGCAGGGAATTTGAAAAAGTTATGCAGGAGAAGTTCGAGATGAGCGCTATGGGGAAATGCAGTTTTTCCTCGGCTTGCAGGTGGAGCAAAGACCAACGGGGATCTTTATTCACCAAACCAAATACGTATCTGAAGTCTTGAGCCGGTTCTAGATGGAAGATTCCAAGCCGATGGATACCCCGATACAACCTAATCACGGGATTAGAGTTGACCTTAAGGGGGAGCTGACAGATCCATTTACATACAAAGCAATCATCGGATCTCTGATGTACCTAACAGCGTCTAGGCCTGATATAATGTTCGCGACATGTCTTTGTGCTCGTTATCAATCGAAGCCGAAACAAAGTCATTTAGCAGCCGTGAAGCGTATCCTTAGATATCTGAAGGGTTGTCCATCGAAAGGACTATGGTACCCTCATGATGATAATTTTGACCTAATCGCTTTTAGTGATGCAGATTGGGGCGGCTGTGACAAAGACAGCAAATCCACAACGGCTGGATGTCAGTTTATGGGGAGCCGGCTCGTGACCTGGCAATGCAAGAAACAAACCGCAGTTGCACTATCCACATGTGAAGCAGAATACGTTTCAGCATCGAGCTGCTGCTCACAGGTTCTTTGGATCCAATAGCAGATGGTGGATTACGGTTTGCAATTTCTTAAAACCCCTATTTACTGTGATAATGAGGCCGCAATCGCATTAACAAAAGACTTAGTAAATCACTCAAAGGCTAAACATATCCGGATTAAATATCATTTTATCCGTGATTGTTATGCTAAAGAGTTGATCGATATGGTCAAAATCCACACTGATTATCAACGCGCCGATCTTTTTACCAAAGCTTTTGATAAATCCAGATTTGATTATCTTTTGAAAGCAAACGGTATTAAATAAAAACAGGACTGATCACCACCTCAGTCTATCACTTTTTAGTTTAACTTTTTACTGTTTTTCAGAAAAATTTCGAAAATCCAAAAACATTGAAAAATTTCAAAAATTATAAAAATTAGAAAATTTCTTTGCTGACTGCTATATCTTCTTCCCTTAGATTAATGCCGTCAGATTTCTGTGAACAAACGATATCTGGGCAGTCACATATTTGAAATGCTCCAGCTTATCCTTGGGAACAGTAAATTCGAAAATCTATAAAAATCAGAAAATTCTAAAATGATTTCCTGGAGTATAAAGGGAAATGATAGTACATCAGTGGGGATCTGACACATTCTAAATAATGTAATGCTATATAGGGCGTGTGTCTGAGTCTGTGCGATGTGCTGATAGGCTTCGTAGACCTATTACTGCGTGCCTGATACATACATATCAAACGATTTGTTGTGTGGATGAACTCCTCATGGGCATATGGTCTTAGTACCGTAATTTCGTTTGATAGGGTATTTGTACAAAACTCGGAGGTTTAGGGTTGTTATGTTATTAGTTGTCTGGGGATAGCCTCTCTGATCTTCTGCTGTAAGTCATTACGGACCTAGATCAGACAGGGTGTCTTTATAAAAGAGCTATATGCCAAATCCTAAAGTTACCGAATTGAGGAACTTTTCATGTTATATGATAATCAAAGATTATCTATTACATCGTATTGATCATTGATGCAAATCATGATAAATATCAGTCCTCAACCTGGTATAGTGCATATGTTACTTTGCTGCATTAATTTGCTGACCTGTATACCTCTATGCATTATATCTTGTACAATTACAGACAACGAAAGCATAATCACGCTTTACAATGAGTCTTTGTGTATTTACTTCTTGATACGGGAGTATGTCGTGTGCGTGGGAACCACAGACAATTGCGTTTATACTATAAATATTAGTATCAGTATAAAGCATTGCACAAAAGTCTGCATGTGAGTTTATGTGGATCACAATATCAGCAGTTGCCAGATCACACATTGTCTTTAATGATAATAATTTCAAAACGATCAACGGTGTGATCAGATTTCTCATAAACTGATATGATCCCTTTACCGGAATCACAAAAATATGTACAGTTTTTCATTTACATTTCTGCATTTTATTTTCTCGTCAAAAAAAAATTACAAAACTCAAAAAGATTTTAGGTGTGTTTTAGCATAAATTTTAGAAAATCCAAAAAGATTTTAGGTGTGTTTTAGCATAAATTTTAGAAAATCCAAAAAGATTTTTCATTTTCATCTTATTTTTGATAATTGATGGTGGTTGATGTCGATTTTCTAAAACCTGGTACACCAATTGAGTTTTGTGATCTTTAAAATGTGAAAATATGATGATTGGATGCTTAAAAGTTGAGAAATAATTGAACCGGGATTCGTTTTTGACATTTGGAAAATTTTCAAAAATTCCATTTTACACTCGCCCATTCGTTTGGTCGAATGAGGAATTTTCTAGCTCTTTCGAATGAATTGGACGGGCGAAGGAGAGAGTTCTTGAACTGATGTTCATTCGAACCCTTTTTGCTTCATTTGAACCCTTTCAGTAGGGTCGAAGGAGTCAAAAGTTTCTCCTTCGCATGAACAAAACGGGCGAAGGAGACTGTCTATATAAGGCTTTCCAGCTCATTCGAACCTCACTTATTTTCTCTCAGATTTTTTCTCCTAAATTCACCTTGTTGCTCGATTGTTTTGCAATATATCATTGTGTTCGCATTTCATTACTGATCCTTTTGCCCTTAATTTTACAGGTTAATATTACATATTCAAGGATTAATCGATTTTTTTTCAGTCTCGAACCCTAGATTATCAACTCTGTTTTAAACACTTTAATTGTTGCAATTGTTGATTAAGTTTCATTCTATGTATGTTTTAGGGGGAGAAGAACTGAAAATCTAGGCTTCACAAACATCAGATTGATGTCTATGATCTATACCCAGTTCGAACCCTAGTTTTCAAATAAAAACACACATATAATGAACTTTGAATGATTTTGTTTGGTTTAAAAGTTTTATCGGCATGTTTAGGATGTATTACAATCAAATGATCATGTTTGGAACCTGTTAATTTCATTATTGAAATTTTAAAATTTGAACTGACTCATTCGCCCTCATTCGTTTGGGCGAAGGAATAAAACCGGTCGAATGAAGTTTTAAGACTGGTCGAATGAATGAAAAATGGTCGAATGAAATTTTTTTTCCAAAATTTTGTACATTCGTACCTTGTATTTTTCTCATTCGCACCCCCGACTGGGCGAATGAGAAACTGAGTTACAAAATTTTCAATGTTTGAAATTTTAACAATTTTTAACATGTGTTTTGTTTTGTTTTACAGAATTTGAACATGTCCGAGCCAGAGCAAACTACCGAACAAGCAGGATCATCTTCACAACCTGCTAAGACGGTACCACTGAAGCAGTTGGATTTCGAGAACGCACATAACTGCTGTGCTTATTTGGGAGATGTAAATAAGCACACTGAATTCGCTGATATCATAGAATATTTGAAGAGATGCAGAGTAATTGACGCGATTGCTACACCTACCGTCATTTACCGCGATATTATGCAGGAGTTTTGGTCAAACGCGAAGCTGGATTTTTGGAATTGTGAGTCATGTTTGACAAGCAAGGTTCAAGGACAGAGAATAATTGTTTGTGAACAAGATTTACGAGAGGCGTTGAACTTGCATGATGAGAAGACGGACCCTAAAGAGTTGGGATTCATGGATCAGCATAAGTGTTTCTTGAGGATGAAATATAATGGACCTATCACCGATGGTTCACTACATAAAGGAAAACTGTGCCCTCAGTTTAAATATTTGGCACATGTTTTGATTCATGTATTTGGATCGGCTGCGGGTGGATATGACTTGATGAGGAAAAGCATAAGCTCTATGATGGTTGCATTAATATTGAACAAACCGTTCAATGTTTCTGGCATGCTTATGGATCATTTACTTGAGCCGGTTAATGGCACGAGAACACTGAAGTTTTTGCTATATCCTCGTTTTCTACAAATGGTGTTCGACAATAAATATAAAGACTTGAAAAAGGATCCCACACATATTGTTGTTCAAGAACACATGACATTGAACACACTTGCCAGAATGAAAGCTTACAAAGGCTTATCAGCTGATGAACGTCCTCCTGTTAGGCGTTTATTTGGACACTTGGCAAGACTTGATTACGAAGATCCAGGCAAAGAAGATCCAGGAAAAGGGATAGCGAGACATGATGATAGCAATTCTGAACCTGATGATCCTTTACATCATATTGATCCTGATGCGAAGCGAAAGAGACAGATAGTGAATGTGGGTGCAAAAGGTGGTAAAATGAAGAAGAAAGAGGTGATAATGAAGGTCGTTGAACCTGAAAAAGAGAAACCGAAGTCTGCACCGAGGAGGCAGAAGAGTAAAGCTCAGAAAGGTATACATTTGGTTGATGAGGTGTCTATTGATTCTGAAGAGACACAGGAAGATGAGAGATGGAATTCTGATGCTGAAACCGCTGAGACCACCTTGCCCAAGGCCACTGAGGCTGGTGCGTCTGCTGATGTTGAAGTTCAAGGAGATAAGAGTCCAATTCAGGACGAGGTAATTGAAGTTATTCTGAATATGGATGATATTGAAGCTGGTTCTCCTGTTCAAGCAAAGAAAAAGAAGAAACAGGAGAAGCCAAGTTTGAAGAGAAAGAAAGAGCTAGAAATGTTAATGGCTGGCAAGAATTTACCACCAGCTACTAGTTCAAAGTCACCGGTTGCTGAGCAGGTACAGAAGAAACAGAAAACCACAATAACTTCAAGCACACCACAAACAGAAGATATTCCAATGGACAAAGTGAATGAAGCATTGGATAATGTGCTGAAGAAAATCAGGAAAGGCAAATTGCAAGAAGTTGTTGAACAACCTGCTAAGAAAAAGGTTTCTGTTGATAGTGATGTTATGGATGCTGTTAATCAAAGACTGACTAAAATGATGAATATCATTAACAAACAGCAGAGTGAGATTGAACAGTTAAAATCGAATGACAAGAAGATGTTAGAGGTTGTGGTCACATCAGCGGATGATGGTGCATTGATGAAGAAAACCATCAAGAGGTTGAAGAGGGAAAACAGAAAGTTGCTAAAGCATGAGCAACGAAATACTAGAAGGATAATGGCTTTGAAGGAGGAGAACAAAGAACTGAAGAAGAATAACAAGAAAATGGATAATCTGATTCATGACTTGTACAATCGAGCTCCTCAACTTCATGCCGGTGAGGAAGACAAAGAGTTAGATGAAGAACAGGTTGATTTTGAACCATCAGATGAGGATTAAGATGATGAGTTAGATGAGGATGCTGGTAACGATACTAAGAAAAAGAAGAAAGACGATAATGATGGTGATGATGGTTCGAGTGATGGTTCAGGTGAAAGCGGCTCTGCTTCTGATGATAGTGATGATGATGATGATGACGCTGAACAGTTTTCATATGAAAAGCGTGAAACAGGTAAGGGTGGTGAATCGAGCTTGAAAGCTCCTGGTGAGAATGTTGATGATGAAGATATTTTCTGGAACGAAAGTTTAAAGTCATTGTCTGAAGAAGATAAGACTATGTATCGTCAGATGTTAACCGATCGAGTCTGGACGATAGACATGACTAGCAGGTTTCCTGAAATATTTGAATCCAATAATAAACTCTTCGAATTGGAATATGATGACCCTGATCTTGAGGATGGGGAAGTGTCTGCAGCTATTTCGAAAGAAATTCTGGAAGGTTTAGCAAAGCAAGTGGGTAAGACGTTAGAAGAATTACTTGCTGATAATTTTATTCCTAAGATTCCTGAGAAAGAAGCTGGAAATCACTCGGATGATCGTGATGTTCCTGCATTCGAGGAAGTCGAGATGGAAGATATTACGAGCGATGAATATCCACAATATTTCAGAACAAATCAAGAATGTGGATTTTCTTTCTCAGACGAATTGCTAAACCATGCTGAGAAAATAGCCAAAGAGAAGAGTAAGGTATTTGAAGAACACATCTTTAAAGGGCATGAAAAGCCTCGGTTCGAACAAACAGACAGTTTGAAGGAGTTGTTGAGGAAACTAAAGGAGAAGGAGAATAACCGCCTTAAAGCTGATATTCAGGGAAGCTTCTACAAACTTCATAGCAGTATGTTCAAAGGCCGTGCCTTGGCCTGGAAGTTTGTCAAAGAGCTTAGGTGTTTTGCAGTGAAATGGGAGAAAGGTATTCTATACTTTGAGAAGTTTCATCACTTAAAGACTCTTCCTTACTGGGCAATCAGGGATATTTGTCGTCACCGTCTAACGGGAGCGCCAAATAGCCAGATTGATTATTTTGCTGAGAAGATGACCCGTGAGAGTCGAACCGAGTGGAATCTGTTTAGACCCTAGTATCCAAAGAGGATTGAACACAAGAAGGAAATTAACGAGATAACTGGGTTGCCCAAGGTTACTTTGAAGTATAAACCACCGCGGGTGCTGAAGAAAATTCCGTTGTTGCATGTTCCTCAGCTTTTTGCTAAAGACTTTATATGGTGGTACTATGATTGGAAGACAGCAGAGGCCGTGATTGTGTTAAAAGACGGTGAGAAGGATTATAAGAAGGTGCTTATTTTTGATCCTATGTGGCTAATCAATTGCTCACATGAGGATATCATCATGCTATTCTATAACCCGATCTACTCAGACGCAAAAGATGCTGAGCAAGCAGGAAAGTACCAACGTGTGGTATTTCTGTGCTTTGCATATGACATCAACGCTGGATGTGATTATGAACAGAAGTTGGGTAGAACTGTTGAGAAGCAGACTGTGCCTGCAAAGAAAACAAAGAAGAAGACATTTCAGGAACCGGAACTGACTAGAGAACAAAAGATTATACGACACATCAGAATAATGAACAAGCACATGGATGAACAGAGAAGACAACAATCCAAGCAATAGTCGAGGGGGAGTTTGTAGGTGCATATGTGCGACTAATGCTTTGGATTGGATAACTCATTTGTTTTGTTTTCTGTCGTTGGTGCGAAGGAACAATTTTGAGGGTGCGAAAGAGAGTTTTCAAGGGTGCGAAGGAAGCTTTTTGGGCGAATGAAGATTGTTTATTATGTAGTTTGGTTCGACCACTCAAAGTGGGCGAACCTGCACATTCGCACGAACAAAGTGGGCGAATGTGCAGTCTATAAATAGGCAAACTCAGTTTTTGCAGCTAACTTTGAGTCATTTATTTCCCGCCACTTTCTGAATTCTCTCTGTAACTTTTTATAAACTTGTTTTACGTCGAGTCCTTGATTGTAATTACTTTTCTACGTGTATTCAAGTTTGATTATTAATGAAAACGTTTGAAAATGATGATTTGTGCATGTTTATCTGATTAGTTATCATTTTGTGCTGGTTTTGGGGATTCCGCACCCAAAACTAAATTGTTTGATTGTCTTTGTAGCTTACCGATCCTTTCACGCGCATACAGATCTGAAGGGGCTGTCGGGCTACTGCGGTGGTTCGAAAAACTGGAATCTTGCTTTGCTATGTGTAACTGTCCACCAGTTGACAGAGTGAAATATGCCACTGCTACTCTCGAAAATTTGGCATTAACATGGTGGAACTCTCAAGTACAGATGCTAGGTGTGGAAGTGTCTAACGCAACACCTTGGGCAGATTTCAAGGAACTGATGAAGGAGGAGTACTGTCCTCGAGATGAGATCCAAAAGTTAGAGACTGAGTATCTCAATCTGAAGATGGTGGGATCAGAGATTGAGAAATATACCACTAGATCGCATGAACTGGCGGCGATATACCCAAATTACTCCAACCCGCCCTACAAGAGGATCGAGTTGTACATCAAGGGCTTGGTGCCCCAAATCAAGAGCATGGTCACTGCTGCTAACCTCAATACTATTCAGCAGGTTATTCGAATGGCTCATCAGCTGACTGATCAGAAGGTGGAAGAGGGAGTGTTACCTCCTCGTGGTGCTTCATCTTCTGGTACCAATGATAACAAGAGGAAGTGGGAGAACGCATCTGGCAAACCCCCAGGAAATGGCAGTCAGCAGCAGCAGCATAAGAGGCATGACAACCATGGCGGTAGTAACAACCGCAACAACTCACAGGGAGGTTATCAGGGAATCCTACCTAAGTGCGATAAGTTCTTTAGGCATCACACCGGGGCATGTAATAATAACAAATGTGATCGCTATGGTCGAATGGGACACTTGGGTAAGGAATGTAGGACTAACCCTCGTGGAAACCAGCCAACAGCTCAGCAAAGGCAGCAACAGGGTAATGGTAAAGGTTGTTTTCAGTGTGGAAGTGAGAATCATTTCAGGAGGGACTGTCCACAGCTAAATGGTCAGGGGAATGGAAATGGTAATGGCAACAACAGGGGTAACAACAACAACGGTGGTGGTAACAGGGCAGGAAACAACACCACTAATGCTGGGAACAACAACAACAACAGGAACAACAACAACGGAGCTCGCGGTAGAGCATTCGTGATTGGCTCTGGGTAGGCTAGGACTGATAATAACGTCATGACGGGTACGTGCTCCTTGAACGACACACTTGCTTCTATTTTATATGATACTGGTGCGGACTGTTAGGACAAAAAGGATTGGTGAAACCACTTTTGCAAACCTAATTCTAATTCACTTCTGTCAAATTATTTTAAGTATAGAACTACTGAAGAAGGATTCTACAAGTACTGAAGAAGAAATACATCGGAAGTTCTGAACTCCAAACCAGACAGTTCACTGAAGAACTACTGAAGACAAACTACTCATCAGTAGTTTGTCATTCATCAGCACTTGTTTAAAGATCTTTTCCACCGCCTTATGTTTCAGTAGTTTATTAGTTTATTATTACTTTTACTTTTTGTACAAGTTCCAAGATTGCAACTTGTTGCAACTTGTCTCTGAACCTGCTTTTTGGCAAGGTTCATGTATTTGTAAAGTCTATAAATAGATGGGTTCATCCCTCTGTTTAGACATTGATTTTAATACAGAAATCCTTCAAAGCTTATCATTGTTATTACCATTTCATTTACTGAGAATCTGTTTAAGTGTTCATTCTCATTCATTGCTTAGATTCTCATTAAATACTTGTCTTTAGTTTTATCAAACATCCAGGTGGAGTAATAACTCCTGTTGATAAGTGTAGCTTTAAATGTAACACCCCAACCGATGGCGGAAACATCGAGGTGTCACGTAAGAATGAGTATACAGTAGCACATGGTAATCCAAATTTTAATTGAAATAAATTTAAATTGCAAATATCCAAAAATAGAAATACAAAATGAGTTTTAAATGTGGAAATTTAATACATCACAAAAGACCAAGAAAGCATAGACTTCAAATTATCTTCATGAAATACTCTAGTCTTCATGCATCATTATTTACTGTTGAGTTGTAAAAATGGGGGGGGGGGGTCAACTAGAAGTTGGTGAGAATACATAATCCATGTTAAGCAAATAGTTTTAAGTATAAAAGTCTAGCAATTCATATGTCAATCGTAAGTTTAAGTCTACATGAATAGCATAATATGTTGAATCGACATAATCAAACCTCCGACTAGTTTAGGTCCATCCCGTCATCTACGGTTCACCTTAGTAATATGTTGGAACGATAACAATCACCCACGCTACCTATGTAGGAGGTACGCGTATCCGGTGGGGTTGTCAATCAAATAGATCTATTATTGAATATCGCCGGCTTGGCCATAGCTAATGATTATGTAATGTTGAAACTCGTTGAAACTCGTTGAAACTGTTGTTGACTAATTCATGAGGCAATAAAGTTTACAACTAGACATACATGTTGAATTGCTTAAATAAAATGTTGCAAGTATAAAGCATCGCATAAACATGGTTACGTAAACTCACCTTGGTATAGTATTAGGTATTGAAGAATAGTATGAGTGTAGCCCAATAGATTGCCAAGTATTACCCTATGTATAAGGCAACAAATAAGTCTAAGTCTATCTAGTCTACAAGTATATTCTAGGGTTTCGATTTGGGGATCTCCAATTGTTGAATTTATAATAAAATGTTTAAATAAAAAAAGGGAAATTTGGTAATTAAATAAATGAAAGTCTTTTTACAAAATTTGAATTTAGGATGTTCACAATAATGTGTTTGAAGTATAAAAATAATTTTTATAAAATTATTTTCTTTAAAATAGAATTTTAAATCTATTTATTACAATTTGCCAAAATTTAACTTTAATATTTAAAAAATACTAAAATTAAAGAATTATTATTTTAAAAATTATATTTCTGTTCTAAATATTCAGAAATAAATTGTATAAAATTTTGGTGCAAAAATAATAAAAATTGAATTTATTATGATTTAATTATGATTAAAACTAACAAAAATTGATTAAAAATATAAAATAAATGATTTTTCAGAATTAAAAATCATTTTAGTAAATTTTATCATTGTACAAACTCAGGATAATTTTTGTGAAAATTTATAAAATTGTTTTGATATTTTAATGGATTTTTGTAAATATAATAGCATAAAATTGATTTAATTATTATAAATATTAAATAAATAAATTTCAGAAAACTAAAAATTGTAGGTAAAACTTTTACATCAGATTTGTTAAAAATAATTTTTTTAGAATTTATAAAAAGGTTTTAATAATTAAAAACGAATTTACAAGATTAAATGTATAATATAAATAGTTGGTTTGATTGTTTTAAAAAAAATGAAATAAATGAAAAAGGGGCGCCACAGCCGGGACTCGAACCCGGGTGGCTGGGGTAATAAGCATCAGTCACAACCACTTGGTCCAGACCAGTGGTTGTGATTATTTCTGTTTTGATGAAAATAAATACACGATGCTGAAATGAGTTTATCCCCAATTTAAACCTTCGAAACCCTAGATTCTGCAATACATTGATTCACACATCAATAGCCTAATTAATCATAGGGCTATTGATGTGTGAATGCCGATGAACATAACCCACAGAAAACATTAAACTTACAACGTTATTTCGAATACGATTGGACGGTCAAACCCGTAGGTCAAAAACACGATCAAGATGAACGAACAGAGTATAATTAAGAAGATTGGAGGTTAAGAGAGGAGTATTGGCGAGTTGTGAAGGCTCGAGAATGTCCAATTTATAGGATTAAACACTGGATTGATGAAATGGTAAGGTTTGACCAATCATTCAATGTAATACGCGTATGTGGTTAATTGGTTAACGATTGATTGATAATTAGCGTGTTGATGAGTCACTGATGGCCGATAATCGTGTAAGGATGCCAAAAATGAATCAATTACGAGTTATGATGTTGGATTATGGCAAGTCGTATGTCACAGTTGACTTTCCAAGTCAACTGTGACGATTTAAACAAGTGTTATAATTAAAACGCGCCGGGTTTTGAACAGATATGTTGGCCAGCCCAGATGGTTAGTGTGTTGTGTGTAGTTTGGGCCGGTCTTGGGCGCGGGTTCGATTCCCGGCCCAAGCGGTTTATTTTTTTGTTAATTATTCAAGGTTATCCATATTATATATAATATATATATAGTATTAGGGTTTCTAAAATGCGACAAAAATAATTATACACACAAGAATATCGAAACTTGACGTTTTATTAATGATGATCATGTAACGTACAAGTTTAAATGCGAAATGTTACATTAAACTCATATCATTCCGCTGTGCTATCACTAGCAAGTTCATACAAAGAGCAATACTGATCCAACAATTGGTATCAGAGCACTGGTTTATCTGATCACATATCAATCTAACACATTGAGAATCAGACACAGGCTTTTATTGATATTCAATAAAGGATAATAAGCTCACTTTTATCAAAATCCATCACTTTAAGAGATATTTGACAAATCAATACTCTTTAAAATGGATCCTCATAATACTGGTTCTGCCAATAAACCTGCTATGCTAGTAAGAAATGAATATAACATCTGGCAAAGGAGAATGGCACATACCTTATCACAAACCAACACAGGTTGCTGGAAATCTGTGATATATGGTCCTCATAAACCAGTAAATATCAAACTTGAAACTAAAGAAGAAATTCCAAAAGACCCAAAAGACTATACAGATGATGATTTCCTAAAACTTGAGCTTGATGCTAAAGCTTTCTCTATGTTGGCAATGGCACTCCCAAATGAAATCTACTCTGGCCTATTACATTGTGATAGTGCCAAAGAGCTTTGGGACTGCCTCAAAGAACAGTTTGGAGGAACTGAAGAGGTGATTGCTAACACCAGAGAAATCCTGGCTCAACAATATGAAACTTTTGCTCACATTAATGGGGAAACTTTAACATAACAATTTGAAAGATTCTCCTCATTAATATCTGAGCTAAAATTAAATGGTCAGACCTACACAACTGTATCTATGCTTCATAGATTTTTAAGGTCTTTACCTGAAAAATGGGAAACATACTCTATAGTCTTAAGATCTTCACCAGACTTTAGCTCCCTCACTCTTACAAAACTTCATGGGAGATTACTTACTTTTGAAAGAGAAATTGATCAAAAGAAAAAGTTACAAAGTTCTGGCAAAGCTGCTGATGACTATCTACCAGGTAGTACAACACTATTGGGACAAGACTCACCAACTTGTTCAAATAGTTTTGGATCTTTTGACCATATTGACATAACTGCTGGGATCTCATCTGAAAGATCATTCCCAGGTTATGACAATAATGATTTTAGTCAAACTGCTGATAACATGTGTTTTATCATGGATGATTTAAAAAATTTCAGCAGTGATGACTTGGAAGAAATGGATATTCTACACCAACTGGCCATGTTAAGTTTAAAAACAAATAAATTTTACAAAAGGTCAGGAAGGAAGTTTCCAGGACTCAACAGTTCAACAAAAATTGGTTTTGACAAATCTAAACTTAGATGTCACAAGTGTCAAAAGTAGGGACACTTTGCTAGAGAGTGTAGAAGCTCTAGCTTTAACCAATCTCAGTCTGGAAACAATTTTAACCCCAATTATAACAGGAATAATGGAACACAAGGGAGTGCACATTTTGTACAGGCACAAGCTCCACAACACCAATATGTGCCACAAGTACAATATGTACAGATGCCTGCTCAACAGATGCAGAGCCAACAATCAATCCCTCCCTTTCCAGCTGCTCAACCACCTCCACAGGCTCAGCAACCCTCACAACAAAGTTTATTTACTTCAGGGTATGTTGACTGGAGCAGTCTTCCTTTTGACACTACTGAGTGTAATCCTGATGCAGACAACAAGATGTTTGACATCAACTGGGGAGAGCCTGACAATGGCAGAAAGAACTTTGCCTTAATGGCATTTGAGGGATGCACCTCAAAATCTGCCTTGTCACAGAGAGTTTCCAGAGGCTTAAATAGCATTTGGTATGTAGACAGTGGAGGCTCAATGCACATGACAGGATGCAGATACCTGATAAACAATTTTATCAGTCAAAGAGAAGGATCTGTATCCTTTAGGAACAATGCTAAGGGATATGTGCTAGGAAATGGCAATGTCTCCTCTGGCAAAATACAGTTTGACAAGGTCAATCTGGTTGAAAACCTTGAGTACAACTTGCTGAGTGTGTCACAAATGTGTGATAAAGGATATTCTTCCTTTTTCACAAAGACAGCATGCAAGATCATATCACCAGAAGGCCAGAAGTTGATAGAGAAGATCATTGAAGATCACACTTTGTTGATAGCCAAAAGATGTGGCAATGTCTATGCAGTGGACATTGAAAAAGACAAAGTACTGAACAATACTGCCTGTTTCTTCTCAAAGGCATCAACTTCAGAGACTGATCTCTGGCACAGGAGACTTGGCCATGTGAACTTTAAAACCATAAATAAAGTCACAAAAATGGGCATGGTCAGAGGTCTACCTTTAAAGGTTTACCAGTGTCAAGAACACTGTGTATCCTGTTTAAAGGGAAAACAGCATAAGTCCTCCTATAAGTCTATTGAAGAATCAAAAACAACTGCATGTCTTCAACTACTCCATATGGACTTATTTGGGCCTGTAAAAATCATGAGCCTTGGTAAGAAGAAGTACTGCTTAGTCATCATTGATGACTATTCAAGATTTACATGGGTATTCTTCTTATTTTTCAAGGATGAGGCTGCTGAAATAATCAAGTTCTTCATTCTACAAGTAGAGAAACAATATTCTCTATCTGTCAAAGCCATTAGAAGTGACAATGGGACAGAGTTCAGGAACAAAACTCTGGATGAATTCTGCTTGTCTAAAGAGATTATTAGACAATTCAGTGTTCCCAGAACTCCTGAACAAAATGGTGTAGTAGAAAGGAAGAACAGAACCTTAATTGAAGGAGCAAGAACAATGTTAGCTGATTCAGGCCTACCATTGTATTTCTGGGCTGAAGCAGTTAACACTGCTTGCTATGTTCAAAATAGAGTCCTTGTCAACAAGAGACACTCCAAAACTGCCTATGAAGTTCTTCATGGCATAAAGCCCCTTATCTCCTTTTTCAGGGCTTTTGGATGTCAATGTTTCATTCTAAACATCAAAGACTCTATTTCAAAGTTTGCTGCCAAAGTTGATTCAGGTTACTTTCTTGGTTACTCTTCCACAAGAAAAACCTACAAGGTTTTTAACTCAAGAACCAGGATAGTAGAAGAAACACTGAATGTCAAGTTCAATGAGTCAAAACACACTCTTATTCCAGCACATCCTGCTGAACTTTTTGACCTTGACAGCTTCCATTTTGGATCTGAAAAGACTGTTACTTCATCTAAACCTACTTATTATGGTGATCAAAGGTTTGATGATGAGGATCCAGCACCATGGACTCCTCAAACAGTCATTAAGTCAACTTCCAAACTATCAGAAGTTTCACAAACTTCTGATTCAACAACTGCTGATGTACAAACTCAAACATCTGCTTCAGCACCTGATGTATTGTAAAATACATCTATTTCCAATGTAAAGTTTGTATAGTTTTCGAGTCGTTTAGATAGTGTTTTTATTAGTTTTAGGCTTGTACCGGTCTATTTTATATAGTATAGGTTTTTATAGATTTTTATTAGTTTTGGGTTTTTTTAGTACTTATTTATTTATTTTATATTTTTTGGTAGGTGTTCATGGACGTTGGAGCGTAAACGAGCAACTTTGATCAAGTCAAGAACACCCGAGTCAAGAGCACGGAGTTATAATACTATATAATATAATAGTATATTAGATATAATATTAATAATAAACTAATAGTAATAATAATATGTTTAATAGAGTAATAATAATAATAATAATAAAATAAAACTTAAACTAAAACGTGAAGTGGGTTTCAAGGCCCAAGGAATTGTGGAGAGCTGCATATTATAATTGGAGGAGGGCAGCGAACATTTTTTGGGGAAAAAAGCGGCGCACATCAATTCTTGGGAGTATTATATTTCTGAGAAGGAATATTATAAGAGGATCGAACATTATTGGAGCGGAGAAGATTATTTTGGAAGAAGCCGCACAGAAGAAAATATTATTAGGGAGACAGGCCAGGGATCAAAGGTTCTAAGCCAGAGAGCGATTATTCGGGTGTCAATCATTCGGTTTTTTTGTTCCTTTATTATCTTTGTTCTAGACCATGATTGCTGAATTTTTATTTGACTTTGTTTCTCTTTTCAAGATGATTTGTGGCTAAAACTTTTATAGCTACCTAGACCAAGACAAATAACTATGTTCTGATTTGTTTTTATTTTCTATGGTTTTTGGAACGTGTTTTGGATTTATGATTCAGTAAAGATTTTGATTTCTCTAGATCTAGTGTATGTGCGTATCTTTTATTTTTTGATTGTCACTTATTCACTCCACTTGCACTTTTGTGAATGTCTTTCATGTATGAGTGCTAGTTAGGTTGCAGACTTTGTGTAGCAACTAGTTTATGGTCAATAGTCGCGAGTTTACCATAGGAGTGATATTTGGTGGTTAGAAGATTTTAGGTATTCTTCCAAGTTCAATAGCTGTGAGGTGAGGACTTGTTGGTATGTCTAGGTTGTTAAATTGCTAGGTTAGAGGCTTTGTGAGAAGATCTGCCTAGTTTCCCTTTCAACTCCTGCATATCAAGTTAGATCTAGGCTTCAATAATTACCCCTTGCACCTAGTGTAGTGAGGCTTTCGCGCTGTGAGGTAGATTGTCTAGCGGGTACTCGATCATAAGAGTTAGATAACCTGTGAGGGTTTGTACTCCAACCGGTAGTTTAACAGCACAAAAATATTCTAGGGTTTCCCCTTGAGAAGGGTCGAGGGTGTCTAGTTTATTCTTGATGTTTAGTATTTTAAGATCCCGGTTCCAAATCAGTTCCATAACCATAGAAGCTTATCAGGCATAGTTAGGAGTCTGGTCTAGGTAGTGTCTTATCATCATCTGAAATCAGCTTAGCTCAATTATCGTTTTTAGTTAAGTATAGTTAACCTTAGGTAATTTTTATTTTATTGCAATTTAGTTTTCAGTAAAACCCCCCTTTAAACCATAAAAACAATTTAAGTCAGTTTGTAGATAAGTAGTCGAGTCTAGTTTTCGTTTTCCATTAGAGTCTCGTGGGTTCGATATCCGGACTTACTTTAGCTATACTAGAGTCGATAGGTTCACTTGCCTGTTAGTAGTTTAGTTTTAGAGAGTCTAGAGTATTACTAGGTATCTAGTTTTAGGTTTAATTTAGTTAATTTTATTAAATTACTTTTAGCACATCAGCACCTAAAACTACTGAAGACACTGAAACTGCTGAACCAGACATTATAAACCTCAGTGGTTTGTTTGATGAAGTACAAGAGCCACCTACACCTGTCAGTGGTTTACAACAATTGATTGAACACAAAGATCATCCACTTGAACAAATCATGGGTGATATTGCATCAGGTGTTCTTACCAAAAACCAGCTTTCCAACTTTTGCTTCTTCTCAACATTTATTTCTCAGTTGGAACCTAAAAAGTACCAAGAAGCCCTCAAAGACAACAACTGGGTACAAGCCATGCAAGATGAGTTGCTTCAACTAAAAAAACAACAGGTTTGGGAAATCTGTCCCTTACCACCAAACAAGCAACCAATTGGCACAAGATGGGTTTTTAGGAACAAACAAGAAGAGGCTGGTATGATTATAAAGAACAAGGCAAGACTGGTAGTACAAGGTTACTCTCAAGAAGAAGGAATTGATTATGATGAAACCTTTGCTCCAGTTGCAAGGCTTGAAGCCATCAGGTTATTTCTGGCCTATGCCATTTCCAACAAAATAAAAGTTTACCAAATGGATGTTAAAAGTGCATTTTTGTATGGAAAAATAAAAGAGGAAGTGTATGTTTGTCAGCCACCTGGGTTTGAGGATCCTTCTCATCCAGAGTGGGTGTACAAACTAGACAAAGCTCTTTATGGGCTCAAACAGGCTCCAAGGGCCTGGTATGAAACACTTTCAAACTTTCTACTCAAAAATAACTTCACAAGAAGCTCCATTGATAAAACTCTTTTCATAAAACATGTTGGAAATCATATCTTACTTGTTCAAATATATGTTGATGATATCATATTTGGTTCAACAAACACAAAACTGTGTGATGAATTTAAGAAACTCATGCAATCAAAATTTGAGATGAGTACAATGGGAGAACTGCAGTACTTTCTGGGACTGCAGATTAAACAACAAACAAATGGAACTTTTATACATCAATAAAAATATGTTAAAGAATTATTAAACAAATTTTCTTTACAAGACTGTAAATCATGTTCCACTCCCATGACACCAACCACACAAGTTGAACCAGATGATCAAGGAAAACAGGTTGATCAAACCATGTATAGATGTATGATAGGTTCCCTTTTATATCTAACTGCTTCTAGACCAGATATTATGTTTTCAACATGTGTCTGTGCTAGATATCAATCAGCTCCTAGGGAATCACACCTCATTGCAGTCAAAAGAATCTTCAGATATCTGAAAGGAACTCCAACACTTAGAATTTGGTATCCTGCTTCAAGCAATACCAAGTTATCAGCTTTTTCAGATAGTGACTATGCAGGGTGTAAAATGTCAAGAAAATCAACATCTGGTGGTTGTCAATTCATAGGAAACTGTCTAGTGTCCTGGCAATCAAAGAAACAAACATCTGTTGCAACTTCAACTGCTGAAGCTGAATACATTGCAGCTGCAGGTTGTACATCACAGATATAATGGCTCCAGTATCAACTTCTTGATTATGGAATCAAAGAAACCAAGACACCATTGCTTGTAGACAGCAAATCTGCCATTAGCATCATTCAAAATCCTGTTCAGTTTTCAAAAACCAAACATATTGAAATCAGGTATCATTTCATAAGAGATTGCTATGAAAAAGGCAAGATTGAAGTGAAACATGTAGCAACAGCTCATCAAATAGCTGACATATTCACTAAACCCCTTGACACATCAACATTTCAGAAGTTAGTATCCATGCTTGGGATGCTAAATTTGTAAGTGTTTATGTTTATTTGTCTGCCCATATTTTTCATTTTTCACTTACATCTGTTTTCAAGTTTGAAAACTTCTGAAAAACAAACAAGAGAGAAACTACTGATGAACAAAACATCAGTATGGGAATATTTTCTGAAAAGTGATTAACTTCTGATAAGACAACCTTCAGAAGTTATGAATAAAGTATTTATAAAACATTCTCATCAGTTGTTCAAAACTACTGAAGAGAAAGTGGGAACTACTAATGAAAAAATTCTTCATCAGCAGTTTAGTCAAAAAGGGTAAATCAGACTTTTCCCACATCAGAAGTTTGACCTAGGCGGTTTAAAACTTCTGATAAATACCTTTTCCAACACTTATCCATTCAAAAAGCAAAAATTCCCTCCTTCTCTCTCAAAAAGCTCTCAAACCCTGAACCTGCAAAAACACTGTTCGATCCAAACACACATAAACCACATGGCTCTAACTCTGAAACAGGGACACAATCAAAGAGGCTACTTCGAAAAACATGAAGCCTGGTCCCAATACGACGAAATCATTGATTTAGTCGTTAAATCCCAATATTTCACCGCCCTCTCCATTGACCCTCCAATCCATACTGAAACTCTAAATGAGTTTTGGGCAAACGCAGAGACGGTGACGGTGAACAACAAGGTGATCTCCCTCAATTCAACCATAAAAGGGAGAAGAATGGCAATCACACCGGCTATTTTGTCAATTAGGCTGGGATTGGATGATGTAAATGCCCCAGACCAATTTCCAAACTCTCAAATCCATTTAACCATGACAGAGTGTGGTTACCAAGGTACTCTCTCACACGCTACAATCTTTAAGAAATATTTTGAACCAAAGTATAAACTGCTTTTTCATTATATTATTATGTGTTTGAGTCCAAAAACTGGATCTTATGATCAGATGCCCTCAACTTTTCAACCAATTTTTCATTCCATAGTGAATGAAACAAAATTCAGGGCATCAGCACTTTTCTTTAATGAGTTGGTGTTACATCATCTCAATGCTAAAAAGAAGTTTTTGTTGTACCCAAGATTCATTATGCACTGCATAATAAAAGAACTTGGAGAAGAGGTGCTTGTGGGTAAAACAACGATCTTAAACCCTTTATCCTCACAAGCATACTCAAGGCACAACAAACCGGCTGCCTGGCCAGAATATGACCAAGGGGAACCAGAACCAGTCCCCATGGAACCCTCATCTTCCAAACCTACACCCCCAAAGGCCAAGAAACCCAAGCAACAAAAACAAAAACCCACCAACCCAAAAAGAAAAGAAGTTCAGGAGGTTGAGATGCCTGAACTGACTACTGTGCAATCTGCACTTGATAAAGATGTGACTGAAACATCCTCTCAGTCTCATCCGTCTCAAACCCCAACAAGAGCACCAATCACCATACTTTTCAAAAGAAAAAGACTAAAGAAAACTATTCCTATTGACTCTTCTTTTGAAACTGCTGAACCCATTGACCAAACTACTGAACCAGCACCCCAAATTTCTGAACCTGATATTGAAATAGCCAAACTTCTCTTTGGGCTAAAAGAGAAAGTCCCATCTAAACATGTCAGTCCCCAACAACCACATCATACAGGGGACATAACCTCAGAACTTGACATGGATGTGGACACTCAAAGCCCTAACCAAAGAGATGAGGATGAACCAGGGTCTCTAAGCCCAAACTTAGAAACTCTTGGTGCTTTTGAGGCTGCTACTACTCATTTACCACCCAATGGTGGATCTGAGGAAAGAAGCAACATAGCTAAGACCTCAACTGTGGCAACTACTGATGAAGGCTTAATGCCTGAGGTAGGAAATCCTCTGAACCAAGAAAAAGAGGTACATGAGACAACTGAGTTGGGCTCAGCTCATGATGTAACTGATACAGTCCTCATTGAGGATGTAATCAGGGATTCAGATGATTCCATTAACTTGGATGATGTTTCACAACACAAAACTACTGAATTGACGGCTACAAGTGAAGGTCCTGCACCTGGTGTATCTATGCTCAAGAAGCTAGTCACACCAGATCAGGTTAAAGTCCACTTAATCCCTCATTCCCCTAAAGTGGCATCTTCTGTACAACAAGAAGATCAACCAAAAACACACCCCTCACTACAAATGCCTACCCAATTCCCTGGGCAATCCAGCATAGACATGAACCAGCTATGCAGCCCAGATGGTCCCTTATATCACATGATGAACACCCTCATCAAAAATCACTTCCAAACCAACACAGCTAATGTAACACCCCAACCGATGGCGGAATCATCGAGGTGTCACATAGTGACGATTGTTCAAAAGCTCATGGTACTAAAATGTAAATATTTGATTATTGAATATTGTTTTACAACATGTGAAAATAAATACACAACAAAAATTGAGATAGTTGATTTATTTTAGTCTAAGTCCAAAGTCCTATGTGAAGCGTCAAGCAGCTTATCCTGAAACATGCACGAAAATAAATTTTGTCAACATAAGATGTTGGTGAGTACTACTTAGCTTTGTACATATAGTATAAGTTTGAAAAGTAGTACAATTCATGTGTCTAGCATCACCAAGGCATTATGTAAACACGCAAGTAACCAAACAAGACAAAGATCAAATGTAAAGTTGATAGGATGAAATTGATAATGAGCACCCTAACACGTGTCAAGTCCAAAAGAGCACCATAACATAAGTTATGTCTAAATAAGCACCGTAACATAAGTTACGTCTATATGTAAAGAGCACCATAACATAAGTTATGTCTAGATGTATGATTTTGTATGTAAGCTACGTTCATGTTCAAACATAAGCACAAAGATAAACAAGACACGTATATGAATTGTAAATGAATAAAAATGTATGTGTAAATGAATATGAAAGTTTTGTATACTTGTGCATGAATCACCCCAAAAGTGTGAAAACGAAAAAGGGGATAAGTAATACTCACCTTAGCAAGGTGGTAAGTCTTGTGGAATTGAATAAGTGTAATCCAACGTTGCCAAGTATCACCCTATGGATAAGGTAACAAATAAGTCTAAGTCTATCTAGTCTATAAGTATTTTCTAGGGTTTCGAATTGGGGATAAGTATTCGTTTGATTAATAAATTAAACGTTTAATAAATAAGAGAAATTCGATAAATAAATAAACAAAAGTCTTTTTGTAAATTTTAAATCAAAGATGGTCACAATATAAAGTTTTAAGTGTGAAAATAATTTTTATAAAATTATTTTCTTAAAAAAATAGGATATTAAATCTATTTATTTCAAATTGTCAAAATATAATTTTAATATCTAAAAATATTAAAATTAAAGAATTTTTTAATTAAAAATTGTATTTCTGTTTCAAATGAATAGAAATAATTTATGTAAAATTTTGGTGCTAAAATATTGTAAAATGAATTTATTATGATTTATTTATGATTAAAACTAACAAAAATTGATTAAAAATATTAAAAAAATGATTGTTGAGAAATAAAAATCATTTCAAAAATATTTATTGATTTATAAACTTAGAATAATTTTTGTGAAATTTTATAAAGTCGTTTTGATAATTTTATAGAATTTTATAATTATAATAGAATAAACTTGTAATATTTATTTTATATAATTAATAAAAGATTTTTGAAAATCTAAAAATTGGATAATGAACTTTATCATAAGAATAACTAAATATAATTTTTTGTAGAATTTAATAAGCAATTTTAGTATTTTAAAATCATTTTAAAAGAATATAACAACAATGTATATATGAAAAATGGGACAAAAAAAGGAGTGTAGGTTGTGAGGATCGAACCGGGTACCAAATCCGGTCCAAAGCCTTAACCCATACACTCACAACCAACTGCTCTAACCATCAGTTTGTGTTTTCTTTTGTTTCGCGTTTATTTAAACAGATTCAGTTATTAGTCATCTTCTCCAATTCAATAAGAACGAGCCCTAGATTTCTTAATCGAATCAATTGTTAACCAATAGCCCCTGATATGATGGGGCTATTGTTTGTATGGTTCCGAAGATCAAAATTCATCAAACAAAAACGACTTATAATTACGAACACGTGATTATTGCCCAGTCAAACAGAAAAGTCAAACTCGAGCGATTATCCTTGTACAGACGATTTTAACAGAATTTGATAGTGGGGGTTTGTGTTTCGGCGTTCATAGTTACAATACAAGGGTTCAATTTATACTAATTTGTATTTATGGAAGGTATTGATGATGGCTTTGAATTCGGTCAAACACGCGTGGTAATTGATTCAAATAGGAAGGATTGGAGCTGTTACCCGCGATGATTATGCATAGGGTTGATGTGTATTGGTTAGTCGTTCAGTATAAGGCAATAATTAGTGATGATTGATGCAAGATTCGTGGCCAAATTCTTGGTCAACCCGTCGCACAGCAGCAAAAAGGAAAGGGGAAGAAGAAGGTTACGCGTTTAGGTGGACTTATATACATTTAGAACTGGGATTTAATCAGATATGAAGTGTAGCACAGATGGTTTGGTGTGTGTGTTTCAAGCGGACCGGGTTGGAGCTGGGTTCGAGTCCCGGCTGCAGCATTCTTTTTTTTTTTTTTTTTTTTAAAGTGAAGGGAAGGAGGGTAAATGGGCCAGATTTTGGGCTGCTGGTTGGGCTTTAGTGGTTGAGCTCCGAAAATTCTAAAGAAAAAAGGATGATTGGGTTAAGTTTTGGGTAATGGATTGTTATTGTCTTGGGGTTTGGATGGTTCATTAATGTAATGTCCAAACCAACTTTATTATTATTATTATCATCATCATTATTATTATTATTATTATTATTATTATTATTATTATTATTATTTATATACAAAAATAAAAATAAAATAAAAAGAAAAGTGACGGATGTCACAGCATCCCCTACTTTTAGAAACTTCGTCCCGAAGTTATTAGAAACATAGGGTTATGGATGTTTGGGTAAAAAATTAAGATAACTGTGGTTTGGAAAATTCAAATGATTTGGGTAAGAGGTTTGATAGGTGTGGGTTAAGGATTGGATTAGGTTCGTCTCGAATAATAAGGAGAATAAGAATCTAGTAAAACATTAAACTTCAAGTTTTAGGAATCCTAAAATAAATGTATGAGTTGATTGACTATAAAAAGACCAAATGAACTACCAAACAAGTAGGGTTTGTTCCCGGTTCGACTTCCAGTCTCACTTTCGATGCATCATTAGTGTTTATATATAGGGTGTACCGCAGCTAACCCACCACACCTTTGATACATTCGAAAGTGTACTTGACGTCTACCAAGAACTCTAATAGAATTTCACACCACCTTAATGTACCTGTAAATTCATGATTACGTTCCGGACCGGAATCATCAATTTACCTTACATTAGGGTTTTATGTCCTTCTATGATCCTAATCTAATCAACACATTAAAGCAAATAAGTTTCACAAGAAAATGGCACAACAAACACGTTGGGTTTCAATGAGACATTATCAACGAAATGAGACTATGTAATAATGAGGTCAATTACATTGGTTTGCAACGGCCTGCAAGCATAACAAAATTTAAGTATGGGCTACCACCCATCCGGGGAGCCCTTTAAGTGATATGTTTGTTTTAGTTGAGTGGATAAATGTAGTAGTTGTCTTTCATAGATCAACATGCAAATTGATAATACACACATGCAAGCAAGTTTATAAGTATGACAACCATTAAGTATAAGTGTTATTTTAGTGGCCTATAGAAATAGCTCATATTTGGCCAGCCATGTTTACGAGTATCATGAATAATTAAATGTTCAATGAATAGTCAAATTAAGGGAAAAATCAAGTTTCATATAACAAACAATGATGTTTTTAGAAAAATTCTGTAGGATCAAGTATCGAGTTTTTAGTAGTTTGATTTTCATGGAAATAAAGTCCAAATGTTTCAATAAAATGTAAGGTAGAGTCTTAAACTTCTATGATTAAAATAAATGTAACCAAATATGATAAATTCCAACCTGCGTTCGTATACAATAGTATGCAAGGAATTTCTAGATGTTATACGCTTATGAGTACGACACAATTGGGTACAAAGTGATAATAGGATCAAGAAAAAATGAAAACACAAGTATTGGATTCTCGAGTCTTAAGAAGATTCCATCTATGGCTTAGCCAGTGGGATTAGTGTCACCCTGACCGTTTGCCTTGTTGATATTGATATTGAAAGCTCGTCCATGTGCCACATTATTTAATTCAGGGCATCGAGGTCGCATGTGGTTAGGGTCTTCACAATTATAACATGCCCGGTCGTTAGTAATCGGCAGTGATTCCTGGGCAGCTGTTTGATTATTATCTTGTGTCCTATCCATTACACGACAAGTAGTGACAAAGTGTCCAAACCTTCCACATCTAGTGCATTGACGACATGGAAGATTTGCAGGGTGATGATACTTGCAAGTGTTGCATTGAGGATGGATTCCCGTGTAGGCTTTCTTGATAGGAGGTTGAGTCACAGGATCCACAACAGCATGAATCTGATTATCGTTCATTCGTTTCTTAGAGTTCGAAGAAGTAGTGGCGGCCTTTGCTAAAACAGTCTTAGATTGTTCAACAGCATTGGTGGTTTTCTCAGTAGACGTCTTGGTGCCCTTCCTAACCAAGCTTCCTTTCCTTACGTGTTTGTCTGTTAAAGTGGCTGCAAGTTGGATGGCTTCTTCCACCGTAGTGGATCAGTGACTATGTCTTGAATCAGGTCAGGTAATCCCTCGATATATTTCTCGATTGCTCGAGAGACCGGGGTGACCATGTGTGGAACCAATATGCTGAGTTCATGATATCGAGTATTATACGCAAGATTCTCACCACTGTCTTGTTTGAGCTCACGAAACTCATCCTCCAGTTTCCTGATTTCGTTCCTAGGGTAGAATTTGGCGATCATGAGTTCCTTAACTTCAGCCCAAGACAAAGATAATGCAACATCTGCGCCTCGATTGCGCTTTTCGCCATTCCACCAGGTTAGCGCCCCCTTTTAAAGGACACTAGTAGCATAGCGAATGCGGAGTTCATCAGGACACACACTGTTCACAAAGGTGCTCTCCATACTTTCAAACCATTGGAGGAGGCCAGTAGCACCCTCCTCACCAGTGAATTTTGTGGGGTTGCAGGAGTTGAAGTGTTTGAAAGTGCACCGAAATTGAGTCGCACCCCCTGTGTTGGCACTGTTACTATTCTGGGTTATCTCACTGACAAGGTTTGGGATTACTGCAGCAATTTGCTCAGCGACTAAAGATGCGAGGCGACGATCAGAACGTTGTCCAGAAGCACGAACAGGGCGTTGGCTGGCATCACAGAGCATGCGGCGAGCAGACATCTATGAGGTAGTCAATGAATAATCATGAGGTTAGAAAATGTAAGTGTATAACCGTACATATGATTATGAAGGTATAAACTTGTAAGCAATATGTGAAAATCATGAAATACAAATATTGTATATGAAACGAGAGAGTATTATTGATTAACTTGCATAAAATTCTTGGAGTGCCCTTGTCTAGCTGTAAAGCCCAACAAGAACGTTGACTTTTCAAAGATATTGAACCCAATGGTGATCAAAGAAGACATGCTTTAGCCTATAAGTGGACACTCACTCCAGGAATCCCCAGGTAAGCATAACAGGTCCGTTATTGGATTTATGCGCTATGCTTGCCTATGCCAGATACCCAGTGTACAGGCATCCACCCTTCCAGATTGCACGTGTTCCCTCACACTCATTAAAGCTCAACAACTTTGAAGGAGCAAAATAAGAGTAGGCATTATGCCTAAGAGTGTCTTCATGAAAGGTACTGCTCCCGTTCCATGATGATGTAGACTTTCCACTCCTTGTAGGACACCATCTCTATGCACCATGATGAAAGATGAGGAGGAATAGAGAAGAAGGGAAAGATAGAGGAAGGAAAGTAGAGGGAAATGAGGGGTAAGATAATTTAGGAAATATTATGCATGAAAGTTGAAGTTCGGTTATAGTTTAGGCCATTTTATCTAATAACCTAGTTCCCTATAACCATGGCTCTGATACCAATCTGTAACACCCCAACCGATGGCGGAATCATCGAGGTGTCACGTTGTAACACCCCGAAGTGTTACGGGTCTCTTAAACGGGTCGGGTCGGACCCGACCACCCGATTACGTAATAAAACATTCAAGTTCGAATCTCGCGACTAACCGGTTCAACCGATTATATAGATAATAATTATTGGATTTTTATTATCTTGGTTAAACGCTCTTTATCTGCTAATTAAAACGCCACCAAACGGTTTTATTTAGCTCTTATACCCATTACCAAACATCCCGAGTCTCAGCAATTATCCCCGTTGCCAAACACCCTCTATTTTAATTGATTATAAAACCACCCCTCTCTTCCCATTCTCTCGCTGCCCTCTCTCTATACATAGAATATATACACACATATGTGTGTGTGAAGACAGACAAGCATCAGCAGCAGCAACCGGAGGTTAATGGCCGGCCGCCGCCGCCTCTTCCTCCGGTCACCTCTCCGGCCGCCACCGTCGTTTTATCCTCTCCGGTAAGCACCA
Organism: Ambrosia trifida; assembly: GCA_028751855.1. Taxonomy (NCBI): domain Eukaryota; kingdom Viridiplantae; phylum Streptophyta; class Magnoliopsida; order Asterales; family Asteraceae; genus Ambrosia; species Ambrosia trifida. Next base: position 106,823,123 of record CM054124.1, on the reverse strand, counting down.
CTAGCCCCTTTATTAACCCGGTACCCATCCTAAACCTTCCTCTGTTCCCAATTAAATGAACCGGACAGTCACCGGATTGTGGTGACTGTCACCAGTAAACTGTCCAGTCATCGAGCACTTGTTCGCTTGTTTATAGGCGATAACCGGAACCCATCAATTAACCCATCGAGTTCCGCAGCATTAACCACCACCATCACTTCGTTCTTGTTATGAATCAGCCGAATCCCACCTTGTTCCTCTATGAATTCCAATAACCGGTTGTTGTAATGGTTGTTATTGTCATCGGGTTTTAACCAAGCATCCTGTTTAGAATTATACCCGAGAACCACCTTCTGTTCTAAATAATCGGACGGTCACAAGGTCCGGTCAACCCCGGTGTGTTTCCGGCGAAGTGTCCGGTCATAACCCAGACCCATCAGATTATCCACCATAAACATATCTAATTAGCTTTATGTTGTGGTTTAGTTATTGATGGTTACCCTTTTATTGTTGGGTATAATCTCTTGGATTATTAATAATAATCTTTGTGATTCTTGTTATAGGATATCAAATCCGGAAGACGGGTCCGATACCCGGTTTTACATAAATCCCAGTCAACTTCCGAGTATGTTCCGTTAATAAGTCGGTAAGATTCGGTCACTATTTCCTATTGGTTGATTGGTCACGATCTTGTAATCTATTTATTAACACGGTGATTATATTGATTGCGAGGTACCGATCATTGAATTGGAAGAATACGAGTCGTCGCCGAGTCGACTCAGTGACTCGGTCAACACCCGGAATAGAACCCGGTCCAAGGACTAGACGAGGATTATTAGAATTATACGAATATATATATATAATACGAATAACGTACGGACTTGATAATAATAATAAGAGAATAATAAACATATATAAAAATATATATGTTTATATATATAAGATTCGATATATAAAACGATATACTAGACTCGGGTTAGCTGTGTCTAGAGTTCTTTAGGTTCGCGTGCCAAGCTGTAATGGCCAGCTTTATTTCTTTTTGCCTAGGATGACCAAACCCCGAGTTTAGAACTATCCAATATATACCGAATTCTATATGTATAAATTGTATATATGATATAATATCCTAAGTATTACAATCTAACAAGTTCCACACGTAAAACGTATCTATATATATATATATGAAATATAATTGTAATAAGAAGATTAGCTGAAGATATAACGCAAAACGGTAACCCAACAGAATGATGACGTGGATCCTGGAAGAATAAAGACTGTTATTATCCGAATTCCGCTGCGTAGCTCCGATCACCCGACCCAACGACCCGGCCACGTCAGCCAGGGTCGTTACAGGTGGTATCAGAGCGGCGCTAATAACAGTTTTGAAGTCTTTAGTAATCCGGGATCTACCAGAATATTTTCTAAAAAGAAATGTTGCTTAGAAAAATAATTAAGATATTAGGAATATTAAAGAAAATAATAGGCGAGTAAATTTTTGGGTACCTGAATGCCAAACCATTATAAAGTTGGTGGGAACCATAACAGTATATTAGAAATCAGAATGAATCCACTACAGGATATTACTAGAATGATTATGTGGGGTAAATTGACAATTCTGTACACAATTGTGAATTTATATGCACATTTAATTTCTGGGAAATCTTACAGGATATTAAGGCTATAAGAAATGAGAAATAATACAGAACAGAAACTAGATATATTAACCGAAATCAGAAAATAAATCTCGATATAAAGCACGAAAATTATAGAAGTATATATGTATATAAATATATATAAAATTTACAAAATTATTCTTCGATAATTTAATCGACTTGTACGAGAGTTTTGAAATCGTATTTCACTCTCTAGAAAAACTCGTTGATTTATAATCATTCGTCGCACCTTCCAGAAATTTCGGTCTCAATAAATATTCAGATCGTTAACCTCACGGTTATTCCGGTATTTATAAATAGAACACAATTATTATACTACAACTTGAACATTCCTATGATCGAGTTTCCAGAAATATTATTTTTACACCATAAATTCCAGAATTTTTATAAAATCAGGTATACTAGAGACATACTAGGTTTTGAAAGAATATCCTTCGATTATTCAATCAGAAACCGGACAGATTCCTTGATAACTTAGGTTGTTTTAAATCTTTTCGGTATAACTCTTTAGTTTATTGAATTAATTTTTAGTCATTACTAATTTTTATAATAACACAGTATTTCAATTTTTAGTAAAAATATATATATACCTCCGCCGTTAAATAAACATTTTATTCGATTTATAAGATTAGAAAACTTATCAATACGTTAACTTTCGTTTTATCCAAAACAAGTATTAACACTCCCTATATTATTAAAACGTCCCCCGAATCTGTTTTAATCAGATTATCACGTTACAGATAATTTTGTATAATTCGTTAAATATTAAAAATTTTGTTTTAACGTTTTGGAAAATTTATAATTATATTTATAATAAGAAACAAGCTTATTAAAAATTTAAGAATCCCGACGTTAAGAAAAAAAAAATTTACCATGATTCTTTTGAATCGTTAATTTCATTTTCAAAAACGGATACCATTATAAAATTCAAACCATTATTATTATTATAAATCTCCCCTAAAAGTTTTTATATGAAAAACCATGGTCGTATTATTTTGTCCAAACGTATTTCACTTCATAGTCAGTATCATTTTCGTAAAAGATCTTTAATTGAATTATATTCGTATATAAGTTAAGAGTATTTTCGACATAATTCTATATCTACATTCGATCGTATAATTTCTTTGATATTTTATTTCGATATGAACAATGAGAATTATATATTACGTTTAATAATTTAAATCTATCTTTGTGTATATATAGAAATCTCAGATATATGTTATTCTCGATTCTTTTTGGAACCAAATAATATTTCGAACAGAAATATTATTATCTCGAATTCATGCGACGAAACTAATTAGACTCTATCTAAAGAAATCGAATTCTTACTCGCTCGATTATACGAAAATATAACTATCGTCTTAATCCTATGACTCGAATAAGTCAAGGATATTAAGCAGATTGGATGGTTATATTGGATATCTTTTGACACAAATCGATTCTTGAACGATTGACGGTCTATTTCGTTAAACTCATATCAACACATTTCCTTTCAGAATATATAATTTCGAATCCAAGAGAAAATAAAGAACAGAATATCAGAATAATATGTGAAGGATACATACACGTTGTGATTGAAATAAACAAGTACTGGAATGTTAGGTGAGGTGGAATAGTAATTATGGTTGCAAACATAATTATGAACGCCACAGGCACAGGAACATTCGAGTAGGAATTTATCGAGATCATAATATGTTTGGGTCACGAACATATTAAAAGGAACTATAAGAAATAATAAGAGGAAGAAATATAAATTTGAAATTATCAACGTATCGTATCTGGAAAATACGACTAAATCATTGGCAATCTAGTTGAAATTTCCTTTGTGAAATACGACTAAGAATATGTTTGCAGAATAAAACCCATCGATTGGTTAAATTCTATGAATCAATTTATTGATTTTGATTGCCAACCAAAAATAGTGCATGTTCCCTGTGCAATCTCCGGGGCAGATGATATCCGGACCCTTACAGAAGGTATATCCGGACATTTGCCGCCAAGTCACAGGATTCTTTGTAAGGATATTTGACACTATGAAAGAATCTTCTCAGTCACTTCTGTATAAAAACTCGCGTGAGTTATTGTACAATCAAATTGGTAAAACGGTTAAGTGTTACCAAGTTGAAATTCATAAATAAGAAGTGATGAAAGAATTGTTAAATCCTTAAAATATAACGAACATAAATTTATATGGATTCAGAAACCGGAACGGTAGAATCCACCGAATTATCAAATATATCAAGAAATGATCAAATACCAATTGGAATCGCGTAGAGATTCACAAGGTATAATCGAAATAAAAACGAAAAATGAATAGAATTATGCTCATTTTTCCAGTGAAACTCTCCGGCCAAAGAATGACGAATTTCCTGTCCCGAATTAAAGGTCGTGAGAGATAATTTGAAGATATCACTGTTCTGGCAAGAACTATCTATACGAATATCTCAACGAAATAAGCCTTGCTTATAATAAGTTGGATTAAAAATATATATGATATATTGCCTATATATAAGTCTATCGGAACGTGTTTCCAGACACCAATATTATAGACATTAATTGAATACATATATATATAAGAAAGAATTATTCCAAGCAATTATATATTATAGAAATGACATATTTATAGTGTCTACTATAAATGATTATCAGTATTCGCTTGGATATAAAAGAATATAAAAATCGAAAATAAAAAAAATTATAATTTGAAAAGACATCCGATATGTCTAAATAATAAAAAGGCATTGGAAATGCCGGACATCACGAGAAGGCAAGCGTAATGCCAAATATTATCAGAAGGCATCCGATATGCCAACAGAAATTAATAAATATATATATTGAAAGAAATTAATAGAAAAGAATATAAGTCGTAAGATGAACGACTAGAATTTTATAACGAATGTTTTGCGAAAAGTAATTATAGAATATTTTTACCGAGAGTGTCAATAAATCCCGAAATAGAATTAAGAAAGAATAAGTGATGCATTATCCTAAGAATTTTAAGTTAAAGAAAGGGTAGCAATAAATAATGCAGTTAATCATCAATGAAATAGTCAGTAAGATTATTATAGATAATTTAAGAATGACCAAAATTCGGTAGGTCAAGATAATAAAAATGAATTGTTGAAACCGTGTAATTCAACAAGTTCAATTAGTCTTTTCCGGTACCTTTAAACTCGGAATAAGAGATGTCTAATGATTTGAGAAACTTCCTAAGTATATCCACGAATAGAGATAACTCAAAGGTCAATCCTATTATACTGATATAGATAGAACTTAAAGGATAGAATTTATAAGAAATAATCCGAGAGTTGCTAGAAAATATTCCTACTCTTTAAAAATCGGAATTACAATGATGATAAATTCTAACGTTCGAATAAAGGAGGTAGTAGCTCGGATCCCATTCAAGTCGTTATAATGAAGGGACTTCCGTATCGATCTCCTGAGAACTAAATAGAATCCATCATTGTAATTGAAACCGAATATTAAACGAGAGAAATATTGTAGCAATTTGAGACTCTAGAAATGTTTGCTGAAAGTTTATAAATCTTTCAGAAGAAAAACGATTAGAATCTCAAAATCTTTATATAGAAATAATATTCAGTCTACTTCTCATCCTAATGAGAAAAAGATAAAAAGAATATTATAGAAAATATCAATCTATACCGAGAACCTTTAATAGTCATATCGAAATAGTACAGATAATCCATATATCTGTATTAACATGACTATAGCAAGAAAGGTTAAAACGTAATTAGAAGCATGATCAAGATGTAGTCTTACGGATTGACGTTTCTAATAAGTTATAGTCTTGGATTGATATAAAATCGAGTTCTTCGCAAACCACGAAAACTGATCATGTCTCGTTGATAAGTATTTTGGTCCTAATTGTAACATCCTTATAGATTAAGGGTGTAAAGGACAAGATCATTCAAATTTCGGGGACGAAATTTCCTAAGGGGGGGAGAATTGTAACACCCCGAAGTGTTACGGGTCTCTTAAACGGGTCGGGTCGGACCGACCACCCGATTACGTAATAAAACATTCAAGTTCGAATCTCGCGACTAACCGGTTCAACCGATTATATAGATAATAATTATTGGATTTTTATTATCTTGGTTAAACGCTTTTTATCTGCTAATTAAAACGCCGCCAAACGGTTTTATTTAGCTCTTATACCCATTACCAAACATCCCGAGTCTCAGCAATTATCCCCGTTGCCAAACACCCTCTATTTTAATTGATTATAAAACCACCCCTCTCTTCCCATTCTCTCGCTGCCCTCTCTCTATACATAGAATATATACACACATATGTGTGTGTGAAGACAGACAAGCATCAGCAGCAGCAACCGGAGGTTAATGGCCGGCCGCCGCCGCCTCTTCCTCCGGTCACCACCGTCTTCTTTCTTCTCCTCCTCCGGTCACCTCTCCGGCCGCCACCGTCGTTTTATCCTCCCCGGTAAGCACCACTAGCCCCTTTATTAACCCGGTACCCATCCTAAACCTTCCTCTGTTCCCAATTAAATGAACCGAACAGTCACCGGATTGTGGTGACTGTCACCAGTAAACTGTCCAGTCATCGAGCACTTGTTCGCTTGTTTATAGGCGATAACCGAAACCCATCAATTAACCCATCGAGTTCAGCAGCATTAACCACCACCATCACTTCGTTCTTGTTATGAATCAGCCGAATCCCACCTTGTTCCTCTATGAATTCCAATAACCGGTTGTTGTAATGGTTGTTATTGTCATCGGTTTTAACCAAGCATCCTGTTTAGAATTATACCCGAGAACCACCTTCTGTTCTAAATAATCGGACGGTCACAAGGTCCGGTCAACCCCGGTGTGTTTCCGGCGAAGTGTCCGGTCATAACCCAGACCCATCAGATTATCCACCATAAACATATCTAATTAGCTTTATGTTGTGGTTTAGTTATTGATGGTTACCCTTTTATTGTTGGGTATAATCTCTTGGATTATTAATAATAATCTTTGTAATTCTTGTTATAGGATATCAAATGCGGAAGACGGGTCCGATACCCGGATTTACATAAATCCCGGTCAACTTCTGAGTATGTTCCGTTAATAAGTCGGTAAGATTCAGTCACTATTTCCTATTGGTTGATTGGTCACGATCTTGTAATCTATTTATTAACACGGTGATTATATTGATTGCGAGGTACCGATCATTGAATTGGAAGAATACGAGTCATCGCCGAGTCGACTCAGTGACTCGGTCAACACCCGGAATAGAACCCGGTCCAAGGACTAGACGAGGATTATTAGAATTATACGAATATATATATAATACGAATAACGTACGGACTTGATAATAATAATAAGAGAATAATAAACATATATAAAAATATATATGTTTATATATATAAGATTCGATATATAAAACGATATACTAGACTCGGGTTAGCTGTGTCTAGAGTTCTTTAGGTTCGCGTGCCAAGCTATAATGGCCAGCTTTATTTCTTTTTGCCTAGGATGACCAAACCCTGAGTTTAGAACTATCTAATATATACCGAATTCTATATGTATAAATTGTATATAAGATATATATCCTAAGTATTACAATCTAACAAGTTCCACATGTAAAACGTATCTATATATATATATGAAATATAATTGTAATAAGAAGATTAGCTGAAGATATAACGCAAAACAGTAACCCAACAGAATGATGACGTGGATCCTGGAAGAATAAAGACAGTTATTATCCGAATTCCGCTGCGTAGCTCCGATCACCCGACCCAACGACCCGGCCACGTCAGCCAGGGTCGTTACACACGTAGTGACAATTGTTCAAAAGCTCATGGTACTAAAATGTAAATATTTGATTATTGAATATTGTTTTACAACATGTGAAAATAAATACACAACAAAAATTGAGATAGTTGATTTATTTTAGTCTAAGTCCAAAGTCCTATGTGAAGCGTCAAGCAGCTTATCCTGAAACATGCACGAAAATAATTTTTGTCAACATAAGATGTTGGTGAGTACTACTTAGCTTTGTACATATAGTATATGTTTGAAAAGTAGTACAATTCATGTGTCTAGCATCACCAAGGCATTATGTAAACACGCAAGTACCCAAACAAGACAAAGATCAAATGTAAAGTTGATAGGATGAAATTGATAATGAGCACCATAACACGTGTCAAGTCCAAAAGAGCACCATAACATAAGTTATGTCTAAATGAGCACCGTAACAAAAGTTACGTCTATATGTAAAGAGCACCATAACATAAGTTATGTCTAGATGTATGATTTTGTATGTAAGCTACGTTCATGTTCAAACATAAGCACAAAGATAAACAAGACACGTATATGAATTGTAAATGAATAAAAATGTATGTGTAAATGAATATGAAAGTTTTGTATACTTGTGCATGAATCACCCCAAAAGTGTGAAAACGAAAAAGGAGATAAGTAATACTCACCTTAGCAAGGTGGTAAGTCTTGTGGAATTGAATAAGTGTAATCCAACGTTGCCAAGTATCACCCTATGTATAAGGTAACAAATAAGTCTAAGTCTATCTAGTCTATAAGTATTTTCTAGGGTTTCGAATTGGGGATAAGTATTCGTTTGATTAATAAATTAAACGTTTAATAAATTAAACGTTTAATAAATAAGAGAAATTCGATAAATAAATAAACAAAAGTCTTTTTGTAAATTTTAAATCAAAGATGGTCACAATATAAAGTTTTAAGTGTGAAAAATAATTTTTATAAAATTATTTTCTTAAAAAAATAGGATATTAAATCTATTTATTTCAAATTGTCAAAATATAATTTTAATATCTAAAAATATTAAAATTAAAGAATTTTTGAATTAAAAATTGTATTTCTATTCCAAATGAATAGAAATAATTTATGTAAAATTTTGGTGCAAAAATATTGTAAAATGAATTTATTATGATTTATTTATGATTAAAACTAACAAAAATTGATTAAAAATATTAAATAAATGATTTTGAGAAATAAAAATCATTTCAGAAATGTTTATTGATTTATAAACTTAGAATAATTTTTGTGAAATTTTATAAAGTCGTTTTGATAATTTTATAGAATTTTATAATTATAATAGAATAAACTTGTAATATTTATTTTATATAATTAATAAAAGATTTTTGAAAATCTAAAAATTGGATAATGAACTTTATCATAAGAATAACTAAATATAATTTTTGTAGAATTTAATAAGCACTTTTAGTATTTTAAAATCATTTTAAAAGAATATAACAACAATGTATATATGAAAAATGGGACAAAAAAAGGAGTGTAGGTTGTGAGGATCGAACCGGGTACCAAATCCGGTCCAAAGCCTTAACCCATACACTCACAACCAACTGCTCTAACCATCAGTTTGTGTTTTCTTTTGTTTCGCGTTTATTTAAACAGATTCAGTTATTAGTCATCTTCCCCAATTCAATAAGAACGAGCCCTAGATTTCTTAATCGAATCAATTGTTAACCAATAGCCCCTGATATGATGGGGCTATTGTTTGTATGATTCCGAAGATCAAAATTCATCAAACAAAAACGACTTACAATTACGAACACGTGATTATTGCCCAGTCAAACAGAAAAGTCAAACTCGAGCGATTATCCTTGTACAGACGATTTTAACAGAATTTGATAGTGGGGGTTTGTGTTTCGGCGTTCATAGTTACAATACAAGGGTTCAATTTATACTAATTTGTATTTATGGAAGGTCTTGATGATGGCTTTGAATTCGGTCAAACACGCGTGGTAATTGATTCAAATAGGAAGGATTGGAGCTGTTACCCGTGATGATTATGCATAGGGTTGATGTGTATTGGTTAGTCGTTCAATATAAGGCAATAATTAGTGATGATTGATGCAAGATTCGTGGCCAAATTCTTGGTCAACCCGTCGCACAGCAGCAAAAAGGAAAGGGGAAGAAGAAGGTTACGCGTTTAGGTGGACTTATATACATTTAGAACTGGGATTTAATCAGATATGAAGTGTAGCCCAGATGGTTTGGTGTGTGTGTTTCAAGCGGACCGGGATGGAGCTGGGTTCGAGTCCCAGCTGCAGCATTCTATTTTATTTTTATTTTTTTTTAAAAGTGAAGGGAAGGAGGGTTAATGGGCCGGATTTTGGGCTGCTGGTTGGGCTTCAGTAGTTGGGCTCTGAAAATTCTAAAGAAAAAAGGATGATTGGGTTAAGTTTTGGGTAATGGATTGTTATTGTCTTGGGGTTTGGATGGTTGGTTAATGTAATGTCCAAACCAACTTTATTATTTTTATTATTATCATTATTATTATTATTATTATTATTATTATTATTATTTATATACAAAAATAAAAGTAAAATAAAAAGAAAAGTGACGGATGTCACAGCTAACTTGGAGCTGTCCATCAAGAACCAATTTGGAGTGATACAGACTAAGATGAACGATCTGTCCAACAAAATTGACTTCAACTCCAAACAGATTGCTTCTCTTACAGGTCATTTCTCTAAACCCTCAAAGACAGAGCTTGATGAATCCAAAAAGGGGGAGAAAACTAAGGAACCTAGGGAGTCACTTGAAGCCAGGAAAAAGGCAAGAGTGGCTATCCAAGAAAGAGATCAGAGAGACCAAGCCAGAAAAGAAAAACTGGCCCAAAGACCGCGGTATCTAATAAGTTCTACCTACTATTGGATTTGAACCAATGACTCCCGCCGTATGAACAGTTTGGTGTCTCTATTCAAGAAATAGAAGATTCTGAAAAGCCTGGTGAATCCCAAGGGCACAATGAAGAAACCTCTGATGATGAAAGTTCTGATGAAGACTCAGAAAATACTAAAGACAATCCTTCAGTAGTTGACAAACCTTCAGTAGTTGTCAACCCATCAGAAGTCAACACTTCCAACATTGCAACTGCTGAATAGCCTTCCAGATCAACTGAACCTACTCAACCAACTCCTATTCCAAAGCCTACTACAACTACAACAATGACTGTGTTGAACCCTTCTCCTCTATCAATGTCCAAATAATTACTTGAGAAGAGTTTAATTGCAGCTGAAAGAAAGGCTAAGGAAGATGAGGTCTCGAATGCTCTGGAAACAAGGGATGACTTAAGCCTAAATGAAAAGCTACAGGCTTATGAAGCAGAACTTCAAAGGCAGGCTAACCTGGAAAGAATTGCTAAGGAAGACAAAAGACAACAACTTATATCTTACATTACCAAGAACAGCAAGACCAAAGCCCATACATTAAAGGGACTCTCCATGGAAGAGCTGACAAGAAGAGCTCAACTTATTGCAGACAAACTTGCAACAAGTAAAGATGCAAAAGCCAAGAGAGCCCAGATGATTGAAGAACTAGTAGCAAATGGTTATGGTTCAAAAGCCTCTGTGTCCAAATGGAAAGAAGAAAGAATAGTGGACACTTATAGAAAATACAAGGCTGCAAGGGCTGCAAATCCAAAGAAGTTTGAAACTGCTGAAGTGTCAACTTCAGTAGTTAGAACTTCTGGTGTTTCAAGAAAACCTGCTACAAGGAAAAGTCAGAGGAGAATGTGAAGACTGATTTCAGTATGGTACTACTAGAAGGAAGTACAGTAGTCCATTCTGATTTCGACATTGAAAAGAAACCTCTGCTAACCCAATTCAGGGATCCTTCCACCTTTGCCTATCGAATTCAGAAGACCATTAAAGACAAACTGCACACTAAGGTGGTTACTGAGCATCACCTGCCAACCTTTCAACTACCTAATGTGATGCAACAAGAACAAGGAAGAGAATCCCACCTGAGAGTCACTGAAGTTGAAAACATCCAACACTCAGGAGCATCCCAGGGTACCACCATGGTTCCCTACACTTTAGACTTTGACAAGTCTAAAGTACCTATCATCAGATGGTCCTTTACTGATAACAACTCAGTACAAGTGACAAGAAGAGACCAGACAAGCAGAGCCTATAAGTCGATGAATGATCTGAAAAAGCTATCAACTCAAGACTTGCTTACAATCCAGGATCTAGAACCACAAAAAGGATCTCTCACTGATGAACAGCTGAACCAGTTGAAGAATTCCATGTTCAAAGGAATATGGAAGATTGTGAATGACAGAAGAAAACAATAAGGAATTAGAAAGGTTTTGGCTTCATCAATCCAGGGGGAGATTGTTAGGACAAAAAGGATTGGTGAAACCACTTTTGCAAACCTAAGTCTAATTCACTTCTGTCAAATTATTCTAAGTATAGAACTACTGAAGAAAGAAGACCAAACAGCTGAAGAAGGATTCTACAAGTACTGAAGAAGAAATACATCAGAAGTTCTGAAGTCCAAACCAGACAGTTCACTAAAGAACTACTGAAGACAAACTACTCATCAGTAGTTTGTCATTCATCAGCACTTGTTCAAAGATCTTTTTCACCGCCTTATGTTTCAGTAGTTTATTAGTTTATTATTACTTTTACTTTTTGTACAAGTTCCAAGTTTGCAACTTGTTGCAACTTGTCTCTGAACTTGCTTTTTGGCAAGGTTCATGTATTTGTAAAGTCTATAAATAGATGGGTTCATCCCTCTATTTTAGACATTGATTTTAATACAGAAATCCTTCAAAGCTTATCATTGTTATTACCATTTCATTTACTGAGAATCTGTTTAAGTGTTCATTCTCATTCATTGCTTAGATTCTCATTAAATACTTGTCTTTAGTTTTATCAAACATCCAGGGGGAGTAATAACTCCTGTTGATAAGTGTAGCTTTAAACTCATATCATTCCGCTGTGCTATCACTAGCAAGTTCATACAAAGAGCAATACTGATCCAACACGGACTATAGTTTTGTTTCCTCAAAACTTAGTAGACAATTAGGGATGGTTCCTACTCTTCTTGATACCCCATACTCTATTGAATTGGCTGATGGGAAGCCTGTCGAGGTAACCCATATACATCGTGACTGTAAGCTCGAGTTGAGTGGGCAATTGTTTGCCATCAACCTCTTACCTATCACCCTAGGTAGCTTTGACCTCGTGGTTGGCATGGACTGGTTGTCCAAGCAGCATGCTAAAATTCTCTGTCAGGATAAGATTGTTCGTATTCCCCTCCCAAGTGGAGAACTTTTATCTATACAGGGTGATCGAGGTGGTGCCATGGTGGGCATCATCTCCTATTTGAAGGCCCAGAAGTGTATTCGTAAGGGCTGTCCAGCCATTTTGGCTAACATATCTGATACTCGAGCTGAAACTGAAACCAAGATTGAGGACATCCCAGTGGTCCGAGATTTCCCAGATGTCTTCCCAGAGGAATTACCTGGACTTCCACCCGTTCGTCAAGTGGAGTTCCAGATCGATCTTGCACCTGGAGCAGCACCAGTTGCACGCGCACCATACTGCTTAGCACCGGTCGAACTTCAAGAACTATCTACCCAACTCCAAGAGCTATTGGATAGGGGTTTCATTAGACCTAGTTCTTCGCCATGGGGAGCCCCAGTTCTGTTTGTTAAGAAGAAAGATGGGAGCTTTCGCATGTGCATAGATTATCGGGAGTTGAACAAAGTGATGATTAAGAATCGTTACCCCCTGCCTCGTATTGATGACTTGTTTGACCAATTGCAAGGGTCGAGTTTCTACTCTAAGATTGACTTGAGCTCGGGATACCATCAGCTGAGAGTCCGAGAGGAGGATGTGGCAAAGACGGTGTTTCGAACTCGTTATGGACATTATGAGTTTTTAGTGATGCCATTTGGGCTAACTAATGCACCGGCTGTGTTCATGGACCTGATGAACCGTGTGTGCAAGCCTTATTTGGACAAATTCGTCATAGTGTTCATAGATGACATATTGATTTATTTCAAGAGCAGGGAAGAGCACAAGCAACACCTGCGGTTAGTCTTGGAACTATTGAGAAATGAGCAGTTGTATGCAAAATTCTCTAAGTGTGATTTTTGGATTCGAGAAGTCCAATTTCTTGGGCATGTGGTCAACGAGGCAGGAATACATGTTGACCCCGCCAAGATTGACGCTATCAAAAAGTGGGAGGCTCCTAGGACCCCTACTGAGGTGTGCCAATTCCTTGGTCTCGCGGGGTACTATCGCAGATTTATCGAGGGATTCTCTAAGATCGCTTAACCTCTCACCGCCCTAACACAGAAAGGTATTACTTATAAGTGGGGAGATGCCCAAGAATCTGCCTTTCAGCAACTAAAGTCAAAACTTTGCAGTGCACCGATACTATCATTACCTGAGGGTACAGAGGACTTTGTAGTGTACTGTGATGCGTCTATCCAAGGCTTAGGGTGTGTGCTGATGCAACGTGATAAGGTAATCGCGTATGCGTCACGGCAATTAAAGGTCCATGAGAAGAATTACCTCACTCATGACTTAGAGCTGGGAGCGGTGGTTTTCGCTCTCAAAATCTGGAGGCACTACCTCTATGGAACGAAGTGCACCGTTTTCACTGATCACAAGAGCCTTCAGCATATATTTGATCAGAAGGTGCTGAACATACGACGTCACTGGGTTGAACTTTTGAATGATTATGAGTGTGCCATCAAGTATCATCCAGGGAAGGATAACGTAGTAGCTGATGCCCTCAGTCGAAAGGAAACGAAACCTAAACGAGTACGAGCTTTACAACTCACCATTCATTCCAACCTTCCTGATAAGATACGTGAAGCCCAGGGCGAAGCCTTGAAAGGAGAAAACATCGGGCTTGAAACCTTACATGGTGCTGATAAGCACTTGGAACTAAAGACGGATGGCCTTCAGTACTTCATGGATCGAGTCTGGATACCACGTTTTAGGGATCTCGGGAAACTGGTGCTTGATGAAGCACACACCTCTCGATATTCGGTACATCCTGGTTTGGACAAGATGTACCAAGATCTTAAGACTCTTTACTAGTGGCCAAACATGAAAGCTGAAATAGCCACTTATGTTAGTAAGTGCTTGACTTGTGCGAAGGTTAAGATTGAATATCAAAAACCTTCAGGCCTACTCCAACAACCAGAAATCCCTATGTGGAAATGGGATGGGATTTCCATGGATTTTATTACAAAGCTTCCTAGAACACCAACGGGCCATAACATGATTTGGGTTATCGTGGATCGTTTAACCAAATCGGCCCACTTTCTGGCAATAAAGGAAACGGACTCATTGGAGAAACTAACGAACCTTTACATCAAGGAGATAGTCTCTAGGCATGGGGTACCTACTTCTATTATATCTAATCGCGATGGGCGATTCACTTCTCGTTTCTGGACTACTCTCCAAGATGCTTTGGGAAGTCGCCTGGATATGAGCACAGCCTATCACCCGCAGACGGATGGACAAAGCGAACGTACCATCCAAACATTGGAGGATCTGTTACGAGCGTGCGTGGTGGATTTTGGCAACAGTTGGGATAGGCACTTGCCTTTGATCGAATTCTCTTATAACAACATCTATCACACTTCGATACAGTGTGCGCCTTTTAAGGCACTTTATGGGCGCAAGTGTAGGTCTCCCATCTGTTGGACTGAGGTTGGGGATAGCCAACTAACAGGTCCCGAACTCGTGCACGAGACTTCTGAGAAGATAGTGTAAATCAGAAACCGGATGGCTGCTGCTCAGGATCGACAGAAAAGTTACGCTGATAAACGTAGGAAACCTTTGGAGATCCAGGTTGGGGACAAGGTTTTGTTGAATGTGTCACCTTGGAAAGGGGTGATACGCTTTGGGAAACGGGGAAAATTGAACCCACGATACGTCGGACCATTCGAGATTGTCAAAAGGATTGGTCCGGTAGCTTACCAGCTAAATCTACCAGATGAACTCAGTGGAGTGCACAATGTATTTCACGTCTCGAACTTGAAGAAATGCTTATCGGATACGACACTGGTAGTGCCACTGGAGGAGATCCAGGTGGACGACCAGCTACGGTTCGTGGAAGAACCAGTGGAGATTCTTGAGCAGGGCGTCAAGAAACTCAGACAAAGCACTATACCTATTGTTAAGGTACGGTGGAATTCCCGTCTAGGACCGGAATACACGTGGGAGCGCAGAGATCAGATGCGGCTCACATATCCACACCTCTTTACTGAACCTGAACCTGTGCATAGATCGAATGTCGAACATAAAGCAGCTCGCTCAAAGTGAATTTCGGGGCGAAATTCCTTTCAACTTGGGGATGATGTGACATCCGGGAACCAAGCACACACTTTTCTAGCTGGCTTTACTGTTTACTTGCTGAATTTCGGGACGAAATTCTTTTCAACTTGGGGATGATGTGATACCCCGCAAATTCAGGTTCTCACTTTAACTAAACTCTAGTTAAACTCTAGTTACGTTCCTTGCATTATACCTAACTAGGGTTAGCTAGATAGGACACACGTTGCATTGTTGTGAGTTAATAACTGAATGCATGATTAGTGAACCTCGGACGTTGGTGAATAATGAAGTATAATAATAATGAGTAAACTAATTTGGATTGATTGCGATTATGTGTCTCTGTGATATTCGATGAACTTATGTGAAAACCATACGTGATTGTATCAACCTGAACCGAATACGTTAATAAAATCATTAAAGGTGGATCATTAGGTTGATTAGGGTCTTAACGTATGGGGTTGCACTTGTTACGGTCCGAAATAACGAAAACGTCGAAGGAAAACATGTCGGGTGACGAAACGGGCCACCCACGCGGGCCGAAGGCCTGTGAGCGGCCGCTCACAGAGCCCGAGCGGCCGCGCGCGGGTGCCTGACGATTCTAAACCGCCTCGAACACCTATTTAAACACTCTTAAGCCCCATGCAACCTCTAAACTCAACCCTAATCGCCCCCTACTGCCTCCTTACGAATTATTAACCCCAAACAACCTGCTAAGGCTCAAGAACATCGATTGGGAAGCTCCAAAGGCGTTCGGTTGATTGTATCGAAGAGCTTGGGGTATAATCCTTAATCCTTTACGCTTTAATCTTATTTTTATGTTACAAAAATCATATAACAAGGTTTGTCCATGTCTGAAAGCTTTTGATAATTATTAAAACTTGAGGTTTTTGAAGATTAAAAAAATTTATCATGATGATAGGCGATTAGTAATATCATAGGTTACTTGTTGCGCAAGTTGTTAAAGTTTTGATCACTAAAGTTGTAATCTTTGAATGTATAATGATAGAATCTGATCACAATAGGTATTAGGAATGTTTGGTAATGGTTATTGATGATTGTTGATTGTTTTCATGCACACGGTAGTCGTTTAAAGAAAGATTTAGGCGTAACTAAAATCTAGACAGAATGATTAGATGAACTTATAGGGGCTATAACTCGACTTTAACATGATGATCTTGGTATTTTCTTTACATGGTTAGATCACACCTGGTCTTAGCTTTTCATAATGGGTAAAATCAAGTGATTTGGACGTCGGTTGAGTCGTTTTTGGAATTTTCTTTGAAAATAGGTCATATCAGAATTTCGGGTTAATAAACTGAGTCGACTTTGAGTCATCATAACTCGAGTTTTGTAAAGAGTTGGGTTATGAAATTCTTACAGAAGGTTAACATTGGAGTAATTTGAGTTTTCAAAGTGGATTTATCCCGTTTGGATGAATACACAATTTTTGGGAATTTTTCTACTAAACTGGTCTGTTATGAAAGTTTACTGAACATAGCTGTGTTGAACGAATATTAATTATTTTGGTGTTTGGATTTAAGACAAAGAAAAAATAGGGGTTGTTAAGTGAATCCCAAAAAATATTAAGTAAAAATTTGGGAGATTAACTCACTGATTAACTATTTTAAATAAATTAGTTTTGATGACGCACAATCTGTCCTAAAAACACAGATTGTGTATTATGTGCTTATGTGATTAATTGAGGTCAAAGGTGTTATGTAATTGATGTGTAACTGAACGGGCACTTGTATGAGATGCATATGGAATGTAAAAACTAATTATAACCAACATATTCACCAACGAGTCCATAGGGTTTACTATTGCATGTAGAATCACTAGGTGTCACCTATACACTTTTGAATGTTTAAACGCCTTGGACAAACGAGTTTTATGGTGTAATGATATTACGCCTATACTTACTTAGTGACACTTATGTTAGGGAGTCGATAACATACTTTACTTGCGGTTTGGATTTCTTTTGCTTGCACACTAAGGTGAGTTTCACTACTCTTTTTCTCAAAAGTATGCGTCTTAGGTATGAGACAACTTACTTAACGTTTTTCTAGTCCGGTTTGGGACTACTTACACATCCCGGGTTGGGATGCTATGGATCCTTGTGTGGGTCGGCTTTTACTAGTTCGCAAACTGTGTCCTTGATGAACTAAACCAACTCTATCATCTGTAAGTCCTCACGTACCGAATGAGTTGCCGGGTTATGGCAAGCGGGTTATTAGTTGATAGCGCTATTAGGTCTTACAAACCTCACACCGGCTCGGGGAGCGCGGGCGTGAACTATAACTTAACGAACTTTATCATTGTGGATAGACAATGATGTCAGGCATGCGGCTCACATTTGTGGCTACACGTACATAGCAGTTCGGTATATTCGGTGTTAGTTATCATGAATGGGCTAGCTACCCTTGACATGCGACGAACTAGTGGTTACACGGTTCTAAGAACCAACTCAATTTACTTGATTACGTGGTTTTGGAAACCAGCGCATTTATATACTCAATTACTTTACTTTGTGAACTCACCAACTTTATGTTGACACACTATAGCATGCTTTTGCAGGTAACTAGGAACGGAGCACAGTTAGGGCATGCATCATATCATGGGTCTCAAACATTAAACTATTTTAAAACATTTAACTACTTTCTTTTGGTTTTGGGCGTGGTGATTAAACTTGGTTTTGCAATAACGAACTAAATGGTTGGGCATTTAGAGTCGTTCATGTGACTTATGGCTATGGGATCCTGGTTTGTCATGCGCCTCGCGGTATAAACCCCGCAGTGGAAATTTGAGGGTGTGACACAAGGTCACTAATAAGGTTTAACATGAAGCCGATGAAAACCGCATGGAAGAATGAATGATCAAATCAACTACATTTTGTATTAAGTTAATCGTAGAAATGTTTTAGGGATATGTCAAATTGATCATATGATAAAAGTAAGATGCCAAATCCCAAAAACATAATTTTCCACCGGTGATTGGTGAAAGGATCTCTGAATGAAATTTCTCTCCACTATTAATTCCCTACAAAAGTATTGAGTGTATTTATAATTGCTTCAATATTCAATCTTAGTCAAGGTATGTCCGAGCACTTGTAATTTGATTTCTCTACCTTTTGAGTAAAAAATAAGTACCCGCTGCAACGCGCGAACATTCGTACTAGTTTTTTTTAATGGTAAAGCTTGTTCTTTTTATAGTTAGTGGAGATTGAACTATTTACCTTCATGTTAATAGAATTTTATAGTTAATAAAGATTGAATTCTTGACCTTTTTGTTAATAGAATGTTTAGAATGTTGGACTCCAATTTAACACCACCGTTTGTAATTTTTATTTTTATTTTTTGCTTATATTGTAATCAAATCTCACGATAACAGAAAGTAGAATTAGGGATGTATTATTAAGCATGTTAGATTATGTGTTGGGGCTAGAGATGAGCCACAACTCTATCATCTAATATTGTGCTATGTAAGTGTTGACATAGCACGGTGATAAAGCTGTAGCTCACTCACTTAATCCTGTTTGTGGCTAGAGGTGAGCAGCAGATTTATTCAAATTTTTTTAAAAATTATATTTTAAATGTGATATAATATTTAAATTTGCAAGACAACTTAAATAATAATCATAAAATATTCATTAATAAAAAAAATTACAAAGACATAATTAATAAAAAAACATAAAAAAAATAATAAACTACTAGTTGTTGCTTTGCTCTTCTTCGAATTCCTTTACGAGATGCTCATGTTCTCGTTCAAGTATCGCTCGACGAGGCATTGGGAGGTTACTAAAGTCCTTCGTTAAAAAGTCATGTTCCTCAATCTTACTTTATCGACTTTAGCTTTCGCCGTCATCTCCATCGTAGTTCTTATTTTGCTAATCGCCCCCGAGAATTCGATATCCGCTTCATTAGCACTTTGTTTTTTCCCTTGTCCCTTCCAACTAGTCGACCTAGGGGAGATGGGGGAGACCCCCATAAGAGTTTAGGTGAATCCCCACATGAGCATCCGAGATTGTGGAAGAGATATACCCATCCGATGAAGAAGTTTTGGTTCGCTTTGATGAGCCGCCTTCGCTCATTTCTTCAATCGTAATTAGCTCGACCCATTTCGAGCAACTACGAAGGATTCTCTACAAGTAGTCTTCATCCCACGTTTTTGTGGTCATGTACTTGCGAAACACATCATCTTTCCACTCGTCGCAAGTGAACTTGTAGACATCAAGATCGCTAGCCCCACTTACTCACATTCGATTAGCGTTCCTGTTATGAATATTTAAAAACAAGCCCACATATTTTCTAATTTCGGCCCAACGGCCGGAAATCATATTGGGGAAACGCATTTCACTCCCCACTTGTGTGTAGAAAATTTCTTGGATTCGTCTCCAAAAAACCTTCGCGCGTTGATAATTGGCTACAAAAATAATAACAAAAGATTAAAAAAAATCATTATAGTAACAATATTATATATTTACATTAAAAAATTATACCGGCTTTTCGATCTTCCAAAACTTCCACCCACACACGGCAAAGGGTTATTTTTCATCTTTCGACCACAACGTCACTTGCCGTTTTGGACATGCATCTTGTTCGGGCGGTTCACCACCTCTACCACCACCCCTGCCCATCATCGTGCTACTTCGGACACCACCCCTCGCCGTCGTGCCACCTTTGCCACCACCCCTCCTTTGCCCTCGCTTTTTTGGGTGCAACTTGCGTATCCGAAATAACAAAATCCGGATACAGGGATGGCATTTGGCTAAGATTTTCTTCGATTTCCTTATTCGTTCCATACCCGTAGGCCTGTAAACGAACCGAACGTTCGTGAACTGTTCAGTGGGAAGTTCGTTTATGTTCATTTATTTAAATAAATGAACAAACACGAACACAATTTTTTGTTCGTTTAATTAAACGAACGACACACGAACACACGTTTATTTGTTCATTTATGTTCGTTTGTTTTTGTTCGTTTAATTAAACTTTACTTTATTTTTATTATTTATTTCCATTTTGTTAAGTAATCTTAATTCATATTTTGTTATATACAATTCATATTATATTATATACAATATATTTGATATGTTCTAAAAACTTAACCCTCACCCTAAAATTCTAAACATATTAGCCGCTCTCCACACTTCATAGTCTCACCTCCCTTCTTTTTTTATAGATACATGATGGATATTTTGAATGAATCATGTACATTCAAACTACTAATTTAGATTTGGTTTTGGTTGCATTGTGATGTATTAGACTTGGTGTAATTGTGATGAATCATTATTAACTTGTTTTTTTTTTGTGTTCATTAATGTTCGTTTATGTTTATTTGTGTTCGTTTATGTGACAACTCGGGTAAACCTCTCTTCTGGTTTCTATCTTTTGTTTGTTTCATTCGTTATCCCTGTTGGTACTTGTTCAATTTTCGGGACGAAAATTCTTTTAACGTGGGGATGATGTGACACCCGGCAAATTCTGGTTAACAACGTTGTCTAGATGAAAGTCTACCTTAGCGAGTCACGCGTATATTGTACTTAACTGGGTTAGTTAAGTCGGGTTATGGTTCGGGAACTATCTGTTTAGTCTAGAAGATCATTGGATGTTGGTCTAGAGGTTCATTAGATGTCAGTCCTTAACCAAGTGTACAAACGGTGACGATTTGTAGGATCGTCAGGGCATACGGAACATACAAGTCTCGAGTCCCGGGAATTGGTGAACGAGTGTGAATATGTGTATTTACAAGTGTTATGTGTTTACAATCATTATGTGACTTGTCGGTATGTGAATATGTGTTAACATATGTTAAAACGGGGTTTAACGCGCAAAACACACGAAACCAGCCCGTATAGGCGATTAGGGAAGCCTAATCGCCTATAAGGGAGGCGAGTAGGCACTTTAGGGGCGAGTAGGGGGCCAAATGCATGACTGTTCATGCGATTAGGCCCCAAATGCATGAAGTTACATGCGATTAGGACCCCTAATCGCGTGTAAAGCTGCATAATCGCGTGTTACGGGCTGGACGACTAAAAACGACTATAAATACCATACTTGACCTCCTAAACTTCATTATACAAACCCTAGTCGTCCCATAACCCGCCCCAACACACACACAACCTCTGGAACGCGATTTTTGATCAAAACACAAGGTTTCAAGCTTAATCCATCATTCTTTTACAAATCTAAGGTTTGGTTTCCATCCATGCAATCTTTATAAACGTTTTTATTCAATCCCTAATAGTCCAGACCTGTTCTAAAACGGAAAAGCTTTCTGAAAATCGTTAATAAGTGTTGTTAATCGGATTCTAACAATCATACATGTGTTATATGTGTTTATGATTAATATCTAGGGTTTTTATGATTAAAGATGAGTGATTAACATGTTGTTAGGTTAGTTCAGAATAATATTGATGTCTTAATTAATGAAATCTGAGTAATTGATTATTAGGGTTATAGTTATGCATGTTAATGTGGTGTTTCATGCTATGTGTATGGTGTTTGGATTTCATGGTTGCATGCAGGGCTGATAATACGAGGCAAAACGAAGGATTTTAGTTTAAACATGTTTAGAATAGTTGTTGGGATGATATTGGATGGTTACACACGTTCTGGATCTGATTTGGAGCGTTAAACGCGCGAAAAACCGGAACAGCAAGGTTACAGGCGATTAGCAATCCTAATCGCCTATGTTAGGGGCGATTAGGAGGCTAAATGCCTATGTTTCATGCGAGTAGGGCTAAATGCTAGTAGTTACATGTCGTATAGCCCTAAATGCTAGTAGTTACATGTGGTATAGCCCTAAATGCTAGTAGTTACATGTGGTATAGCCTAAATGCTAGTAGTTACATGTGGTATAGCCCTAAATGCTAGTAATTATATGTGGTATAGCCCTAATCGCCTATATTATAGGCGATTAGCTTTCCTAAATGCTAGTTGACCAACCTAAATGCTAGTTGACTTTTCCTAATCGCGTGTACTGCTGCTGTAAGTGTAAATTAGCATTCCGAGACCCGATTTGACATGTAGGAACATGCTAGGAACCCCGTAACATATCTAATAACTTGGTAACATATGTTTGGATGTAATTCGGTGATACGTGAGCTATGTGCTATAACTTGTTGTGCGTTAACGTATGTTAAGTGTGATTGCATGATTGCATGTTTGAGAGCGTAAACATAACACGGGAAGTCTCGGGTCACCAATGGGATGTCGAGTCTTGTACTTTGGGTCAGTTAAACAGTCACGGTGTTTTCAAACGAACTTGGTCATGGTCTGGACATCTAGGGACTAATTAACCTGCGGGTTATTAGTCTAAGTGCTTGTAACTGTCATATGTTAGGTCGCCGCTTTACGGGACTAGCATAGCTGCTGAGTTATTCGTATTACGAAGTAACGCAACTTAAGGTGAGTTTACGACCCCTCTTTTAAACTGGTTTCACATTTTCGGGGGAGAAAACATGTGTTAAAACGATTATTTGGTAACTACTGTCATACTATGGGTTTCTATTGTGTACTACACGATCTTTGGAAGTCCCGGGGGGAACCATGAATGTGCGGGTTTGCACAACGGGGAAATGTGAATAGCGCTATTGGGAGTGACCAACCCCGCTCGTCGACTTGGAGGGTCGGCGGGTGCATATTGTCTCAAACAGGAACAACAGGAACAACAGGGTTACTACATCGGGCACACATTTGGTTTACGAGTTAGTAATGGTTTTCCAATCGTGGTAGTAACAAAACATACGCCTAGCTAGCGTACACTGGTTTTCGATTTGTTATAGTATGGACAGGTTGACTTGGTACTTGGATTACAAAACCTGTAAACTCACCAGCATTTTTGTGCTGGCGTAAACTTTTACATGTTTTCTCAGGTCGCTAAGGTAGCACTACTGGACTAGGGCGCACGCGTCTGCACGGCGTCTAGTTAGAGTCGCATGGTTTTCATATGTTGAACATTTGGTTTACTTTTGAGATACTGTTTTGAATAAGCTTCCGCTGTAAACGGGGATTTTAAACTATGTTTTGAAATTGCATTATATTCATTTAGACTTGTTTATTGTGATCGTTGGTTTGGATCCTGGTTTGTCATGCGCCTCGTGGTAAAACTCCGCAAGTGGATTTTGAGGGTGTGACAGTTTATATTGATCATTTTTGTTTGTTTCTGTAAATGAACTGTTCGTTTAGGTTTTAAATGAACAAACATAAACAAACACGAACACGGCAAATTTCTTAATGAACGATCACAGACACAAATGTGTTCGATTATGTGATCGTGTTCGTGTTCGGTTAAAGTTAAATGAACAAACACGAACATGCCTGTGTTCGTGTTCGTTCGGTTCATTTCGTGTTCGTTCGTTCGTTTACAGGCCTACATACCCGTCTTCATCTAGGAACTCCAAGGCCGGTTGGTAACATCCTTTCCATTGCGATGGATCAATTTCTCAGTGTGTAGTTTGAACATTTTAAGATTTTTTGTGATTTGTTTGTCTAAAAATGAATTTAAAATGGTTTTTTTATGTAAATAGCCAAAACTAGTAGTTAGTCAACGGCTAGTGGCCGCCAACGGTTGAATTGTCCTCGCCATCACACGCAAGCAGGCTAGCGTGGGCTCGCTCGCGCCAGCATTTACCCATGTGTGTTGTGGTTTACGCAATTCACGTGGATTGATTTGTGGCTCACGGCTACTCGCTCACAGGACACAACACATATATATTCCTAAGAGGGATCATATTTTTAATGATGTTATGATGATTTCATGGTTTCATCAATTTTTGAATCAATATACATAAAATATTGTCTTTTTTCAGCTGATTTCTGATAATAAAAACATTAAGAGTGTTGATTAAGAGGTAAGTTTTATACACTTTAAAATAGTTGATAGTATTTTCATTTAATCATCATCATTTGATAGTTGTGACATCCTTTTCAAACGACAAATCATACGAAGAAAAAATATAGTGGTTAAAACTTATATGTCTTAATCGAGTATTAATAAGAAGAAGAATAGTAATAACAATTCTTAATATTTTTTTTTATCTATCATCATTATTATTATTATTTATGATATTTTATTATTAAATGACACTCACATGGGTTCTCAAAAGTTTTAGAGTACTCACAATGTTGATAATTTACTCGTCTGGTTCCTACATGGCTTTATTTGTGGGCAACATGACTCGTCCGGTAAGATAGTCGGGTTTGTTCGGTTTGTGCTAGGTATGGCAGTCCAAACCTCCCAATAGACTTGTTGGGTTTGTAACAGGGCTTGTTGGGTTTGTATATTAAGGGAAAAGTGAGGGTCTTTTATGGTGGTTTGTATGTTTGATGTGGCGGATTGTTTGGGTTTTGGTAAGAACACCCACAATATGAGCATTTTACTCGTCGGATTCCTAGGTGGCATGGTTCGCGGACCAGTCCACTCGTCTGGTAACATTGTGGCTCTTGTCCGGTTTGGTACAGGTCCAACTGCATAGACCTTAAATGGACTTCAAGAGTGGGCCGCTCCTCTCACATACACATATACACAAGATATATACATAATAATTTTCTAATGGAGTTTGTGGAGCCTATTTTTTTTTTTTTTTTTTTTTTTTTTGATGATTTGTACATTGTGGTTTCCTTTACATTATGTATGTTATTTTCGACTTTCGTTATTAGTGGGATTAACCGAGTATGATGATAATGATGATCATGTTATTTTATTTCCTGAAAGATTGTACTATAGAATTTAGATACGTCACCTTAATACGCTCTATTATTTTATAGATTAATTTTGAGAAACTCAATTACACATACCTAATTCTCTTTACTTCTTTACAACATTTGTTGGTGAAATATAGATTATCATACACCAATTATTTGGTATAGTATTTGTATCATAAAACGACAGGACTTTAATTGGTAAACCAACAAAATATAATAGCTTTTAGCAATACGAGTTTTTTTTACATTTTTTCTTATGATTTTACAAATAAAGATGGTTACAAATACATGAAAATATGGTTTTGACTCTTATGGTAAAAATTCAAACTTTGGTATGAAAAATCAAATGTAATACTTGATTATATATTTGATTATGATTGTTGGTAGGAATTTGTTGTAAAATTTATCAATTTGTAATGATCCACTTATTTCATCATCATTATCATACTCAGTTAATCCCACCTATAGCAAATCTAAGGTACAGTCTGAGAAGGGTAAGATGTAGACAGCCTTACCTCTACCCTTAAGAATAGAGAGGTTGCTTCCAGTGAGACCCCCGGCTCGATGTGGTTTGGTATCAAGCCTTGGACATAAGGCACAAAATACTTAGCAATCGGGGCAAACCCGATCGGTGCATGTACCCTTTGTCTTTTGGCTATCAACGCCACCACATGATGCATGATTAACCGTCCGTCGTTTTTAACGTCATTTACAAACCTTAAATCTAAATCTGTAATGTTTAACTAATTAGCATACTAGTAGGGCTGCAAATGAATTGAACGAACACGAACAAGCCCTTGTTCGTGTTCGTTTCTTAAAGAAATTATGTGTTCACGCAGTGGCAGATCTTGAACCAAACACCTGGTAGAGCCAGGCTCAATCTGGGCGGGCCGGACTCAATACATATACAAATTTTCATAAATTTTCGGTAAAATTTACACTACGAAACGAAAAAAAGAGACCGGGTCGAGGCCCGGTTTTAATACTCTAAGATCCGCCCTTGTGTTCACGAACACTTATCGAACGAGATTTTCTATTCGTGTTCGTTTGTTAAGAAAACACTCGTGTTTGTTTGTGTCCGTTTGTTAATTTTGTTCATGAACACTCACGAACACAATCGGACATTAATGAACACAAGCAAGTGTGAATGAATACAAAGTGTTCATGAACGGAATCAAACACAAAGGGATATATATTAATTTCCGAATAAAACGAATGAACGCGACCTTTGTTCATGTTCGTTCGTTTAACTAAACGAACACAAACGAACTTCCCGCCGAACAGTTCGTGAACTGTTCGCTGAAAGTTCAGTTCGTTTGCAGCCCTCCAAACTAGGGTTCTCTATTAAAAAGGGGTGGCCGCACAATTTATTGCTTGTATGCATGCTATTTTGACGTAATTTTTATGTTTATGGAATGAAAATATATTATAAATTAATACAAAAAGTGTTAACCTCCCACTAAAGTATCAAACGTTTCAACACACAAATTAATATTTTTTTGCGTCCTTTAGTGTGAAATCATAAAAGACAAAGCAGTATAACCTTTGAACCCAAGTTCTTAAGTATCAAATGTGTTAATACTAAGGTGCTCTTTGTTTTAGTTTTTAATGGGCTTTTAATCAAACAGATGTTTGAATCAGTTAGACATAGTTCATTCAGACTGTTTGTTTCGCGAGCAAATGTCTGAAAATGTCTGAATCGGTCAGACATTTGCCTCTGATGGATAAACATTATACTGAGTCTGAATGGTTCAGACCTCTTACTAATTCAACACTATAATTCAGACATCTTACTGGTTTAGCAATTACACATTCAGAGCTTTTCAAACAGGCCCTAAATATCTTTGGATTTTATTACGAAAATTATTTATATATGTGGGGTCACTTGACCATGATCATCGATGTTGAACGGTTGAAGGTAGGGCCGTTCTTTTTTATCCAAACCCGAAAACCGAACCGGACCCGAATAGACCCGACCCGATAAACTGCTAGACCCGATAAACCCGAACCCGATCTACTGTAAAACCCGAACCCGATTGCCTTTAATCGGATTTGTGTTTGGATATAATTTATAGAATTCGGGTGAACCCGAACAACCTGAGAAAGTTTCAAACTATCAAATCCCAAAGTTTCCTATGGGATATTTATGGAAGTTTCAAAATTATAGTTTAATCATCGCTTATTACCTTAGAGATTTATATTTTAAAACTATCGCTTACCAATTATGAGTTATCTATAATACAACAAGGTTCTTATGCTATCACCTTTGCAAAGGTTTTGATTTGGTTTACATCAATATTTTTGTTTATGATTTTTTTTCGAGGTGATTTAGTTTATGATTAGAAAACTCAAAACGAATTCTTACAGTAACAATGCAGCCTATAACATATTTTGGATTTTGATTTTAACAATATCAAACTTATTCATGATTTTTAACTTGAAATCAATTTTTGGATTAATCTTCGTGAGTAACAATGTCAGCTATAACATGAATTTTGGTATTTATACACTTATTAATCAGTATCCATTCCCTGCAAATATTTTCATCAAACTATACTAACCCGAAACCCGACCCGATAAAACCCGAACCATTTAACCCGAACACCGAAGAACCCGAACCTAGAATGGTTCAGTTATTGGATAATATTTTTAGTTTTGAAAACCCGAACAACCCGACCCGAAAAACCCAAAACCCGAGAAAACAACCCGAAGAACACCCCTAGTTGAAGGGTAGCTTTGCCCTTACACACGTCTATGTAAATAAAAAGAGCAGGGATAAGAGTTGATTTAGATAGGACCTTGCTATTCCTACCTCCAAAAAAATATTTTGACCCTTTTAAAGCACTGAGCTTTGACTAAAGCTCGGTGTATAGGGCTCACGGGTGACATTATTGTCACAACTGAAAAAACTTTTTCAGACTTTAAGTTAAATCAATGACACATTATACCTCAAAGCGCTGAGCTTTGGGCAAAGCTTAGTGCTTTGAAGACCAAAAGCTGACAGCAGCAACAACATCCTTGGGATTGGTGTTAGAGGGTGTTGGGTTGGGTTTTTTGGGGTGTTTTGGGTTGGGTTTTGGTGTTTGTTTTTTGTAGGATTTTTTAAGATTTTTTTAAGTTTGTTAATAATAATAATAATAATAATAAGGTAATATTAATAATAATAAATAGATATAATAACTTTCTAACATTTCATTCATTTAAACGTCTAATTATAAAATAAGGTTTTGAACGAACGATCTTGTTGTTTATTACTCTATTTATTACGTTAAGTGTTAACATATTAATCATTCGAAACAAACGCCATATAAACAAACAAATAGATATAAGCATTCGTTAACAAATAAAAACAAACAAAACCCCACAAAAAAAAATCCTACAAAGAACAACCAAAACCCCACCCAAAAAACCCAACCCAACACCCTATAACACTAATCCCAAGACCCCATCTGCTGCTGTCAGCTTTTGGGTTTCAAAGCACCGAGCTTTGCCCAAAGCTCAACGCTTAACACCAATCCCCTTTTGGGCTTCAAAGCACCGAGCTTTGCCCAAAGCTCAGCGCTTTGAAGGCGGCTAGGGGTGCAGATAGACAAGGTGGGGGTGCCAATAAAGAACTTCTAAGTATTTAACACACTATTCCTATATGTGTAAAATCAAGTTATATATATATATATATATATATATATATATATATATATATTATTATTAGGGTGAGGTTCTGTACAAAGTGCATTTTTCGTACAAAGTGTGAGAAGTATATATAGGTATTGTGCTTTAAATTTTAGGCATGATGTTTTATATTTTGTTGGCATGGTATTATATTGAAAAACACAAAAATTAACAATTTAAAACATTAATTAATGTATTATAGACATGCAATCTAAAACACCATACGAAGAAAGTAATAGGTGTGTTTTAAATTTTATGTCTAGAATACATTTGATTGTATTTTAAATTGTTACGTTTGGCATTTTTCTATATAATACAATTCCAAAACGAATCGAAAACATCATAGCCAAAATTTAAAACACAATAACTACATAGACTTCTCACACTTTGTATGAAAATTGTCATTTGTACAAAAACCTAAACTATTATTGTTATTATCTCTATATATTATTTGTATGACACTTTAACAGTGTCATACTTCTAAAATAAGCCTCTCATGTCCACTTTATGGTCCACGATTTTTTTTTCTATTTCCTAGTTATTATTATTATTATTATTATTATTATTATTATTATTATTATTATTATTTCATATTCAATAAAATCCAATAAGCATCATTGACTTTGGCGAAAAATATTGATGGAAAAACGATGGTTGTTTGATAACCTCTGAATGGTCATTAAGAGGCTACATCTGAATGATTCATAGTCTCTTAATGGTTAAGATATAATCTTAAGTATGAATAGTTATGAGGTAACATTTTAATGGTTGTCTCTTAACCATTCATAGGTTACAGACCATTAAGTGGTAGCCTCTGAATGATCATTAAGAGGCTACCAAACAACCATTTAATTCAAAAAGTATCACTTTCATCCAAATGTTTTATTCTCATCTGTGTTTCTATGGTTTCCATTTTTTGCTATTTTAGTCAACTACCCTAACCCAATTAACAAACCCCAGCTAATTCATGGGCATTTTTGTCCATACACACCAAACGTTTTTCTTTTGACATTTTCATCCAAAACCCTTTTTAAAATTTATTTTAATCTTCTTTTTAGATATGTGTGTGTGTATATATATATATACACACACACACACATATAAAGTCACATATGTATGTATTTTTCTTTTTGATATAAAAACTTATTCCCCCTCTCTTTAGATAACCCATCAGCATCAACATCCACCAGTCACCACCTGCCACTGCCACAACCACCCCTCGCCACAGCCTCCCTCCACCATAACCATCACCGTCTCTTTCTCTTTATCTCTCTTGTTCATTCTAAAACTGCAACAACCACTGTCACTACTCACCACCTCCACTATCAGCATCAAAATCCACCACAATCACCCCTCTCCACATCCTCCATTCAATTAAACTAGTGATGAAACAAAAATGGGGAAATCGATTAGTGATGAAATATGACCTAATTCCTGTTTTTGTTCCAGGTTTGGGGTTAAAACCCTAGATATGATCCAGATTTATGGGTGATGAAATATAACCCGGTTCCAGTTTGGTGGTGTCGTGATGGTGGGCGTTGATTAGGTTTAGGTGAACAGCGGGGGTGATGTTGGTGAGCTGTGGAGATGTTGGTGGTGAACGGCGGTGGTGGTCGTGGAGGTGGGGTTTCAAAGGTTGGTGATGGTGAGGAGTGGTATGGTTTTTGACTTTGCGTGTAGCAGTTTGGTGTTAGGTTTAAGTGGTGATGGCGACGGTTGGTGGAGGTGGTGGTGGGCTGCGTGACGGTGGTGGCAACAGAGGCTCGTTTTTGGTAAAGCTTTAATCTTGATTGCAAATTAGTTTATTTGAATTGTGTTTTATGCCCAATTAGTGTTTACGTTTGTTGTATAACGGGTTAAAGAAGATATAGATGAATAATTGCGCTAAGTGTAGTTGATGAAGAAAGAATCTTTTATCTGTTGGTCTTTGAATGATTATGGGGAAAGAGCATTGATGTGTGTGTATGTGTATAATTTTTTGTTTATATTTTTTATTATTTTTTTATTAATTAAATATTTTTTGGATGAAAATGGTAAAAGAAAAATGTTTGGTGTGTATGGACAGAAATGCCCCTGAAATTAACTGGGTTTTGTTAACTAAGTTAGGGCAGTTGACTAAAATGACAAAAAAATGGAAACCACAAGGACATAGAAGAGAAAAAAAAACATTTAAATGAAAGTGACAATTTTTTACAAGCCTCGGGGATTAAATTGACAATTAACTCTTTAATCTAAGTTACCTTATTAAGACCATGTGTAGTGGGGCTTTATATTTATAAAGCCCCTGAATGTGATTGGTCCACGTGGCTGCTGAGTCAGCGTGGAGAGAGAAACTGAAAAAGGGGTGTAGTGATTGGTTGATTTTTTTATTTTATTTTTTTAATCTTTTAATTCAAAATAATTAAAATAAAATGCAAATAAATATAAAAAAATTACAAATAATAATAAAAACACCCAACTAATATTAATTAAATTAAAAAAAAAACAATTTAAATAAACTACAATACCAAATTAAAAAAAAAAAAACAAACAACTTAAATAAACTACTGCAGGTTATATTTCGCAAGGATTTGTTGTCTGTGATGCATCGCGAGGAGTAGGGCTTCTCCCTCGAGGTGGTCGATCGGTTTGGACAAAAACTCGATGTCCTTTTCCCTTTGCCTCGCCTCTTGAATGTCGACGAACCTCTTATTCTGGGCCACTCTCTGGTCCATAGTTTGTAGACGGCTTTGGCCGAGGTCTTGAAGATCCTGTAGTCGTCGATTCATTTCATCAAAACCACCTGCTGTCGAAGACGACGACTCCGCCTTGCCACCCTTTTTTGATCGTCTACCGGGTGGTCTTGGAATATCAAACTCCTCCTCCTCCTCCTCATCCTCCAAGTCAACAGGATCATCTAAACTCACAAAGCGAGCATCGGATGTCGGTGTATCCGGATCTCGCGACGTGGAGGTGGTTTTGCTTTTTTTTGACGGTCCACCTCCTCCTGCTCCTCTTCCTCTCCTAATCTTGCGCCCACTGCCCGACCCCATAGGCGGGACATCAGCCCACTTAGGACTATGTCTCAACATCTCCCATATCCTCAAATACGGGAACGTCCCGCGTGTCTCTCTCATCTCGTCCAACGCCCTGGCCAACACACCGTCATCACCTTCTCCGCTGGCCCTGTTGTTCTTGCAGCGTTGGTAGACCTCGGCAAACCCGTGACATTTGTTATTAATGTCCGACCACTTTCCAGATATGGAGTCGTTGTCTCGATGCTCCCCTCTACCCACCGCCTCAAAAAACAGTTCCCGAATCCGTTGCCAAAAAACGGGGGTATTTTGATAGTTAGCTGCAAAAAAAAATAACACACGATTTAAAAAATATATATATAAATGTAAACACAAAAAAAATATATATATAAATGTAAACACAAAAAAAAAATACTAACCAACTTCCGGGTCCTCGGATATGTCGAGCCATGCTCGCGCTAACTTGAACTCCTCATCTTTTTCCCAACGCTCCTGTTGCTTTTTTTGACGAGGAGCGTTCGGGTCTTTCTTTTTATGCGAGCGTCTCCCGCGCCCGCGCCCGCGCCCAGAACCCTCGGGTTCGTCTTGAGTTTCTGGTACCGATTCGGGCTCCTCTTGTGAAGGTTGCATATAGTTTGGTGGAGGAAAAAATTGAGCGGGCATGTTTGGGCCCGGATAAAATTGACCGGGCATGCCCAGAAGTTGCGCGTATTGCATGGTACTCGCGTCAAACTCGCCCCAGTTTGGTGGCAGCGGAGTAGTAGTGTTTGGCCTCGTGGTGTTTGGCCTAGCACCCGGTCGACCCGGGACCCCGAACGGTGAACCATATGGAAACATCTTTCGCGTTTTAGTTTGTGTGTGGTTTTTAGTTTGAAAGTATTATGTTTGTATGTGTGTTTGTATAATGGTTTGGTATATATGCCCCTTTTTTAAAAAAAATTACCGTTCAAACAATTAAATGGACAACGGTCCATTTTTTGACCGTTCAACAAAAAGCCTGCCATCGAGCCACGTGGACGAATCTTATTGGACCTCACAAAATTGATCTAGCGCTATAAAAACCAAGCCCTCCGTTGAAAATGTAAAATAGCGCCCGCATGTAATGGTGTGCGGGGCGCTATTTTCAAAAATGAAGCCCCAATGGAGCCCCACTACGGGTGGTCTAAGGAGGAGAGATGACCACTTAGGTAATTTCATCTCATTTTTAAGATGGGAGTTCAAAAGCCCTTTCACAAAGCTCTAATTTTTTATCACTTTCTTCCTTTTATGCCCTCATGTACAACATTTATTGCCAAATGTATATGTGTCTACAACACACTTTATATCCCTCTATATGTATCCTTCCTTCCTAAAACCCAATAAATCCAAATTGAATGCTGAATGTTCGACCATGAATGTTCCGATACCTATCAATTGAGCATTCATGTTGACCATTCAAATACCCAATCAAGCCTACATAAGTTACAATCTCTTCCATCCCCTTTCATTATGCAATATTCGTTACAAATCCCTCCTGTTAACTTTAGTTAAAATTCCATTAAAACACCCACCATTTCCATCAAACATCGAAATCCGGCAACCTCCTTTGCCGCTGCCTACGTTAGCCGTTCATGGAACCTTGTTTGCGACTGCGTGTATTGTCATCCCAAACTCGCCTCTGCATGTTCCTTTAAGCCTTCTCTCCAGGTTGCTCAAACCCTAACTTTACATGAATTAGGAAATTTTCTCGAGATCATGATGCTAGACATTTTTATGCCCTAATGTTGATTAGGCTGCTATTAGAGGTGGTGAATAAATATCCGGTTTTTATTTTGACACTTAGTTTATGTTTCTCTTATTACTTGCTATGTATGTTTGTTAATGAACTTTTTGTTCTTGTTGTATTAATACTTTATTAGTTTATTACATCAACCTAAGATTGGATGAGCTATTTGTTTTTAGGGAAGATTGGTGTAAATATAGAGATACCTTTTATAATCGGTTTAAATCACATTGTGATAAACAACATGATTTCACAATGAAGCAGCGGTTGGTCACATTGGCAACGGAAGTGAAAAGGGTAAAATATTCTTCACCACTACTAGGTTATGTGTTTACTGGTATTACATTCATTCCAGA
Source organism: Ambrosia trifida (assembly GCA_028751855.1). NCBI lineage: Eukaryota > Viridiplantae > Streptophyta > Magnoliopsida > Asterales > Asteraceae > Ambrosia > Ambrosia trifida. Next base: position 106,788,859 of record CM054124.1, on the reverse strand, counting down.
TAAATAGCCAGACTTTTGGCCTGTAATTTAGTTTTGAGTCATTTCTTTAAGTCAATTTAGCATTTTTTGAAGGATAAAAAATCTTATGATACCCAGGTTAAGAATATTCGGAAATTCCTTGAAGGAAAACTAACTTCCTAACTTTTGTACATTTATCAGGTGGGATTTGAAGTTGAAGGTAGATTTTTCTAAAAATTCTATTGAATTATTTTATACAAATTATGTAGATTTGTAATGAGTTAGATATGCATAATGCCTTTTACCATGTGTTATATTATTGTATTGTTGTCTTTTATGTCGATTTTTTTGTTTATACTCAATTTCTTGTCATTAATTTTTATATTAGATGTGTTACCAAATTACATAATAATAATAAGCCTTGGCATTTGAACAGTGATTTTCATTTTTGCAGATTTTTGTATAAGAATAAGTATCATTGGTTTGGATGATAGTAACAACTTATTCTTGTGGTGTAGTGGTGAAATGAGATGTGCTATAGATTGGCCACCCGGGTTCGAAACCTGCTTGTGGCTAAATTTTTTTTCCTGTTTTGCATCCCCCTGAAACACGTGTACAGTACGTGTCTTCCTCTACAACACGTGTTACATTATCTTGGGCTAAATACAAACCTTTTTTTTTACCCCCACTCATTCTCTTATCATCTGAATAACCCACACGCACATAGATATGAGAGAGAGGGGCTGAGGAAGGCCTTCGGCCACCGCCTCCACGGCGGCGTTACCATCTCCGTCACCACCTACCTACTCCCACACCCCCACACCTATGATTAATTGTAAGATAAGAAGAGAGAGACAGAGGGACATATCTGTTAGAGAGAGAAAGTTAGAGAGATAGAGAGAGGAAAGAGAGGCGGAGATGAAGGCGGCAACAGAAGCAGGTTGGGGTTCTGATTGAGATGTCAGCGGCAAGGGTCTGGGCTCACCAACCACCGATCCGGTTTTGCCGTCACCGATCCTTCACAGGTTTTGCCGTCAACGACCAATTCTTTAACTTCGTTTCCTGGTTCTGCCCCACGTGCTCCGATCATCCTCCGCCTATTAAAAGTATGTAGTTTGTGTTTGTGGGTGTATGCATGAATTATCAATCTTTAGATTCTTATTTAATTAATATAATTAAGATTTTGTTATTGTTTTGTTTTGTTTGAGGTTTTACACAGACGAAAATATTTGATTTATTTAAGATCAAGAAATGTACAGCTTCTGCTGTGAAAAGGATATCTCCTAAAGGTAAAGTTTTTAGTCTCTGGGTGTTCTATAATAATATTATTATTGTTATTATTATTAATAAGAATTAAACAGACATTAATTAGTGAAAAGGGCGTGTCACTGTTTTGTTACAATTGGTTGTGAATTTATGGTTAGTTTTGTGAGTTGGTGATTATGGTGATTAGATTATGTCTACAAAGAAGGTTTGTTTTTTTTTTTTTTTTTTTTTTATAATTTGAAACCTAAAGACTAAAGGTATTATTAAAACCCCACTTTAGGCGTATGATTATTGACATTAATTTGATTATTCTAATATTTTATTATTGTTTAGAGATGGGAAAGCGAGGACCTTGCTGTCACTGAAGTGTTACAAGTGAGTTTATGATTTGGGGATATTTATTTACTTAATAAAAATGGGATCTTTTTGCTGTTTTCTTCAGTTGTGTTTTGGTTTCTATGCTCAGATTTGGTCTAGAATTTTGGAATATTATTTGGAAAGATTTGGGAATTCTTATTTCCCCTAATCAATCTGACATTATTTCTCTTAATCGATTACATATGTTCTTTCGATTCAAGTTTTTGTTTAATACAGCTAAACGAAACACCATGGAGATCTCTCGGTATGTTATCATTTGCATCTTTCATTTGCTCTTCATGTATGTAGGTATTTGTTTCAATGTTTCAATCTTTTTATTTTATTGATTTAATAAGCGTGTTGTTTGATGATTGAATTTATGGTTTTGGTGATTTTAGTGCTTGATTATGTTTCTGATATGTGAATTGTAGTTTAAAGTTGGAATGGGTTATATGTTTTGTATATGTGCCCGGACATGGGTGAGGTACTTTGGTGTTAAAAGAGTTAGGCGATGCTGATTAACTCTTGGCGGGGTAGATGCGTGCTTGAAACGAGTAATGACATAACGTGCAGGCAAGAGTTTGAACCCCAAGCAACTCAAGTGTCGCCGGTTATACAATACTCCTTTGTGATCAAGACGTATATGGCATTATTAGTCATTGTTTTCTACGGTTATCATTCAGAGGTTATTATGAGATTAGTTTTGTTGGCGACAAGGAGAAGTTGTTGGCATGCCGATTGCGATGGCTGTATTTAAGCAACCGGTTTTGGCGTGACGACTATGACGAGTTGTGCAAACAATTTAGTTAGATTATTATTAAACCACACGTACAACAAAAAGTTTTTGTAAACCTGATGTTGTATACATATTTTCCCGGTTTTTTGGTAATCTTCGAACTAATGAAAGCATTGCTGAAACCGTGACTGTCGGAAGGGACTAAAAAAATGTCAAACAAGTCGTCCCGCGATTGAACATCTCAAGAAAACATAAGAGGTAATTGTATTGTACGTCTTAAGTTGTTCCGACTTAGGTTCTTATGTCACTACCGATTATGCAGGTAAATCATTTGTGGTCTAATCAAGTACTATAACAAGTGTGTGGAAATGGTTGATTTGTTGTAGTTATCTGTGTGTGTCACAATGATAAACATATTTGGTTTACTTATTTTAAACATGTGCACGTAAGTGTCTTGCATTTCAACTAAATTAATTGTGTGCACGTAACACTTCAAATCATTTCGTATTTGTTATGTTTTTTTTTTCATTTCTGCCAGTTGGGAGTTATATTGTTTTTATGTATCTGTGAACATGATTTTATTTTTTATAGTTATTGTGTTTTGATGCTCTGCCTATTTGTTTCCAACATTCTGGTTCGTAATATTGTGATGTTCGTGTTCCTATGTTATGAGCACTAATTGCCTTTTCCATATCAGATTGGACTCAATTTGTGTTACATTATTGTTTAGATTATGGATTATTTGGGGATGGGTTTCATGATCAAATGTTGTATGCATAGTTGTTAATAGCGACGGTAGCGCCCGCGATCGCGAATAGCGTCGCGTATCGGCTTACCGTCGCTATGTGGTGTTTAACGGCCCGATATCGTGAATATAGCGACTTCCGGTGAGGATTCCGGCGACGGGGAGACTTCCGGCGACGATTCCGGCGAGGATTCCGGCTGCCAGAACCAAGGAGGAAGATGAAGGAAGAAGATGAAGGAAAATGAATGAAAGATGAATGGCGGCTGATTATTGTTTTAAAGCTTTTAGGGTTAAAACTTTAATTATTTTCACATATAACCCCTCTATCTTTCATTTGTTTACATATATTGTCTAAAACTTTTAAAATTTACATATAAAGTATAAAATTAGTTTGTGTATATGAACATTTGGTCCTTATACTTGTAAATTTTTACATAAAAATATTTTTAAATATTTTAGTACCTTACCGCTATTTACAAAATAGCGGGCGCTACGAGCGTCGCTATCGCTACGTAGCATATCGGTAGCCCATCGCTATTTACCGCTATTCGCTATCGATAACTATTGTTGTATGGTACAAACTGCCTATGTTAGATAAGTTAAAATTCGATTATTGAAGTTTGATATAGATAAGTTAAAATTACAAAACAGTATGTTATGATCATAATGTACATTCTGAATACAACTTAGGTGGTTATGTACATTATATATAGACTTTGGGAACATTTCCCTGTTTCTCTTTTTGCTACATATTTTGATTTGTCATATTCCCTTGTGTTTGTGATATTAACTGTCTGGACAAATGGTCTTTTTAGCTGGCTATTAAAGGTAAATACATGGAAGTTTCAAGGAACATATCAAGCACACAAACTACAACCAGCAACAATCTTGATTGTGTAAATTCTAACAGACTGAGTTTCTTGCAGGTGGTTTTTAATCATCCAAAGGGCTGGCAGGTGTCATGGTGGTCATTGTTTGTGTGATTGTTGCCCGATAGAGCCTCCGTCGTCAATTTGGTGATACCCGGAAACTATGGTTACGCCGTTCTCCTGTTTGCCTTGTAGGTAAGATTCTTATTCATCATTTGCATTGGGGAATTTTCAATTGTACATTGCGTTTCTTTTGTATTGTATTGTATTGTGATTGCTCTAACCGACTTTGGTATGTATGATCAATAGATTAACTGCTTATTTGGGTTTAGCGCAGGTTGTTTCTCATACTATAATAATATCTAATGATTATAGGTTCCCTATTGAAGGCTAATGAAAATTATGGTTTCAAATGGGGTTTATTGACCATTTTGGATTAATATTGAAGCTTGAAAGTCGTTTTCTGTTGGCATAATTGGGTTCAAAAGTTTCGTTTCATTAGAACTTATATAAAACTTACACTAACAACAAAATAAAGTTGGAGTTTAGGGTGTTAAATTTAGTTTTAGGTGAAACCCAATTTTCTGCCCCACTCATTACTGAATACCGACCCGAAGTTCAGACGGTCGTTTAAGAACTTGAACCATTCAGGCGGAACAATCCTTTCGCTAAGATTTTCAAGGCTTGCCTACCTTAGTTGGGCCTCATCACTCTTAGTCGCCTGGTCCTTTACTCGGACTGGTAGACCTTAGTCGGAACCTAACTCGGTCAGTCCAGAAAACATCCTTTGGGTTGCATTGTGGCAATTTGTGTTTGGATATTGTATTAAACATGTTACCTTCATATATGTAGGATTGGATGATTGTTGTGTTGTTGTGTCTTTAGGAATATCACTTTTTGTTTAGATCGTCATTATTTTAACCGGTTGTTTGCTCTTCTGTTCTGTGCAGGTCTTTGCCCAGCGGGTTTCGCATGGCATCTCAAAATTTCAATTTTAAGTTCTGTAACAAGTGTGTGGAAATGGTTGATTTGTTGTAGTTATCGTTTATTTTAATTGTGTTGTGTGTTTCATTTCCAAACAGTTGCAAAGAGTGAAGAAAAACTGATTCAAGAAGTAAAGGGCGTTTCACATCGAATATATGTTTGCTTATGTTGTAGTCCAACGCAGAGTGATGGATGCAGCCAGGTCAGTCTTTAGACCCGAGTTCATGAACCGGGTCGATGAGTATATAGTATTCCAGCCGCTCGACTGCTCACAAATCAACAGAATTGTCCGGTTACAGGTAAGTTGCACGCCATTTAGTACTTAAAAGTGTGTGATTTGATAAATTGTTATTAATATCAATGAGTTTTTTATTTTTGTGATCATCAGTTGGAAAGGGTACAGAAGAGGATAGCAGACAAGAAGCTAAAGATCGAGGTAAGTGAAGTTGCAGTTGAGCTTCTAGGGAGTCTTGGGTATGATTTCAAAATGAATTCAAATGAATTCTTTCAACTAACCTGCTTAAACTAAGCCAAAAATGATTCAAGGAATGTAATGCATAAATTATTGTAATTATTCTGTGAATGAATACAACTAAAATTATCATATTGCAAGAGATTTGCAAATGTGATACATGCCCTATTTATGAGCTTTTGTGTACAATTGATGAAACTTATTGCGTAGCTACCATTTTTGTACAATTTGTTACAATATAAGTCCAGTTACGTATTTCTTTAGGTAAATACGGTTATTTCACATTTGCATACCACAATAACTAATGACTCAGTTTTGTTCTCTCATTACTTTTTTGGTTTCCATGTGTTTGATTTTTTGTTCACGACTTTTTAAGTAATGGCCAGTTCAGTAAGTCATAATGAGGTCTTGAAATAGGCAAATAGCTAGCATAGTCGTAGTTATGAGAGATCAGTAATTCACGAAACACGCTTATTTTTTCACTGACACATTAGAAGGCGCGCAACGCGCGCCCTATTAATAAACCTAGTTAATTTAATAAACAAAATATGTAAAATCAGTCGCGAAACGTGCTATAAAAAACAAAATAATCCGCGGCAACGCGCGGGCATTCCCACTAGTTAAATTCAATGTATTAACCTTTTAAAGTTAATAAAACACGTTAGAAAACAAGGTTGGCCTGTTAGCTTTTGGACAATTGGTAGAAGGAAAACTTTCTAGGTGTTTAGATATGATGAGGTCATGGGTTTAATACTCAAAGAGTGTGTAACATTTAGTCGTTAGAAATAAAGAAAACAAGGTGAATCTTGTAAGAGTAGAGGAAGTGGAGGGGGGGGGGGGAGGGAGGTGTAACATCGCAAAATTTTCCCCAAAATTTTAAGACATAAAAAGCCCTTATATATATATATATATATATATATATATATTTATTACACCTTTATCATTAATATTATACAAATGTGCCTAAGTCTTTATTTATCCTAACTCACAACTTATATACATACATAAATGTATATAAATAATAATAATAATAATAATATGATTCTAAATTCTTTTTTTTTTCACATACAAGATTTTTTTTTTTTAAAATAAAGCCTTGAGTCAAATAGTCAAAGTCCTAGTCAAAGTCTTAGTCAAACAGTCAAAGTCTTAGTCAAAAAGTCAATTCATCATAAAACCTTACTTTATGGTGTTGACCAATTTTAATGGCTAATTGACTCCAAAACTAGTATAAAAACCCACCTATGACCCATTATACTTTGCACCTCTAAATCGATTGTTTCAATCCGATTAAACTTTCCCTCATACATTTTCTTCTATAGTCTATTACTTCTACAATTGAAGCTTTGATTATAAGCTCTTGTAAATGGCAACTTTGGGGCTACACATATTCTATTTCTCGAGACTTAATACTATACTAAGGTGAGTTTACGTAACAATGTTTATGCGATTCTTTATACTTGCAACAATTTTAAGCAATTCAACATGCATGTCTAGTAGTAAACTTTATTGCCTCATGAATTAGTCAACAGTTTCAACGAGTTTCAACGAGTTTCAACATTACATAATCATTAGCTATGGCCAAGCCGGCGATACTCAATAATAGATCTATTGGATTGACAACCCCACCCGGATACGTGTACCTCCTACATAGGTAACGTGGGTGATTGTTATCGTTCCAACATATTACTAAGGTGAACCGTAGATGACGGGATGGACCTAAACTAGTCGGAGGTTTGATTATGTCAACATATTATACTATTCATGTAGACTTAAATTTACGATAGACATACGAATTGCTAAACTTTTATACTTAAACTATTTGCTTGACATGGCTTATGTATTCTCACCAACTTCTAGTTGACCCCCCCATTTTTAAAACTCAACAGGAAATAATGATGCATGAAGACTAGAGTATTTACATGAGAAGGCAAACTGAAGTCTATGCTTGTTTGGTTGTTGTGATGTATTAGATTTCCACTTAAAACTCATTATGTATTTCCATTTTTGGATATTTGCACTTTAAATTAATTTCAATTAAAATTTGGTTACCATGTGCTACTGTATACTCATTCTTACGTGACACCTCGATGTTTCCGCCATCGGTTGGGGTGTTACAGATTGGTATCAGAGCCTTGGTTATAGGGAATTAGGTTATTAGAAAAAAAAAATAATAATCTAGTCTATAACCATAGGAATATAACCAGTATTTGCTCCTTGTACTTGCTATTCTCTATCTCACTCCTACTTCTTATCCCTACTTCAACCCTACAAGAAGATTGCTCTCCATTACAAGATCTACTCTTAGACTAATAGGACAATCCTCAGGTTTAGCCCGAACCACCTTGAGATCTCGTCAAAGTTCTAGATTTTAATAACGAACACGTGCAATCTGGAAGGGTGAACACCTGTATTCTGAGTTTTCTGTCTAGGACTGGCATTGCGCATATATCCCAATCAGACGAGGGACCCGGATGCCTACCTGGGAATTCTCGGGATGAGTGTTCACTTATAGGCTAAAGCATGTCTTCACTATGTTATTAGAATCTAGAAGTTTTGATAAGTCAACGTTTTCGTTTATTCGTTTTAATTAATGAATAAATGATTACACTCACTTTCCTTAAACTAAGCTCTAAAATCTCAAAATTTTATAGCTTAAATCAATCTCATTTCATAACCATCCATGGATTTCACAATCACACTTCACCTTACCATCTTAGCCACTTTTTAATTATTCAACACCCTACCCAAATCATATAATCTCCATACTATAAAATAAACTCTTTATCAACTATCTTCACATTCACTATCTCTCACAACTTTGATTCTGCTTCAAGAATTTTTCATCATCCTCTCAAGAACTAAATTCATATCCTTCACCTTCTCACACATGAGCTAGTTACCCATGATAACCAAACTATTTAAACTTGATTGTGTGTTGCATCTAACGTAATCCTTAGTTATACATGAGGATTCGACTATTTGCCTTATTTGAACATTTGAAACTAGAATTCATGGAATATAAACTATTTACTATAGACACACCTAGAGTCATTAACCTTATCTAGGGCAACTCTATTACAACTCGTATGCTATACTTGATACTTGATTGCTTACATGTACATATTATCAATTTGCAATTCATGTGTGTAATAATTGGTACACTTAATCAAACAACTGATAGAGGATGAAGTACTTGCTCAACAGTTAGTAGAGTACAAAATAACCTACTCAACGATTGGTAGAGGTCATCATGCCTGCTCAACAGTCGGTAGAGGCCCTACAACCTGCTCAACGACTGGTAGAGGCTATCATACCTGCTCAACAATCGGTAGAGGTTCCTACTCACTGACTGGTAGAAGTCTTTTTCCTGCTCAACAGTTGGACTCATTTTTGGATACATGGTTAATCATATTATTTTACATGTGTGTCTAGAGTTATAGAAGGACACAAAACCCTAATGTAAGGTAAATTGGTGATTGCGGTCCGGAACGTAATCATGAATTTACAGGTACGTTAAGGTAGTGTGAAATTCTATCAAGGTTTTCGGTAGTTGACCAATTATAAACCTTAGTTATCTGGTAGTTCATTTAGTCTTTCTATAGTCCATCAACTCATTCCTTTTAGGACTCCTAAAACTTAAGTTTCTTATTCTCCTTGCTATTTCAGATGAACCTAATCCAACCCTTAAAACTCACACATATCAAAACTCTTACCCAAATTATTCGAAACAGTTTATTCTGTTAACTATAAATTTATGTCATGCCTTAACTCGAAACTTCCCAAACCACCCTTGTCCTAATTTCTACCCAATCACCTTCAATCCCGTGTTTTCAATAAACTTCGGGACGAAGTTTCCAAAAGTAGGGGAGACTGTAACATCGCAAAATTTTCCCCAAAATTTTAAGACATAAAAAGCCCTTATATATATATATATATTTATTACACCTTTATCATTAATATTATACAAATGTGCCTAAGTCTTTATTTATCCTAACTCACAACTTATATACATACATAAATGTATATAAATAATAATAATAATAATAATATGATTCTAAATTCTTTTTTTTTTTCACATACAAGATTTTTTTTTTAAAATAAAGCCTTGAGTCAAATAGTCAAAGTCTTAGTCAAACAGTCAAAGTCTTAGTCAAAAAGTCAATTCATCATAAAACCTTACTTTATGGTGTTGACCAATTTTAATGGCTAATTGACTCCAAAACTAGTATAAAAACCCACCTATGACCCATTATACTTTGCACCTCTAAATCGATTGTTTCAATCCGATTAAACTTTCCCTCATACCTTTTCTTCTATAGTCTATTACTTCTATAATTGAAGCTTTGATTATAAGCTCTTGTAAATGGCAACTTTGGGGCTACACATATTCTATTTCTCGAGACTTAATACTATACTAAGGTGAGTTTACGTAACCATGTTTATGCGATTCTTTATACTTGCAACAATTTTAAGCAATTCAACATGCATGTCTAGTAGTAAACTTTATTGCCTCATGAATTAGTCAACAGTTTCAACGAGTTTCAACGAGTTTCAACATTACATAATCATTAGCTATGGCCAAGCCGGCGATACTCAATAATAGATCTATTGGATTGACAACCCCACCCGGATACGTGTACCTCCTACATAGGTAACGTGGGTGATTGTTATCGTTCCAACATATTACTAAGGTGAACCGTAGATGACGGGATGGACCTAAACTAGTCGGAGGTTTGATTATGTCAACATATTATACTATTCATGTAGACTTAAATTTACGATAGACATACGAATTGCTAAACTTTTATACTTAAACTATTTGCTTGACATGGCTTATGTATTCTCACCAACTTCTAGTTGACCCCCCCATTTTTAAAACTCAACAGGAAATAATGATGCATGAAGACTAGAGTATTTACATGAGAAGGCAAACTGAAGTCTATGCTTGTTTGGTTGTTGTGATGTATTAGATTTCCACTTAAAACTCATTATGTATTTCCATTTTTGGATATTTGCACTTTAAATTAATTTCAATTAAAATTTGGTTACCATGTGCTACTGTATACTCATTCTTACGTGACACCTCGATGTTTCCGCCATCGGTTGGGGTGTTACAGGAGGGGTGAAGCGTTGTGGCAGTTGTGGGATCCATGTGGGGGGAGGGGGTGAAAGGAATAATATTATATTGTGTTAAAGTTAAAAAAAAATTGGCCAATCGCACCTCGACACGTGGCTTCCCCCTCCCCCCACGCCAAGCTTCCTCTCCCCGCCTAGCGCATGCCACTCCCGCCTCACCTCCACGCCCCCTAGGGGTGGTGTTCCCACCCATAAAGGCTTCCCGCCCCACTCCCTGCAGTCTAAACAACATGTTTAACCTTATTTGTATTCAATTTTCTAATTTATTTAAATACTTTTATGATTTCATGTTTTTAAGTAGGATCATAGTTATTGATAGCGAATAGCGGTAAATAGCGACGGGCTACCGATATGCTACGTAACGATAGCGATGAAATGGCGCCCGCTATTTCGTAAATAGCGGTAAGGTATTAAAAAAATTAAAAATATTTTTATGTACAAATTTACAAGTATAAGGACCAAATGTGTATATAAACAAACTAATTTTATACTTTCTATGTAAAAATTTAGAAGTTTTGGCATTATATGTAAACAAATGAAAGATAGAGGGGTTAAACATGAAAATGTATAAAGTTATATAACCCTAAAAAGTCTAAAACACATCTTTCAGCCGCCAGTCATCTTCTCTTCGCCTTCTTTTCATCTTCTCCGGCAAGAATTACAGGACGTCGCCGGAATCGTTGTCGGAATCTTCGCCGGACTTCGCTAATTGCTTGATAGCGGGCTGATATGTACTGTGTAGCGGTAAATGGCCGATACGCGACGCTATTCGCTATCGCGCCCGCTACAGACTCGATTGACAACTATGAGTAGGATGCTTTCAAAATGATAATATTTAACAATTTGTAGAGTCATGACCAATTCCCTTTCTTTCCAAAATGATTTGGCATTAGGGGTGTAATTTTTTGACACGAGCTGAACCTAACACGAAATTAATGGGTTTAGATTTAGTCTAAATGAGTTTGGGTTAGGTCAGGTTGAACCCGCGAAGTCGTGTAGTTAAACAGGTTGGGTTCGGGTCAACCGGGATAGGTTGGCTAGTTGGCCCGTTTAACCTATTTATACTATATATTGTTTTTTTACAATATGTTTTATGTTACAAATTAAATTGGTTAAATATTTTATGCTACACTTATAACTTAAAATAGAAATTGGTATTAGATTTTATAAATAAAACATAAATCTTTTTTTTTTTTTTTTTGAAAGTTATATATGTTTGGGTTTTTTGTAGTAAAATTTTAATTTTAATACATTAGTTTGCGGGAAAAAAAATCAGGTTGAACGGGTCGGGGCCGGGTTCATATGTATCTCACAATTTTCAGATTCGGATCGGGTTCAAGTTCATGTAAAATTTTAGGTTTCGGGTCGGATTAGACCTGCCAACCCGCAAACCCAACCCGTTAAGCACCCATATTTGGCACTGTCCATTCCAACACTCTTTGGATTAAAAAGTAAATAGCTTCACAATATAAAATAAAATGACATGTTTAGAGTATCAAAATCGTACGAGGTGGTGATAAAATTTAATATTTGAAACAAACTAGTGTAATTGAAGGCAAGTTTTTAATATGTATTGTACGGATTTTGCATGTCAAAAAAACATAGACATAATTGTGTTCATATTAAGAGGGTGTTTAGGATTGCGTTCTGAATCTGGTTTTTAGATTATTGCGTTTTCAAAACTCAGATAATCATTTTTTAGTGTTTAGATTGCGTTTTGAAAACGCTGATAATCAGTTTTTTAGGCTACCAAAACGCAATAATCTATAAGAAGCTCCACCCCTGCTTTTCTAAAACGCATAATCTGTTTTGAATAAGCAATCCCAAACACCCCCTAAGACTATATTTAAAGATGATCTTACACCCAAACAAACATGAAGTTATGAAATGGTATAGCCGTTAAACATACTAGCAGGAACCCGCGCGTTGCGGCGGGGCTGCACTATGTTTGGCTGTTGCTTTTAGTCAATCAGGTTGTTGGTGTTGTACATTATACAAACACACTGATAATGTGTAATATATGATCAGAGGGCGTACAATTTTAGTAGAAAGTCGGTGTAGATGTTGTAGTAGAATAAATGTGGTGCAGTAGATAGAGTTAAATTCAACTACAATTGCCCTATTAATGATCATAGTAATCTATTTCAGTAACAAACTGCCTCGGAATGTTGCTTAGCATATGGTGATAGAGGAGTTACCAAGGTAGAAACTAAATATATTATTCAGAAACAAAGATTTTAATAGAACACGTAAGTACGCAACCTTAAATTCGAGTAACATGACCTCAAACAAACAATTAAGCTTCATTTCAATTTGTCACACTGATTTGATCCGAATTCATTTTTTTTATTCGTTCTTACAAATCTTAACAAATATTTAGTTCTCAATCCTGATTACAAGATGATAAAATTTTGTATGTCTTACTTAGGCACACCATACCTTGTAATTTTGTCACCTTGATATACTCTGCTGATATCTGAAGAATATTTGTTGGCTTTAAATCCGCATGTATAAGGTGTAAATCATGCATATATAACTGCAAGAAAAATAGCCATAAGAAATTAGAGAATCAAAAGAAAATTGATGATGTGGTCATGGGTATAGAAGACCCAATGGATCATATAAAGGGTTGGTGCCGATTTCTTGCCAACTGTGACATTGTATCAATCATTTGATCTATTCGAATACAACTGTAGTTAATATATGTTTTCTCTTATCTTTCAAGTGTGTATAGATCTGCGAGTGTGAGTATTCTAATCCAATATCTTACAAGTGATTACAATATTTAGAGATGCATTTACATATTACAATCGAAACCAACCAACTAATGACTACAATTGTGCAAATTGACAATACAATAAAATTAAAATGAAAAATTACCATCCAACAATCACTTCTTTTTTATTAACCTTCTGGTGAGACGCCAACATATTGTGATGATAATCTATATCCAAAGCAACCTTCCAACATTATACAACAAACATCACAAATAAAAAAAAAAAAAAAAACTTGTTTACAATAAGAACTAACAATTGACAAGTCAGCAAAAGGAATATAAGAGATTCAATTAAGGCTAATAACCTGATCAGACGATTCATTGTGAGAAACGACATACGAATTATGAACATCTACAGTGTCGTCAGACAGAATAGATCCGAGAAGAGTTCCGATGACGCGTTCAGCTTGGTCAGGTCGCCGCTAACCTCAACAATATCCCCAAAAGGATCATAAAGTTCACTGAAATCTTCCTAACGACGAAAATGAAATCACCTTTGAATCTCCCAAGTTTGTTGGAATATATATTGAAAGTTTGGTAGAGCAACCATTGATGAAGAGTAATGGATTGATTTTAATTGCATTCAAGGTGATGAATGACAATTTGTTAATGAATGCTAAAATAGAGGAGATTATGTCTAATGAGTTGCATTATTGTTTTGTACAATGGCTATCAAAGGTGATACACAAGAGTATAAATGGAACAAATGGAGTAAAAATTTAGAGATTACACATGAGGCTTTTGAGATGCCATCTTAAAATGTTGGTAAAATTACCTTAATACCCATCTAGGATGCATTATATAGAAGTATAGATACATCATTGTGTTCATATTCTCGACTTGTTGGTTTAAGCCTTCTATAACCTACTTCATGAGCATTCATAATTATTTTTTTGAACGGCCAACGAATACCATTTTATTTCATCACCAAGATAAGGCTAGCAGAATACTAGCAATCACCAAATACAACCACCAAACAACAATTACACTACAGGACAAAAACAATATAAAGACAAACAACTACCACCTAACTTTGTACAACTTAAACTCGGCCTAGACATCCCAAGCTAAACCTTCACATTTGGATCTAGACTTGACCCACAAAAAGCTCTTTGACATGAGCATTCATAATGGTTCAACGAATCTCACATCTAATTATTAACACGTACAACTCCACTTTGAACTCAATCACGTATTTGGTCGATTTCAACAGTGGTAAACACAACTTCCGACGTTGCAAACATTTCTATTAACAATCACACTGGCTCAAATGTTCGACCAACCCAAATTTAATTGACTAACATATTTGACTCCGCTTTAATCTCTACACATCTATTCGTTTCAAACTCGTTTCTAAACCGTTAGTCTACCATCATTAAAAATAATACAACATAACAAAGAAATTATGTTAACAAAAAGGGTGGAATTAAAGAAACAAACTTGCTAATTATATATAGTATTAATTTATAAGTGTTTTGTGTTTCGTGGTTTTGTATATGAGTATATCATGATTAACAATTGTTTTGTGCATTAAAGGGTTGTATACAACTTTGTAGGCTATACCATACTTTGTTTTTCCTTTTCATTTTTTACTTTTAATTGTAATACTTTTCATCTTTTATATTAACCCATACTTAAAAAAAATTGACTTTTTTTCATGTATCTTAATACAGATTTTTAGTTTTACGTTTCGATCCAAAATTTTCAAGTTGACACGCTGCAACGTTCGTATGTATTTCAACGTTTTTACCTCTATTTTTTGCGTCGAACAGTCTAACTTTCGTTTTTTTATTTGTTTTTATGAGTTTTTTCAGTGTTGTTGGTCGATTGTAATAGTGTAGCATTGATGCCACTTAGTACGGTTTTAGGGGGGACGGGGCGCTACCAGGATTGGTCACGGGTACCCCACTACCAGCACGGTAACACCACCGCCACCCATGCTGGTAGTAGTCCTGTGAACCAAATCCTGGTTCTAGTTAACGGGCTGGTACCCGTGGTTTGTCTCTCCCCCTTTTGTCTTTTTCTCTATTTTATTTCCAGTGGAGTGCTGCCTCCAAAAAACTATTTCAGTGAAGTGAATCAGTGAAATGATGTGGCAATGCAAGATTCGTAGAAATCAATGAAGTGAAATTTTTTTTCAGTGGAGTACCCCGTCCCCCCTTATGTCCTCCACAGCATTTGATACCAGTTTGGTTGCTTTTTTTTTCCAGGTTCACATCACAACTTTAGAATGTCTTGACAAAGTGACAAAGTTGTATAGAGCCTTCACTCGAGCAAGATGTGCACACGTTAAATTAGAAGTAGGTTTTATAAGTTATCAAGTGTTGATTATTCAGGCTGCCCGGAGTGGGGCGGGAATGGGGGTGGCGTGGGGCTTTCAAGGGCGGGAACACCGCCGCCAAGGCTGGCGTGGAAGGGGCAGGAAGGAGAGGGTGGGGGCAGCTTCACTGCCGTGGGGCATTTTGGTGGGTGACGTAGCATGATCTGATTGGTTAGTTTTTTTTTAACGCAATATAATATTATTTCTTTCCCCCTTCCACTCCCCACAATCCCCCTCCTTCCCCCCACATGAGTCCCACAAGTGTCACATGGCGCTCCATCCCCCTCTTTCCCCCCTCCCACTCCGAATAGTCTTACACAAAAAAAATGAGAAATCAACTTATTCTTTTTACGGTACACATATGTATATTAGATGGTGTATGATTCCCAAATACCATATTAGATTTCTCTGTCTCGGAAGCACCACCGGATAATATAGTGACAATAATATACAGATCTGAAATAAATGAGAATGAGATGGAGATGGCGATCGCAGTGGCGTCAGCTGCACTCCATCTTACAAATCCAGTAGTCCCAATTCAGTCCACCCTGTAACCATCGACAAACAGTTCATACACACACACACACCTTCCTTCACAACCCCTACACCTCACCTCCTTCTTTCACATACTTTTATATAATAATAATAATAATAATACTCCTTTGTCAGTCATAATAACAAATGAGTTACAGATCTCCTCGATTTCTTCACTCTCTGTCACAAGATTCCAATTCCTCCTCTTATAATACAGAACCTTCCTTTCATTATTATTATTATTACTATTAACTAGTATTAATAATAATCCCTTCTTCTTCTTCTTCTTCTTCTTCAAGATCTAGATTTTCGTTTTCATCTTCTATTCCAATCAATTGTGTGAACAAACATCTGTTATGGACGGCCAAAAGGTGGAACCATCTGTTATGAGGCCGGATCAAGGGTTTAGTATGGAACCAGATGTCTCTGTCTCGTCTCCGGTCACTCGACAGAAGGCTGCTGCTGCTAAGCAGTTGATTGAGAATCATTACAAGAATTATCTCCAAGGATTGCAGGATCGGAAAGAAAGGTAGTTGTAATTTCATTTTATGACTTATGATCGTCAATTATGGTGTTGAATTATGTTGAATTGTTGGATGTTATAGGAGACGAGCGTTGCAGAGGAGGGCGGCTGAGGCGAAGGTATCGAGTGAGGAAGAGGAGCAGTTGTTGAGGAATTTGGAGAAGAAGGAGACGGAGTATATGAGATTGCAGAGGCATAAGATTGGGATCGATGATTTCGAGCTTTTGACATTGATCGGTAAAGGTGCTTTTGGCGAGGTATAAGCCCTAATCTGTTAAAACTGTAATCATAGAATATTAGAATGTTTTGATTTTCATTAAAGTGATGCTAGTGAAACTGAATTTTGATAGTATTGATTTGTTTTGAGGTGAATTAGAAACTTCCGAACGTGTGTATGCTTTTTTAAGAATTAGGATTTGAAGTTTTGTGGAGTTTGATTGATTAACAACTTGGATCTAGTCATTGAACTTGGACTTGTTTAGAGAATAGAGTACAAAGAACCGAAAAATGGTTGTGTATCTAATCATTTGCTAGAACTTAATCTGATCATGTTCTAATTGTATTATGCAGGTCAGATTATGTCGTGCTAAAACTACTGGAGAAGTCTTTGCGATGAAAAAGTTGAAGAAATCTGATATGCTTAGTCGTGGGCAGGTATGATTATTTGAATCATGTGAATTTGTATGTTATCTATGTTCTTTTGTATAAGGGTGTTTGATATTCTATATTAGATCAAGATGATACTGCCAGTGGCTTAAATCTTATCCCAGTCATACCATTATATTCTCCTAAGATGTTGTGTTTTAAAGGTTGAAAGGGGTTTGTAAAGGATTAAATCTTAGGGATTCATTGTTTGATGATTCCTTATATTTTGTGTCTTAGGTTGAACATGTTCGATCTGAGAGGAATTTGCTTGTGGAGGTTGATAGTCGATGCATTGTAAAACTATTTTATTCTTTTCAAGATGCTGATTATTTGTACCTTATAATGGAATATTTACCTGGTGGTGACATCATGACTTTGCTGATGAGAGAAGATATTCTTTCTGAGGATGTTGCTCGATTTTATATGGCTGAAAGTATATTGGCCATTCATTCTATTCACCAGCATAACTACATACACAGGTATTATATTATATATCTTGATTCAAGTGATTTTTTTTTTTTTAATTCAAATGCAGTATGAATATACACTGAAGCATGTTCTGAACTTCTTTTCACTTGTAGGGACATTAAACCAGATAACCTGATACTGGACCGCAATGGGCATCTAAAGTTATCTGATTTTGGCTTGTGTAAGCCCATAGAAAGTAAATTTTCATCAATATTGTTAAATGAAGAAGATTATGAAAATCAGGGGCCCCTAAATGATACTGATGGGCAGCAAGTTCCTTGGTTGATGCCAAAAGAAAAATTGCAACAGTGGAAGCGTAATCGACGTGCCTTGGTATTACTTTCTTGACATTTTAAAAAATAAATTGCTTTTATTTCTATTCTTCCATGTGCTTATCAACAACATTTCATTGTGTAAAACTATGTTTTGTAGGCATTTTCTACAGTTGGAACTCTTGATTATATGGCACCTGAAGTGCTGCTGAAAAAAGGATATGGAATGGAGTGTGACTGGTGGTCACTGGGGGCAATCATGTATGAAATGCTTATTGGTTATCCCCCATTTTGTTCTGATGATCCTAGGATGACGTGTCGCAAGATCATAAATTGGAGGACATGTTTGAAATTCCCTGAAGAACCAAAAATTTCAAAAGAGGCTAGGGATTTGATCTGTCATTTGCTATGCGATGTGGAGTCAAGGTTGGGTACTGGTGGTGTAGAAGAAATAAAGGTTGTCAGACTATAAAATATAATTTTTTTACAGTTGCTTAGGATTTGAGCGCTTGAGCTTTAAAATTATAAATGATATATTGAAAAGTTCAGCACTTTTAAAGTTTTTGTATCTCTTACCAATTTATGCTCTTTTAGGCACACCCATGGTTTAAAGGGGTGAAGTGGGATACGCTGTATGAAATGGAAGCTGCCTATAAACCCATTGTCACCGGAGAACTTGATACTCAGAATTTCGAGAAGTTCCCTGAAGTAAGTACTTTATTTTCTGATAAATATTTAGTAATTATTTGAAATAAAGTTTGAGAAGGGTATGTGGAACTAGTTTGAAAAAAAATATGAAACTTTTTTTCAGGCTCTATCAGTCACAAATTCATATTCTGTGTATGGGACTAGTTTTTTAGAAAAATGTTAGTAATTTTTTTTTCCTTTTTCCATTTTATTTCTTTTTTCCTATAAGTTTCAACTTAATTTAATTATGACTAAAGTACTAAACCTTGTTACGCTTCCTTGAAAAAGGGTGATTATATTTTTACTTTCTTGTTTCCATGTGCCAATATTTGCTATGCTAGGTGGAAGATCCTCAGTCAGCTGTACCAAGAGTGGGACCTTGGAGAAAGGTAATAGTTTCCTACATAAAAAAAACTTGTATGTAATTTGTTTTCATCATTTCGGTGTAATGTATATGATAAAGATATCATTGTGTTTTCTTATGCATCCTTTTTGTATCTCATCGGTTTGGTGTTCAGTTTTATATCTTTAAATGTGAACTTGCAGATGTTAACGTCGAAAGACTCCAATTTCATAGGATACACCTTCAAGAAATCGGATATGTTGAAATCCGTTGGAACTTCAGGTATGCTTCTGAAGCAGTTTTAGTTTTCGTTTCTCATATTCAAAGCAAACTATTCTCCTGCTTTCTACAAACTTTCTCTTACAATTTGAATGATCCTAAATCCTCATTTTACCTTTTTGTCAGTCATTCTGAAGTTGGGAACTATTATAAAGCCATCCCTCTATCACATTATAATCAACACGTAGTAAAACTTTGACAACATATTATATATGTAGAAAGCTGTTTAGATAAAGCTAGATTTGACAAGATAGATAGGTCGGGTTGAAATGGTTCATTTGTTTGGCATGGGTCATGACGTCATGTATGGTTGGGTTTGTCTGCAGACAATCAATTACTGATAAAGCTAGAGTTGACAAGATAGATAGGTTGGTCTGGATGGTAACTAGACAACATGTGTCGGGTTGAACTTGAACTTGTTCATTTTTTTAGTATGTGTCACGTATGGTTGGGTTTGTCTGCAGACAATTAATTCATGACTACCCAACAATATTATTACAATAATAGGCTAAATCTTTGAACCAGGAATGGATTTATGAGGTTGTATGCAAAAAAGTAGACTTTGGATGACTTCCAACCCATTCAGTCAATTCCACTTTTAGCTAAATTTTCTGATTTGCCACCTCTATGTATTTGTGATGACAGTACATAGTAGACCTCTGATTTTGAATGTCTTCCTTCTGTAACAATTTTATATTTAATAAGTTCGGTATATGGCTATTGGCTATATATATTATATCGTATTTGCTAAATTATATGATTATTTGATCAAAAGAAAGAAGCATAGCTTTTGACTAATTATTGTTTTGCAGGCATAGATATGAGGGCAAATGGACCTTCCAAGCATCCTTCATTGGTGTCTTTGTTTGGTATGTCGATTTTACCATGTGCTTTGTCTTTCTTGACACATATTGTGATTGATTATCCCATGAAATATACTTAATGTCAAATGTTTTTACATAATTTTCAACAACAAAGAAATGGTACATGAATATTTCTAATTGTTGTCATCTTATTTAAGGCCATATGGATCTGAAAGCAACTCCGTTACCTGAGGAGGAGCATGAGCAGGAGCAGAAAAGTTGACTCAAGTCCAGCTCAAGTTGTCAATGTTTCTATGCAAGCATTTAGATCTTACATACACCTGTATTAACGTCTCACGAGTGTTTACTGTAAAAATACAACGATTTGAGATCAATTTTTAATACAATTTTGAGTTTCATAATTTACTTCTTAAACAGCTATAGTACAGTTTCAATGATGTTTTTTTAGTGGGATATGATTTGGAATGATCTTGGTTAACCCATCAATATAAATCCCAGTACAGATTTGTACAGCTGGTTTTTGCAGCTTAATGGCATTGTTTCTCTATGTTCACTTGTCATGGATTATGCAAAGTGCAAAAAAGATGAACAATTATCTTCTTACACTTTCATTCTCTTTGGGTAACTGCTGGTGCACATGCACAATCAGGTCCATGCTTTGCCAAAAAGTTTGGCTTAAGCGCGCGTATTTTATAAAGTGTAGACAATGTCATGGTAAGGTCAAAAGAAAGGAAATACATTGATTCAATTGGCATTGACATAGTAGGAAAGTGGAGAAGAAGATATATATGAAGCTTTTGATGCAATTTGCTGTCTGCAATGACCATTATATATGTATATGGAGCCCCAAAATTGCGCATATTTTGTGTCTTTAGAACCTTAAATCAAAACTATTCACCTTTGCTAGAAAGATCCACAAGTTTAGTGCCAGATGGCATATCCGGTTGAGATCGATCCTAGGGATGGGACTGTACTCAATGGGTTAGGCCTAAGTTATTGTTGGTGAATAATCCTATTGAAGCCGTTAGTTTCAAGCATATGTTGTTAAAGACAAGTATCGTAAGGAGCGTTTGATTATAAAACCATAAGGAGCGTTTGATGGGACCACAAGGAGCCTTGGGTGTAAACCCGAACCTCCAAAAGCATTTGTTATGCTAACTTATGATGATGAAGAGCGTTCAGTGCGTAACTGGAACAATTGATGGGGATTGCTCGTAGTGTATCCGTAACGCCCGATGAGCATGTGGTTTAAGAAACATAACGAGTAATGTAAGGTGTGGCAATTATAACGCCTTCAGTGTTAGAATAACAATCATAAATGTCGCCACGACCATTCTGAGCGACAGATAATACGGAATCTCACAATGGGCGGATTTTTGTTGGGGCCAACCCCCTCCCCCCGACACACACACACACACACATTTTACCGAAAACTAAGTTCCAATACCTGCCAATGAATCTTACATCATAGACATAAACAAACGTACCCGGTATGATTGAGAAACAATGATATTCTATTTTATATAATCACATTCAAAACATATTACTATCATATTTTGATATCTAGATACATTAGACCACTGGGTGTGGTGCCGGGCCGGCAAAGAAGAAGGGCCGCCAGCTCAACCCAACCCACCAATCACAAGCACAAGGCACGGCATAAACGGCAAGGGGAAGCCGGTCATGCCGTTGCCGCGCCAGGGGGGCGGTGTAGCCCGGCCCGGCTTGGCATCGCCGGCCCCTTGCCGGTCCCCATACCGAGTGGTCTTAGTGCCTGGAAAATTGAGAAATTCATCAAATGAATAACTTTTAGTCTCAAATTATTGTTGCTAGTAGTAGTGGAGCTTTAACTTGGTTGGAGTCCGAAGGTCACAAGACCTATCTTTTTTTAAATCGGTGTGGCCAGACTTAATATATACAAAATTTCCGAACGAATACAGAAAAATTTACACCTACGTAGAAAAAAAAAGGTGGTGCCAGGCGCCCTTCGGTCATCAAATGTTTCGCCCATGGTTTTTATTATTATTTATATTAAATAAATTATTATTTATATTAAATAAACTAGACTATACCCCGGGAGCGTCCCGGGTTGAGAAATTTAATATGATACATCAATTTTACATATGAAATAGACTGATATATAACTCTAATATTAATATCTAACCTAAAACAATGTACAACTTCAATGCTAACACCAAACCTAAAAAAATGTAAAACTTTAATGTAACTCTAATATTAACACATATCATAGAGCCTAAACAAATGTACAACTCTAACATACTAATATTGATACCTAACTTAAAACAACGTATAACTCTATTAACTTATTCGGCTCTGGTTGAAAAAAAAAACATATTTACTGATTTGAATATAATTAGTGACTTACCTATACATAATTAATGATTTACCTGAATACTTTGTGTTTTTTTAACTGTATGAACAAAACCCCACAAAAAATAGTCATTTTTTTTCTCCGTACTCGTTGGAAAGATAATAAAACGCTCGTTAATTTGGTGTAATTTTTTTCTTTAAAAAATCTCGTATATAAAAGATATTAACGTTTAAAAATTATGGGAGGAAACATGAGAGTGAAAAATCCAATTTTGTTTTTAAATTCTTTTTTTTCTAAAATATCTCAATGCCACATGGGATGACACATGACACACTAAAGGAAGAGAATGCCTCTTTGAGTGCCATGTCATTAAAATGGCTTTGGTTTATTATATGTAGAGTAATATCCTTTTTTTTCTTAGGAAGAAAGTAACACAAAGTTAGAGTGGGGCACACACAAGCTTCCGATCTAGAAAGAGAGCGGCTGATATTTTGAGAGCAATGTCAAATAAAAAAATATCTAGCCCACAAAAATAAAAATCTAACGCCAGAAAAAAATATCTGATCGCAGACATGGCTGTAAGATGACGTGGCTCCATACCACGTGTAAAAGCATCTGACAGCTGGCGGTTTTTATTCCTCGTCCTTCTTCTTCTTCTCTTTATACGCACTTTTTCTCCACAAAAATATCCTAACACCCAATTTTATTATTATTTTTCTCTCTATGAAAAAAGATCTTTATTGTTGTTATAATAATATAGGAGATAAGTTAGATAACGTTTCTTCATCTTCTTCTTCTTCTGCTGCTGCTACAGTGACGGTGACGGATATGGACGGTGACGATGTGTTGGTGAATGATTTTGTGGAGCAGGAGGAGACTTCAATTATGGTAATTCAATTCAATTGCTCTCTCTTTAATTATATGTTTATGATTTTAGATTTGTGTTCAATTGTATTAAGATCTGTTTGTTTTATGGTGTGTTTTAGGGTTTTTTTTTTTTTTTTTTTTTTTTTTTTTTTTTTTTTTTTGAATTATGAGTTATTATTGATACTTTATTAAGATTTGTTATGGTATATTGGATGTGATGATATATCTGCACGGTTTGTATTAAATTTAAAAATCAATTTTTTTTTTAATATGAAATAACTCTTTCATTCCATAAAAGCGAAAATTACATCAAAATAACAGAAGGCATCAAGCAATGGCTTTTGAATTAAAGTGAGCATAATGATGTTTTTAACAGTTATGAGTTATGTTTGTTGTTCTCCATAGAGATCTATGTTGATAGGCAAAGTGTTTTGTGTTTGATGTATGAGAAGTTGGCAATACTTTCTATTTTTTCTCTACGAAAGTCACTCGACAATTTTTTGTACATAAAAAAACACTTTCTTTCAATGAATTTGTATGTTTTCTGATCTTGAGTCTGTATTCATGTGCTGTCATGTTCTATACGGTTTGGTTGCTAATTATGAAGTGCTTTCAAGAAACTTTTTAAATGTTAATCTAGCTAAATAGGGATAGCCATGTTGGTTTTTTTTTTTTTTTTTTTTTTTTTTTTTTTTTTTTTTTGAAGATAGTTGTTTAAGTGAACAAATACAATGTTGATTTAAACATGAATCGCCAATGTAATGGGCGGTTCAATTAGTGTACTGTCACATGCATTAGTATTCAGGTTCATCTTTTAACAATACGAATTACACTTATGAGCTTATTAATATTTAAGGAAGTGGTCGTCATGAAACCTTTTATTTGAGGAGATACACAAAATTTGTTCGGCTTATATTGAAATTGATTTTTATATGTATGATTGATGGATGAAACTCTTTGTAGTTGACTGTTCACAAGTTTTAACAAATTGACATTGGGGATTTATGTGTAAAATGTTGTTGAGTAACTTGTGACTTGTGAGAAAAAAAAACCAAGAGAAAGCATAATGTTTTATATGTGCAAAATTTGTTGAGAGAAAAAATATAAAGTATAGTGTTTTTTATGCTCAAAAAATTGTTGAGCGGCTTTTGTGATAAAAAAACAAAAAGTAGTGGTTTTTTTTATGATATTTGCCTCTTTTTTTTGGGAGAAATAGCATAGTTCAATTTTCGTTTAAGGTAACTTTATGTTGGCTTTTGTTTTCTTTTGTGAATTGTGACACCTTAGGCAAATTCGCATACATTGTCTGGCACCACACACCGACTCGTTTTAGGCGCATTGGCTGTGGATAGAGAATGACTCCTAAGATAAGTGCGTGGAAGTAATTTCTGGATAGGTGACATCTAGGAGGTCTCTGTTCGGAAAGTCAACCAAATCCGTGAGCTTCTTGTGGGCAGAGACTAGAGAGCTAGTAATATTTTGTTTGGATGGTATGAGAGGCGGCTTTGTATGTTAAAAGATTACTCAACAAGTATGGTAGTTACATGGATTGAAAGGTTACTTGCACTTGACAATCCTTGAGATCACATAGTACATAACTATTAGTCCAATCTGAAGTATAGTGGAATTACCAATTATAATCTTATGCATATATAAATTGTTTTTAGCTTAAAATCTTTTATCATGTTTTTCTAATTTGTATGCATTGTTTTCTCATGGGGTGCTAACTATAATATATTGTATCAGGACTCGCAGAAAGATGAGTCGTCAAAGTGGACCAACGAGAAACACAGTTTATATCTGAAGTCGATAGAAGCATCATTCGTCGACCAGTTATATAACTCTTTGGATATGCAAACAAAAAATACCTACTCCTCTGATGCAATTTCCACTTGGAAAAACCATCCCAACACGTTTATCCCATCTGGCCAGGTTTAAAATCTGACCAATTACACATTATTTGCTCCTTAATCCTACCTATGTATACATTTTTTGGTTTCTTTACCCTTCTGATACAATTTATTTGCCAGTTTAAGGTTCTTCAGCGCGGTTGTTGGTCAAAGAAATGCTTCAAGAGAGAAAACTCACATCCAAAAGTGGCAGATAGACCCCAGGTTTCTCCAAGCAATCCTTGGATCCAGCATTTCACAAATGCGTCCCTCAAAAGACTGTCTTCAACTTCAACTTCATCACAATATCCTGTAACCGACTCTCGATTGCATCAAGAGACGGGTTGTAGCAATACAGGTAAATTTAAGCAACTTACATTTTGTAACTTAGTTTTTTTTTTTTTTAATCTGTATTAACATTCCATCATTGCAGAGGTGACAGATCAAAATTTCGTTGATGACACAACGTGCAGCAGAAAAAGGACAAGAACTTCAAAAGTCACTCACTCAGACAATGATCAGGTAACTTGCAAAACTGATTTATATAAAAAAAAAAGTTGCTACTTCTATATTTTTTGAATTCATATTGTTGGCCAGTGGCTCATTTAGAATCTGTTTACATTCAGGTTGTTCCCCTTTGCAATTCTGATGCAACTGCAATCCCGGATAGTTATGTTTCTTCAAAAAAGAACACAAGATGAGGTGTTCCAGGATTGAGATGACCGTTTATATGTTCTTAACGTGGGGTTATAAAGTGTTGACCCATATTAGTCTGTTAAAGATTTTGTAATGCAGAAATTGGATGTGAGTTCCAGTCTCTTAAAAGAATTAAAGATGTAGATTATATGATAATGAGAAGGTGAATGAAAATTTCAAGACATGATGTTCTCTTCGGACTTGGAAAATCAAGATAGGTTGATCATCGATTCGTTCACTCTTTTTTTTTTTTTTTTCAAGACATGATGTCCACTCTTGTTGGTAGTTCATTCGTTCATTAATTAGTTTGTTGTTAGATTGATATATATGCTATCCCAGCTTGTTAGTTAAATAAATGACTCGGAAAACTGTAGCTCGTGTTACTGTTTGGTCAATTGGTGATTAGCTAGACATAACAAGGGTATGTATGTATGTGTGTACGTTTTTAAGGTCAAGGTCACCTAGAGGCAAAAGTAAGGTTGGGTATCAATTTTTTATATACATATATGGAAAAATGATTCTTTTTATCTGTTGACTGTTGAGCATGCTTCTTTGTTTTTTAACGGCGATCTACATACTCCACATGGAAATGTACATAACGGCGATCTACATACTCCACGTGGAAATGTATCTAAGATTCATCCAACCTATTTATCAATTGGAAGGAACATTGGGCCGGCGTTTTCAAAACACAATAATCTAAAAATCAGATTCAAAACGCAATCCCAAACACCCTTTAAATGTGTGCGCATTTGATCTCAATGTGCGGTGCGTGCACACATATAAGTAATGATATACATGCTTTATTCATGACTCAAAAATTATGTTTTAGTTTATCAAATTAAATATATTCTCATGTTCTTTAATTTTTTTAATGGCAGAGAATAATTTTTTGTTACAATTTAGAAAGGTTCTAGTAAGAAAGTGGAAACTAATCATACACTACACTCAAGACCAACTTACACTAGAAAGCTACAAAATTACACACAACTTAACATACTCGTCTTATTTTTATTCATAGAAAGTTTTCACCTTGTTTATAGCCATGAGGTGTACTTTAAATATTTGGGACGTTAAAGGTGACATGACATGTTATTTGATGTTATACACCACTCCCTTCTTGTGTTAAGATGAGTTAAAGGGGTTATATGTTAACAAGTAGGGCTGGCATATCGTGTCAGACATGACCTGTTAAGACACGATAAGATAAGAACTTAATTATAAACATTAATTCTAAAAACATATCCACAAACCAATGAATGAAAGACTGAGCGGCGTCGGGGTTGAGAAGGAGGACGAGTGACGAAGGACAGTTGATGAGTGACAACGGACGGGGACAGCGGACGGGTAACGAGGACGGTGAAATTGAGAAGGAAGAGGAGAGATGACTGCGTGGTGTATATGTTCATACTTTGTGATTTGAAAATTGAAAATTATGGTTCCTTGATCTTTAATCCGCATATGTATAAGGTATACCCACACCCCTTATATAATTTTTTTAAATAAAATTATTAACGTGTCTTAATAGGTGCTTAACATGTTAACAAGTCTTTAACCTGTTTAAGACACGAAACCTGCTAAGGTTGTGTAGGTTCGTGTCGTGTTATTGTGTTCGTGTTGAAATTGTCAGCGCTATTAACAAGGTATTAAGCTATTTAATCATTATTGTTTCCTTTTGTTAAGATATTTAATTATTATTGTTTCCTTTACGTTTTGATTTAACCGCAATGCTCATATATGTTACATTGCGTTGAATCAAATAAGTCAAAACACGAGTTTTCACATGGTTAACACATGACGTAACGCTTGAACTAATCCATTCGATATATGCAACGAGTCCGCACCTCCGCGGTACATCACCCATGGGTCATATTACTTTTATCTCAATTATACATAACTATATTCTATCGTGCACAAAATGACCTTTCATTAATATTATTATTAATATTTGTTTTTGGCAATTTCAAGTTGCATCAAAATGGATGCAAATGTATGTTGTGTATAAATTATAAAAGTCGTAAATTAGATGGAGAGCCTGCTTTCATTCCCATCCCATGCATTCTCTACAAACCGAACAAAATACACACGAATCCTCCCTTAATTCATGCCTTCATTTTAATTGGACATCACATATGATGATGATGCATGCCATGGTACCGGAGTTTGATATTAGTATTCGATCAGATTGTGTTCATGAAGTCGTTGAAATTAGCTTATAGGTAAAACTTAATTTATTGGAACACATTAATATTTATCAAAATCAATTATTTTTTTACAGATTTGGTGTTACAAAAGAAACTATATATATGCGTGTTGTTTTTTGTTTTTTGTTTTTTTGGAAGAAACAGTTAGGACTTAGGTAAATCGTGTAGGTTTGTGTCATGTTATCGTGTTCGTGTCTGAATTGTCAGCCCTACAAATAACAAACCATGTTTTGTGCTTGCAATGGTTTTTGTTATTGACTGCCTTTCTTTTTCTAGATTTACCGCTATGATGATCTTACAGTTTCTGTTTATTTACACTTTCAGTGTTGATATTTGCTCTAATGGCATCGTTAGTGTCAAGTTCAAGGGCGGTCAGGCCCTTGTTTATGTGCAAGAATGGTAGTAGACAGCTAATCAAATGTTTAAGTAACAAACTTAAACCAGAAAGTCTTGTTCACAATCGATTCTTTAGAAGCGTTGCACATGTCGAAGCTTTTTCCCCTTCATGTCAACCAGTTGGTGGTAGTCATGAGATCGCTTCCGTGTGCTTGCAGAATACACATTTCAGTAGTTTTGTTCAAAGGAGAGGATTTCTGGGCTGGGGTGGTGATGGAGATCAAGAGAGTACACGCGTATCAAAAGTTCACGAAGAGCAGCGTATTTTGGGGTAATATTAACTATTTTCTATTAAGATTAGATTGTTGTTATTGTTATTGTTATTGTTATTGTTATTTGCACGATGCTAACGGTTCTGTTTTATTAGGTATTCCCCTGAACAGATGTATGCAGTGGTTGCCGCTGTTGACATGTATCAGGATTTTCTTCCTTGGTGTAGACGATCCGACATAGTTACACGCCATTCTGATGGTTCTCTCGACGCTGAGCTGGAAATCGGTTTTAAATTTCTTGTTGAAAGCTATGTATCTCATGTCAAATTGATCAAACCCAAACTGATAAAAGTAACAGATTTTCATTATATTTATTTTTCTTTTTAAGATTGTAATATGTTTCTAAAGTCTTGTTACATTTGTTCAGACAACTTCATCACAAAGTAACCTGTTTGATCATTTAATAAACATCTGGGAGTTCCATCCAGGACCTGCTCCAGGGACGTGTGACCTTCGCTTTCATGTGGATTTCAAGTTCCGGTCACCATTTTATTCGCAGGTAACTAGTTAACTTGTAAACGTCATATGACCCTTTTTTTTATTTACAGAGATGTAACTTAGTTTTGTGTGTGATGTATACAGATGGCATCCGTGTTCTTTAAGGAGGTGTCTTCTCGACTGGTTGGTTCATTCTGTGATCGTTGTCGTTTAATATATGGGCCAGGGGTTTCGGTTATTGAACTAAGGAGATGAAAAATGACCCGGTAAATATATCATCATCATCATCATACTCAGTAAATCCCACCAATCATTGTACTGCTTTGTCTTGTTAGTTTATGTAAATATGGCAGCACTAACAGTTTTTTTCCTGTCAAATATCAGAATTAGAATGTATGCTCGGATTTTTAATTATATCGGCCAGTTTCAAAGCTGGTGCATCATTGACTCCATCTGTAGTTATTGCAAATCTACATTTATTTTAAGCAGCCTCACTATTTCTTGTTTGTGTAGTGGTTCAGCCCTGGAAAACAGAAGTCCACCTTTGTACGCCAAGTAGCCTTTTTGATCATGATGTTCCATAAATTCGCTTCTAGTTAAGCTTATTGAACTGATATCTTCGTGTTGTCCAAACACTACTATTAAACAATAAACTTCTTTCTGCTGTGTTCTTGTTATCTCCGGTTTTTACAGTAACTTGAATTCCAGTTGCTGTGTTGTGTTCTTGTTATCTACGGGTTATGTAATTCGGAAGAGGAGAGCCTAGAGCATGTTTTCACAGCTTGCGGATTCACTTTGGGAGTTTGGTCGATGATCGGTAGTTGGTGCAAAATTTGTCCGATATTTGCTATGGATTTCAGCGATATTCTAAACTTCCATGATACAACCGCTAGTTCCAAAGGGGTGAAAAGGATAATCAAGGGGATAGTTATGACCACTTGTTGGGCGATTTGAAGGGCTCGGAATAATAAGGTATTTGAAAGGGGTACTCCTAAGGTTTGTGAAGTGGTGGCAAATATTAAGTCGTTTTTCTTATGGCTTAGGAGTCGGTCAAAGTTTAGATCCCTTCAATGGAAGGACTGGGTTGTTTATCCATTGTATATTTTGTAATGGCTTGTCTTGGGGGTCCTTGATTTGAGGGCGCGTTAGTTTTAATGAAGTTTACGGTTCAAAAAAAAAAGTTGGTCTATTATTTGAAATGGGTAATTGGGTCATATTATCATAACCATAAAATCAATACCAAAAAAAATGAACACCACCACAGTGTATCATGACAGTAGAAATTTTAGCATTCTTATGTATGATCCTGATCAGTTCTTGGTTTATTTGTTCTCGAATTGTAGTTCTCGATACTGTTGTTCTCAGTTTGGATCTCAGATTTGGCATTCTCAAATTGTAGTTCTCGGATTTTTAATTCACTCACAAGTTCATGGATTTTCAACTAGTTTTCAAGTTTACTTTCATGTTCTCGGATTCTTATTTTCAAGTTCTTGGATTCTGGAATTCTTGTGCTCTAGGCTTTGGATTGTTTTCGAACTCATGACTAGTGCTCGGATCTTAAGTCGTGTTCTCGGTTTCTAGTTCGAGTTCTCTGAATTTTCTTATAAAATTCAGTTTTCGAAAAATAGTTTTCAAGTGTGGGTTATCAAACTTGTTCTCGAATTAATTATTTAGTTTTCCGAAAAGGGAATTATTTTCAAAAGGTGTCATAAACGAATAACATTCAGCCACCAAAAACCATAACATAAATTTTTAAAGAACGCTACCAACACTCAAATAATCGTCTTCAGATAAACGAATAACATTCACCATTTCAACTTCAAATCAAGAAAACAGCCTGCTTCCTATAATCTTTTAACACTGAAAATGTTCCCAAAATATTTCCCTTTTTTCTTTTGGTCTTTATGCAAAACCACCACACATTCTAGATGCCCTTAATTTTCTAAGGTTCATTTTCTCTGTAACTTATCCCGCAAGTGGTTTTCTTCCATATATTTTATTGAACATTAATGTTAGCAGGGTTATTACATTGCAAGTGCAACATCAGTATCTGAGTCATAGGTGATGCGTCTCTGTATCACTATACTATTAGTGCCAACATGGTTTTAGAATGCTTCTTGTTGTGCCAATGTGTCTTGAACGAGTTACCTCTCGTTGCAGTTTTTTTTATGTTGCATTATTGCATTACATAGCAACAGTTAAGAGTTGGTTACTCTTACAAGTGATACAAATTACATTATTTATAACAGGTCACATTGTTTTTACATTGTAATCGTAATCATGTTAAACTTTTCAGTGACTTGGCCATGGCACATGGGACTAGTTAAAAAATGTAAAAGTAAAAGTGCAAACCAATTTAAGGTTTCTATTAATGCTCATATATGATCTGTGAATTAATTACCCAGCATTATGCAGGGTAATTAAAGGTTAGAAGCTTCAAAAGAAATTCTCCTACATTGTTCACAAAGAAACAAATCAATTTATGATTTTAAATAGGTTTCAATACAAGGATTGAGAAATAACATCAGACTATTGGCATTTTGCATAATCTTACAAGGCGGGTCAGGTTGCGTCTGATAATGGGTCAAATCACATTCGGGTCAGAATGGCCCAATTTAAAACAAGTTCAATATGGTTTGGGTCAGAACGGCCCAATTTAAAACAGGTTCAATATGGTTTGGGTCAAAATGGGTTCTAACCAAAATAAGTTCGGGTCAAAACTAGTCACTTTAAAAAAATCATAATTAGTCAAAATCATCAATCAAAAACCATATCCAAACACTATGTTTCACATTTTAAGAAGCCTATTTATTAACTACATAGATGGAAACTGAGCAGAAAACAAGTATTTAGGATTTTAGTCAACTGGATACAGATTCATCACCTCTGGGTGGGTTGTTCTGACCCTGAGCCAGCAGCTTGCGATGTAAGCGGTGTTGTGCTTGTGGATCCACCTTCAGCCAGTGATGGCACCCCATACCTGTCGTCAACTTCAAGTAGCACCAAACAATGAACAGTTCCATCAGAAAGCCCTGATGCAAACTGATTCGCATTATGTTGATGAGCAGCAATCACCAGGCTCTGATTACTGCTTCTGTTCAATTTGGTTCATTCTGGAAAATTAAAAATTGAACCTTTTAAACAACAATTTGACTAGCCTACTTTTGTTAAATTAGGTTCAAAGACATGATGATCGAAATAAAAACTATGAAAAACTTCCAGACTAAATTTTTCTGAAATAATTCAATTTTTTAAAAATCAAAATTACCTGTTCAGAAAATGTTGATCGATTCCATGTGACAAATGAACCGTCGATGGCTTCTGATCATCCAAAAATGATCAAATGTACTGCCTTTTCTTCTTCTACTACACTTTTTCATCAATTCTCAGGAACAATTAGTCACCCTCAAACTTGAAAGTGAACTGGAAATAATAACCACCCTCATACTCCATATTTTCTCACGTTGGATGATCCATTTCTGACCTGTGACCCGCTAACCTGTTGCATTTTGCGAAAGGAATGAAAAATATTAGAAAGGTGCTCAGAAGGGAGTCTCTATTCGTATCTATTTCTTCCTAATACATATCGTCAGCCAACTAACTGATTTGCTGACAGGGATGACATGACTTATAAAAATAGAGTCATTTTAAAAAGTATTTGTTTACTTACGATATCAATCTTTTGAGTTTAGCATTTATACCAAGTTATTCGTGATACAGACCTGTCTTCTCTAACAGCAGCCACAGCCATGTCAGAAAGTGACTGTGACAGGGAACAAAGTGAGTAACAGATATCAATCCTTTACAACCTGTGCACCGATTAATTTAAAAAATCAACAGATTAATATCATAAAGTGACTGTGACAGGGAACAAAGTGAGTAACAGATTTTGGTGAGTGCTGGGTCAGCCTTTTGTCCAGAAAACTTTAAAAAAATAATTGGACAAAGAATCATAAAATTATGTTGTCACTTTCAACAATAATATAAAGTTGTTAACCAACATTTTTGACCCATTTCTTTTTAAACTTTTTGTCCAAAATTTATGATCACTTTCATATAACTAGTGACATATTATATCAAAAACTACATTATGGTTGAGTTTCAACCGCCCAACCATTTTAGTATATGGCTCAAAAAAAAAAAAAAAAAAAAACCCTCAGTGCCAGCAATGCCCATATGACAATTCCAATATCAGCCAATTTCAAAGCTGCTGCATCATTGACTCCATCTCCACTCACAGAAATGAACTGATATCTTCATGTTGTCCAAACACTCCTATTTCATGACAAATTACTTCTGCTGTGTTCTTGTTATCTCCGGTTATGACAATAACTTGATTCTTGCTGCTATGCGGTGTTCAACGGCTTGACGAACTTCCTGATGAGGAGGTCCTTAAAAGATAAAATCAAATTAAGAATTTAGTGTATTAGTATGATGCTAGTACAAGAACATATTTAAGTGTATAAGATTTTCCACAACAGACCCAAAAAACAACTGCGTGTGGGAACTCCTTTTCAACAAATTTTCAAGTGCGCCCTGTAAAAGTTAACATATACTTCATGAATACAACCATGGATCCCAAACAGTTGACTGTTACATATGTATCTTTGATATTGAACAACGAACATTCTTCTACTACCTGCCTCTGTTTAATCTGGTTCATTGTGGAAGATTAAAAATTCAATCTTTCAAAGACAAGATGATTGCGCACACACACACACACAAAAAAAAGCAATGAAAAACGTTAAGACTAAAAATTAAATCTTTCAAATACAAGTAGACTTGGTTCTGACAATGGATCAAGAATTCCATCTTTCAAATACAAGTTGATTTTGTTCTGCTTGACGGAACCAAATTCTATCTTTCAAAAGAAATCAAAGTCAAAGGAGACTATGAAATCCTCAATATTTGGAAAACCATAATTACCTGTGTCTAAGAAATTGTGGACCAATTCTGACATCGGTGGCTTCTTCTGTGACAACTAAACTGTCGATGGTTTCTGATCATCCAAAAACGAAATCAATTGATGGCGTTGGAAGATATTGTGATGCTGATCAATCTAATTTTAAACGCAGTGCAGGGATTTATGAGAAGATCGACTGATGCTTTCATTTTCTGCCTATACACTTTTTTTCAGTTCTGGAGAACAATGAGACACATTAGCTTTAAAATTCAAAAACTTGATATAGATAACTTCCCATGTGACTTTTAAAGCTTAAACACATATAAAAGTTGATCAATTGGGATTGTTGTTTACCAATTTGGGTAGATAAGTAAGTCATCAAATCAACACTTTGAGTCGGTTTAGCAGAATTAACCCAGCAGCCTGCTTGTTGATTCATTTTCAGCTCCTAACAATGAACAGTTCCATGTGAAATCCCTAATGCAAATTGATTCGGTTCCAGTGGTTGAGCAGCAATCACCATCGTGCGCACATACATAATACTGTAAGGAAACATGAGTTTTAATATGACTAAAATTCAGTCTGATTGTAAAAATATCAGTTTGATTAACTGTGGAAATACAAGATGATTTGGTTGTGTCGAATGGGGAAAAAGTAAAAAATTAATATTAATAATATGAAAATTACCTGTCCAGAAAATGTAGATGGATTCAGATATATTAAAGGCTTCTGCTGTGACAACTGAACCATAACAATAATTAAAACAGAGTTAAACAAACAGTTGGTGTATAATTTGTTACTTTTTTTAATAAATTAATAAGTTATTTTGACAATATATTTTGTCAAATTGGTAATCCTTGCTCATAGATAACTGACCAGTAACAATATTCTATTCCCACCTCCTCTGTAACCCATGCTCCTATCATGTTCTTATTATAGGCAAAAGAACAAATCACCACTTTGAGTTGGTTTTAGCAAAATTAACCTACCAGTTAGCTTTAAAATTAACCAAGCTGACTTTTTATTACTTCAAATACAATAATAAAAATTGATAAATTGAAATTATTGTTTACCAATTTGGGTAGATAACTAAGTCATCAAATCAGCACTTTGAGTCGGTGTTAGCAAAATTAACCCAGCAGGCTGCGATGTAGCCTTAATGCAAGCTGATTGGGTTCTTGTGGATGAGCAGCAATCACCATGAGCATATTACTGTTATGACAAATATACAATCTGATGAACATGCTTCTGTTCAATTTGGTTCATTCAGGAAGATTATATATTCTATCAGAATTGATTAACTGTGAAATACAAGATGATTTGGTTCTATAAACTGAAAATTACCTGTCTAGAAAATGTAGATGGATTCAAGGCTTCTTCTGTGACAACTGAACTGTTGATGGCTTTTTGATTCGAAAGGAGTTGGCAGATATTTATTTATTTTTAGATTATTATTATTATTATTATTATTTTTATCCCCAAACTGTAATCGATTGATCAAATTATCAGAACTTGAGGGATTTTGGAGATGAGGGGCCAGTACTTGCCTTTTCTACTTTCACTACACTTTTCTTCCAATTCTTCAGACTCCTAAACATGAGAGTGAAGGAAGTAGTGTCTCTGGCAGATCTCTAAGCTTTGGGCAATTGTAAATTAAAAGTTGCTGAAGGCAGGTGAGATGTTGCATGCTCTCTGAAACTAATTCCAACTCCTCAAAACCCATTATATGTAGTGAAGTTAGAGATGACGGAAGAATAAAAGATGATATATCTTCTTCTTCTCCTCCCTTTGCTGAAAATGAAACCAATCGGTCTGAATTTTCACCACGTAACGACAGTTTAACAAGTGAGGATGGGAAATTTTGCAGCCCCCACTCTGAAACAGGTTTCTGATATAGTCTAATAGCTGAGTCAATAAAAGTCAATGTAATAGTCAATGTAATAGTCAATGTAGTAGTTAGTTAAATGTTAGTTCAAAGATAGAGTTTTGGCGGGAAAGTTAGTTAAGTGAAATATGGTTAAATAGGAGAAGTCTGCATGTTGTTATTCATTCCGTATCAATAATAATAATCTCCTTTCTCTCTAATCTCATCTATCTCTCTATCATAACTGCCATAACTAACTAACTTCCATAGCTTCTTCTTCCTTCCGAAGCTATCAAGTGTTAGTGTGTTTGTCCATTGATTACAATCACAAGCACAGTCTACATCATTGGTATCAGAGCCATTCCTGGCCTCTACCTGTGATTTTCCATTCTTTTCTTTCTGAAACCGTTAACCACCATTACCGACTTCCATTAACAACTTTTTCTGAGCTTTCATAATAATAATAATAATAGTATTACTATCAAATTACATATCTCCTTTTCAATAATAATAATAATAATAATAATAATAATAATAATAATAATAATAATAATAATAATAATAATAATAATAATAATAATAATAATTCACTACAAATTCATAACCATGACAAAAAGAACTGATTCTCTCAAGATTACAAACGGATCATCCGGGGACAGCAATTCTAATGAAGATGACTTGAGTCAAGAACTTCAAAAGCAATTGAAAGAATGTTTAGAGCAGTCTATAAATGACATCAGAAGAGAGCAGGCTTCATCCATGAATGTCATGAGGGAAGCAATCAAACAATTGTCTGATTCTGTACACAATCAGGCAAATAAGAGCAAAAAAGTAATTAATCTTGATGAATCAACTTCTTCTCAGAATTATTCTTCAAGGTTAACCAAGATCGATTTTCCACGGTTCAATGGGGAGGGATTATCTGCTTGGCTGTACAGAACTGAACAGTTCTTTATGCTGGATAATGCGAATGATGAGACTAAGGTCAGATTGGCTTCTATTCATTTTGAAGAGCGAGCATTACAGTGGTTCCAGAATTTAGTTAAGCAGAATGGAGGATTACCTACTTGGCAAGAGTTGAAGGATGCTTTTGAAGTAAGGTTTGGGAATCTCTTTGATGATCCTATGTCAGAATTAAAGAATTTGAAGCAGGTGGGAAGTGCAAAGGATTATCATGATACCTTTGATGCCATCATAAGTAAGTTGAATTTACCTGCAGACTATGCATTGAGTTGTTTTCTGGCTGGGTTAGATGATGAAATAGAATTACATGTGAGGATGTTTCATCCAAAGACCATACAGGAGGCTTATTCTTTAGTTAAACTTCAAGAAGCCTCCCAAAAGGCTAAAAAAACTAAATGGGGAACAAGAACTGGGTTGGGAAATTTTAACAAGGGCCTTTTACCTACACCAAAACCTGTTAATGACCAAAAAGTGATAACCAAACCATTTGTGGCAAAGAAAACATTGACATCTGAAGAATATGAGGATAGAAGAGCTAAGGGTCTTTGTTATTTTTGTGATGAAAAATTCAGTAGAGGACATAACTGTAGGGGTAAGAAACCTCAGTTGTATCACATTGAGATGGAGGTGATAGAAGATGATGAGGAGGAATTTATAGGAATTGAGGCTGAGGAAGAGATGGAGTTGGCACAGATTTCAGTAAATGCCTTAGAGGGTAACAATTGTTACCAAACTCTAAGAGTTTC
Organism: Ambrosia trifida; assembly: GCA_028751855.1. Lineage (NCBI taxonomy): Eukaryota > Viridiplantae > Streptophyta > Magnoliopsida > Asterales > Asteraceae > Ambrosia > Ambrosia trifida. The sequence goes on along the minus strand of CM054124.1, from coordinate 106,751,092 downwards.
TGGCCACTTCATGAGATTTATTTTGCAGATCCTTATGGATACAGGAAGTTCTCATAACTTCATAGATGCTGCATTGGTGGAGAAATTGGGTTGTGTCACTACCATTAGGGCTCCTATGTTAATTAAAGTGGCTAATGGTAAACAAGAAGTTTGTACAAAGATGATATTGAATTTTAGGTGGAAGATGCAAGGATTAGAGTTTGTGACTGATGTTTTTGTGATGCCTTTAGGGGGGTGTGATCTAGTTTTGGGAGTTCAATGGTTTTCCACATTGGGAACCATACAAATGAACTACCAAACTAAGACCATTGAGTTTAAGTACCATGGTCAGAAGGTGGTTTTAAGAGGTAGTCAAAGACAGAAGATATCTACCATGGAAAAAGGAAATTTGCAGAAGGCTACTTTTCAAAGGGCAGAATTGTCCATGATTCAAGTTTGTGCCATTCAAGGAGTGGAAACTCCTACTTCAGTAGTTTTGAAAGAACAAGATGATGAAGTTCCTCATGATTTGCAACAAGTTTTAACAAAGTATGATGATGTGTTTTGTGATCTACAAGGGTTACCACCCTTAAGAGAGCATTTTGATCATAAAATTCCATTAAAAACTGGAACAGATGGCATAAACCTTAAGCCTTATAGGTATCCTTTGTTGCAAAAGGATGTCATTGAACAAATGACTTCTGAATTACTGGATCAAGGGATAATCAGGCACAGCAACAGCTCTTTTGCTTCTCCAGTGGTCTTGGTTAAAAAGAAAGATGGAAACTGGAGGATGTGCATTGATTATAGAAAGCTAAATCAAGCTACAATTCCAGATAGATTCCCTATTCCCTTGGTTGAAGAATTGATGGATGAGTTGTATGGCACAAGGTATTTTTCTAAGCTGGATCTTAAATCTGGATATTATCAAATTAGGATGCATCCTGATGATATCAACAAAACAGCTTTTAAGACTCATAGTGGCCATTTTGAATTTTTAGTTATGCCTTTTGGCTTAACTAATGCACCCTCTACTTTTCAGAGTTTAATGAACCATGTATTTAGAAATCATCTAAGGAAGTTTGTACTAGTCTTCTTTGATGATATTCTAGTATATAGTCCAAGCTGGACAGTTCATTTACAACATTTGGAATTGGTTTTACAATTGTTGAGGAAGCATAGTCTGGTAGCTAAGAAGAGTAAATGAGTTTTTGGTGCCAAAGAATTGGAGTATTTAGGCCATATCATTTCAGAAGAGGGTGTAGCAACAGATCCAGTTAAAGTGCAGGCTATTCAGAAATGGCAGTTTCCAAAGAATGCCAAGGAATTGAGGGGGTTCTTGGGCCTTACAGGCTACTATAGAAGATTTGTGAAAGATTATGGTAAGATTGCTAGACCTTTAACCCAGCTACTCAAGAAAGATTCTTTTTTATGTACAGATGAAGCAGCAGAAGCTTTTAACACATTAAAGACAGCAATGATGCAACCTCCTGTATTAGCCTTGCCAGATTTCAATGAGCCTTTTGTCATTGAAACTGATGCTTCTGGGCAAGGAATAGGGGCTGTTTTAATGCAAAAGGGCCATCCCATTGCCTTTATCAGTAAGTCTTTATCCCAAAGAAACTTGTCTCTTTCAACCTATGAGAGAGAACGCTTGGCCATTATTCATGCTGTACAAAAATGGCAACCTTATTTGGTTAGTAAACCTTTTGTTATCAAGATTGATCAGCAAAGTCTTAAACATTTACTTGAAAACAAAGTGGCCACTCCTTTTCAACAAAAATGGTTATCTAAACTGATGGGACTTCAGTATGAAATCATCTATAAGAAGGGTGTGGATAATAAGGTTGCTGATGCCCTTTCCAGGGTAACTCATGGTGAACTGTTACAATTGGCTGGAAACTGATCTATTGCAACAAATAAAAGACTCTTGGTTTCAAGATTCTCAGTTGCAGGCTTTGATTCATCAGCTACAGCAAGATCCATCTTCCCATCCTTCATATACTTGGTCTAATAATGAACTAAGAAGGAAAGGCAAATTAGTGGTGGGAAATGTTTCTGAGTTGAGAAAGACTATCTTACAGTGGCTACATGATTCTCAAGGAGGGCACTCAGGTATTCAAGCTACCCTGAAAAGAATAAAAAGGTTGTTCTATTGGTCCAGGATGAAGAATGAAGTTACTAGTTACATTCGGCATTGTTTAGTCTGTCAACAATGTAAAACTGAAACTGTGGCATATCCTGGCCTACCTCAACCTTTACCAATACCACAAGGGGTTTGGGAGGATATTGCAATGGATTTTATTGAAGGGTTACCAAGATCTAATGGCAAAAATGCTATATGGGTCATTGTAGATAGTCTAAGTAAAGGGGGACATTTCATTGCTTTAGCACATCCTTTTACAGCAGTTGAAGTGGCTCAGCTTTATCTTGATCATGTTTATAGGCTGCATGGTAATCCTAAGTCCATTGTTTCTGATAGGGACAAGGTTTTTACTAGCAATTTTTGGAGAGAATTGATGGCATTGCAGGGTGTTCAGCAGTTGATGTCAAGTTCATATCATCCACAAACAGATGGTCAATTAGAAGTTCTTAATAGGTGTTTAGAAAATTATCTCAGAAGTATGTGTTTTCAGCAGCCAACAGATTGGAGCAAATGGCTGCCACTAGCTGAATACTGGTACAATACAAACTATCATACTGCTACCAAAGCTACTCCCTTTGAAATCATCTATGGGCAACCTCCTGCAGTACATATTCCTTACTTGCCAAGAGAAAGTAATGTTGAAGTGGTTGATAGAAGTTTGACTGCTAGGGAAAATGTCATTCAGCTTTTAAAACATAATTTGCATGTGGCTCAGAATCGTATGAAACAATTAGCTGATGCTCATAGGACTGAAAGAAATTTTGATGAAGGTCAATGGGTATTTTTGAAATTACAAGCTTATAGGCAATCTTCTGTTCAAGAAAGACCAAATCCAAAACTTGCAGCTAAGTTCTTTGGTCCATTTCAAATCATTGCTAAAGTGGGTTCTGTAGCTTATACCCTGGACTTGCCACATTATGTTCAAATCCATCCCACTGTCCATGTTTCTCAGTTAAAAAAATATGTGGGTCCTGTTCCTCCTGAGAACACTCCAAATTATACTGCTGCAGGACCTTCAAGGATTCCAGTTGCTGTGTTGGACACTAGAATGGTGAAAAAACGAAATAAGATGTCCATTATGTGGTTGGTTCAGTGGAGTGACACTGATCCAGTGGATGCTGTTTGGGAGGATGCTAATAAGATCACTCAAGCTTTTCCATCATTTGATCCTTGGGGTCAAGGATCATCTTAAGGAGGGGGTATTGATATAGTCTAATAGCTGAGTCAATAAAAGTCAATGTAATAGTCAATGTAGTAGTTAGTTAAATGTTAGTTCAAAGATAGAGTTTTGGCGGGAAAGTTAGTTAAGTGAAATATGGTTAAATAGGAGAAGTCTGTATGTTGTTATTCATTCAGTATCAATAATAATAATCTCCTTTCTCTCTAATCTCATCTATCTCTCTATCATAACTGCCATAACTAACTAACTTCCATAGCTTCTTCTTCCTTCCGAAGCTATCAAGTGTTAGTGTGTTTGTCCATTGATTACAATCACAAGCACAGTCTACATCACTTTAACTCTCCTATTACTAAGGAACTTAAATTAGGAGGCCATGAACCACCGGGAAAAGGGAAATCTAGACTTGGACAAGAACGTATCTTCATTTCTTCCATAAATGTGAGATTTTGTAATTGCTCATGAGGAAATGACTTCAGATTCTTGCAATCACTGATTTCAAGGTATCTCAAGCAAAGAAATATTGGAATAAAACCATAACCATTGTCCGGAATGGATTCTATGTTGTTGTAGTTGAGAAGCCAAGTTTCATCCATATTATCACAACCATCAATTGTAAGAGACATCAAAGAGGATTGGAGGTTGTCCATTGTTGGGAAGGGCAATGATGTAAGTAAAGGGCAACCATATATAGACAACTTCTTAATGTTATTTTGACAATAGTAACTCTCTAGTTTTACACAATTTCCTATTGTCACTTCTGTAGTAGATTCCATCCCCATCTTCAAGTGCTCTTATGACATCCGTCACTTTTCCTTATTTTATTTTGTATATAATAATAATAATAAATAATAATAATAATAATAATAATAATAATAATAATAAACACCAAATCTTTAAACCATACATGTTAAACCATAACCAAACCCACCTCTTGAAAACCCAAGACCAACCCAACCTTCCCTTTCTATATCTGAGCCCAATAACACAGCAGCCCAAGAAGCAGGCCCATCTCCCCTCACCTCCCCTCAGGTAAAAAGAAAAAAGAAAACAACGCTCCTGCCGGGACTCGAACCCGCGCAGTGAGCCGGGTCAGACACAAGACTCACGCCAACAACCACTGAGCTACGGCTCATGTCTTGCTACCATTCCAATTCAAATTATATATAAGGCCTTTCAAAAAAAAGGGGAACGTATTTGTTGCTTTTGTTCGTTGCTGTTTCAGTAGTCAACCACCATGATTCACTCTTGTTTGACTCTGAATTGGCCCTATGAATGGAAACAAACTCACGAAATTAATCTAGATTACTAATCAAATAACTATTACGCGTCTACCTCAACCATATCAACGCTAATCTTCCAAAGATAAGGATTATTACGCGTTCATAGTTATACCCGGTCAATACTTACCAAATCAACGATCCGAGCCTCAACACTATAAATTGAACGTCATAATCCCTTCACAACTCGCCGATAATCCAACCCCTGTTCTCATTTCTGTTAATTCTTCATAATAATCAAGAAATAGCTCGTGTTTGACTTTTTCTTTGACCAAGCATCAATCACGATTTCGTATCTTGTAAGTTTCGTTTTCTTGGTGGGTTTTGTTAATCGGATATACACGAGCAATAGCCCCAACATTACAGGGGCTATTGCTTGTTAAATCTGCAAATTGATAAACCTAGGGCTCGATTTCTTTGAATTGGGGAAGAACACAATCGCTACTTGTGTATATAATTATTTCAAAACTGAATTCAACACCAATTGACCAACAGATCAGTTGGTTGGCCCCTTCCCACAAAAACTCTGAACCGGCCAAGGGTCAAGGTTCGAGTCCCATCATAAGCAATTTATTTTTTTGTGTGTTATTCCTTTATACTTATATTTTCTTAATTCTTTTAAAAAATCGTTTTAAAATACTAAAACTATTTTATAAATTCTACAAAATTTATTTTATGATATTCCAATGATAAACTTTGCTGTCCAACTTTTAGTTTTTCAAAAATCATTTATTTAATATACATAATAAATATTACAAGCTTATTCAATTAAAATTATAAAATTCTATAAAAACATCAAAACGACTTTGTAAAATTCCACAAAAATTATTCTAAGTTTATAAACCAATAAGCATTTCTGAAATGATTTTTATTTCAGATAAATCGTTTATTTACTATTTTAATCAATTTTTGTTAGTTTTAATCATAAATAAATCATAATAAATTCATTTTTCAATATTTTTGTACCAAAATTTTACATAAATTATTTCTATTCATTTGGAACAGAAATACAATTTTTAATTCAGAAATTCTTTAATTTTTAATATTTTTAGATATTAAAGTCATATTTTGACAATTTGAAATAAATAGATTAAATATTCTATTTTCAAGAAAATAATTTTATAAAAATTATTTTCATACTAAAAACTTTATATTGTGACCACCTTTAACTTAAAATTACAAAAAGACTTTTATTCATTTATTTATTAAATTTCTTATATTTAATAAACAATTTGATTATTAATCAAATAAATACTTATCCCCAATTCGAAGCCCTAGAATATACTTGTAGACTAAATAGACTTAGACTTATTTGTTACTTTATACATAGGGTGACACTTGACAAACGTTGGATTACACTTATTCAATTTCATAGGACTTAACACCTTGCTAAGGTGAGTATTACTTATCCCCTTTTTCGCTTTTACAACTTTTGGGGTGATTCATGCACAAGTATACAAAACCTTCATATTCATTTACACATACATTTTTATTCATTTACAATTCATATACGTGTCTTGATTATCTTTGTGCTTATGTTTGAACATGAACGTAGCTTACATACAAAATCATACATCTAGACATAACTTATGTTATGGTGCTCTTTACACATAGACGTAACTTATGTTACGGTGCTCATTTAGACATAACTTTGTGTTATGGTGCTCTTTTAGACTCACACGTGTTGAGGTGCTCATTATCAATTTCATTGTGCAACTTTACATTTGATCTTTGTCTTGTTTGGTTACTTGCGTGTTTACATAATGCCTTGGTGATGCTAGACACATGAATTGTACTACTTTTCAAACTTATACTATATGTACAAAACTAAGTAGTACTCACCAACATCATATGTTGACAAAATTATTTTCGTGCATGTTTCAGGATAAGCTGCTTGACGCTTCACATAGGACTTTGGAGTTAGATTAAATCAATCAATTATCTTTATTTTTGTTGTATTGTATTTAATTTCACATGTTGTAAAACAATATTCAATAATCATATATTTACATTTTAGTACCATGAGCTTTTGAACAATCGTCACTACGTGGCACCTCGATGATTCCGCCATCGGTTGGGGTGTTACAGCTCTTTCCAACATCTCAATGACACCAAACTTGCACACTCTTTTATTTCAAATTTCTCGATACAATTTGGACCGTTGTAACTCTCCAGTTTCGGGCAATAAATTATGGACATTTGATGAAGACAAGGAAATGCTCCAGCTATGTCACCATTACTAGTTGACCATTCCTCCCAACTATACATATTTTTAAATTTCAAAACTTTAAGTGATGGAAATGCAACACCATGCGAAGAATTAGATGGTCCAAGTAACTCCAAATCCAGTTTCTTCAAGCCATCCATGCTTTTTATAGACAACTCTTGAAGTAAAGGTAGATGTCTAAGTGTTGGTAAACATGTACAACTTCTACAACCACGTAATGTAAGTTGGGTTAAGAAAACAAATGAGGAATCCCTGACCCAACTAGGAAACTCTGTTCCCATGTAGTTTACTATCTTGAGGCGTGTCAGGTTCTCATAAGGTCTTAACCCTTCAAGCACTTCATATTCAGTTTTTCCATCCCGAGAATCGTCAAAGATCACATAAGTCCATTTCAAATGCAAGCCATATATTTCCTTCTTTTTATACAAGTTCACCTCCTTTGCATGTGCTACATTTTCACTGCGTTCAGCCCTTCGATGGAAAGTTGATCTCGAAGATGCAACATGTCCTTCAGGTCGGATATTCTATACTCACCGGGTCCTCCAATAATAAATTTGGATAGAGTTTGTAGACCTGTTAACCCAACAAGTCCTAATGGCATCTCGGTTAATTTTGGAGTATGAGTTATGTCAAGATGTTGTAGGTTTATTAACTTTCCAATATTGTTCGGTAAGCTAGACAGTTTATCACAACCAGACATCAACAAGCTCTGTAGATTATGAAGCTCACCTACTTCCTCAGGTAAACATGTGATCTTGGTGTTGGAAAAATTGAGGTATCGCATATGCTTAAGTCTACCAATGGACTTTGGTACCTCTATAATAGAATAACCAGCTAAACTTAGCACCCTTAAGAATTGCAGTTGGGGAAGTAGTTCTTTAAAAGAGTTGTACGATACACTGACGTAACGAACCTGTGTAAGCGACATGTGTAAGAAAGTTCTTACATGTCTAGTTGTTTTTAATTCCTTGAACTTTTCGTATGTTTCATAACCTCTACTAATAACTGAAATGTGGTGGACCTTCTCCAAAGCTTCATTCTTATCATTCAACACAAAAAAGAACTCTCCTGCAACAGTCGTTGCCAAGTCATTTATTAGGTCATGCATTGTATATCGTGATTTTTCGTTGGTCGAATGCTGAAAAAATGACCTCGACACTAGCTCCTCAAAACATTCCCGACCAAAACTCTCCATTGACTTGTTGGTATTTGACCCTGACAAAAATCCTTCAGCCATCCATAGGAGAACTAGTTTGTCCTTGTCAAACAAGTAATCCTTAGGAAATAAAGAGCAATAAGAAAACATTTGTTTCAAATGTGGTGAGAGATCATAGTAACTTAGATATAGAGCAGGAAGAATCTCAGTTCCATTATCTAAAGTCCATATCTCACTACTCAAGAGCTCTTCCCATTCTTCATCATTGGATTTTTCTCCAAATACCCTACCAAGCGTTCTCAAAGCTAAAGGCTATAGACCACATTTCCTGATGATATCCTCACCATACAATTTAAGTTTTCGATTCACATCGACGCTTTGCGTACTTGATGCATGCTGAGCAAATAAAGATAGAGCTTCTTCATATGACAAGAGCTCGAGCTGGTATGTTTGAACAGAGCCCATCACAGACGCAACATTTTTCTTCCATGTTGTTGCTAAAATTTTACTTCCAGGAGCCCCTATAGTAAAAGGGCGTTGGAGGAGTTCCCAATCGCTATATCTTTCGTTCCATACGTCATCTAGAACAAGTAGGAACCTTTTATTTGAAAGTTTTTCTTTAAGGGATTCCTGAAGAAGATTTAGATCAGTAGAATCTTGATTGCCTCCCCCTACAGCTTGGCAAATGACCTTGGTAATGTTTAATACATCAAACTCATCAGAAATACATACCCATGCCTTAAGCTCAAAATGATCCTTCACTTTCTCATCGTTATACAAAACTCGGGCAAGAGTGGTTTTGCCAATCCCACCAAGACCAACTATGGACACCACGTTAACATTCGTAGTCTGAGTACTTGAAGATTGACTACTTAACAACTTCCCCAACAATGCCTCTTTATCACCTTCCCTTCCAATAATTTTGGATTCATCAACCAGTGAAGTTTCTTTCAACCGTCTACTAAATATTTCTGAGCTTTTAACGTTATCATTCAGACCCAAAAGATTTTTCTCCTCAACTAAATGACGCAGTTTTGTTGTAATCCCATCTAACTTAGAACTCATCTTATGGCCATACTTAAGCGCATGAAGTTTGTTTGGAATGAACTTTAATACCTTTCTCGTGTTGTTGCTACTGCTGGCATTAGATTCTCGCTTTAACTGTTGACGCATAGTTTCGGTGGCCATATCATCAAGTACATCATCTATTTCATAAGCCAAATGCTGGAGTTTGTTTAGCCACAGTTGAACAGGTTTGTTTTGTATGTGTTTCTGACCTGCATCAGCCAGCACAGCTTGGATCTGGGTCAATGTATCTGTCCATTTGTTGAGCTCGGAATAGATTCCTGCAGACCGAGCCAGCCTGATCAAGTCACCAGAGGCTAGCTTCTCGAACAGCACCGTGATGAAGCTCTGATAAAGAGTTCAGCAACAGCCATTCGAAATTTCAAAACAGAAAGATAGTTTTTTGTTGGTGGATTTTAATTTCAGAGAATTGAATGATTGTGATGAAAATTTGCAGTTGTTGGTAGGGATAGAAATGTTAATCAATTTGCAGTTGTTGGTTGTTGTGGAAAATGCGGAGAGCACTAATAGTAAAATAATCCAACTTTGCATGTAAATTTTCACTTGATAATATAATACAGTTTGTAGTAGCATAAAATCTCCATCTGCATAGCTGTGTTCCATTTGAATATGGTTGAATACATTATTTATGAGCCTAATTAAAGTCTTGGTGGTTTTGTTCTTATAAAATAATCCGAGTTTACAGATTATTATAACAATGCTTTATATTCGCACCGGCAATTTGCCGGCCATTAACATGTGAAAACTAAAAAACAAAAATATTCGCACAATAATTCCTCCACTTGGTCTGTTCTTTTTCACTTTTCTATGCCACTATGGATAAAAGAAATGAAAAAAAAAATACCATTTGCTAATTTATTATTTTCTATAAAAATGATACACAAATTTCACAAGCGTGAAATAATTCATGCCACTGAGCATAATGCCAGTTTCACAAGGAGGGGCAGTGTTTGCGCGTGAATTGGGGCGTGAATGGCCCCTTCCACGTCTGATTTCCTTGCCACTACATGTGGTCTAATCTAGAAATCCTTTTATATAAACTAATTATGCAAATACTACATATAGAGGTAGATTTCGGTACAGTGACATAAAAAAGATATGAAACTGAAGTCTACTAAACTGGAATGACTTTAGAGTATCCCTAAATTTGTAGATTAAAAAAATTAAAAATGATACTCCTTCTACCATATGAACAGTTTTCAACCAATATCCGGTGACAATAACGTACATGCAACAAAAGTAGCACAACAACAATCCTACTAGTAGTAGTAGTAATAATAATGATTTAGCAAAATCCATTAAAAGTAGCTGCTACGCCTTTGAGTGCGCCACTTTTGCATCCAGAGACCATGTACATCCAACAATTTCAACCGTTTTGCATGTCTGGGAATGAGCTTGGTCTCTGCCCACTCCTCTTCTAACCTCACCCTCAATATCTCTCTCCTCTTATGATATAGACAGGGCGCGCTGCCTATATCATTCTTAGAATTTGATATAGAAGGTAGCATGGATGTTGACTAACTCTCTGACAAGTTGTTGTTAGCATATAATCATCCCACCATTTCAGCTGATTTGTCAAACCCGGATTATTTGCTTAGTCAAATCAAACCATTGGCTGTATTGATTAACCATTGCATATGTATAGTCAAACCTAGATTATTACCTTCCATATATATGTATTCCTATGTACTATATATATGTCTAATTATCAATGAGAAAGACAAGCTTTGACAGTAAACTTACATGGTATCAGAGCGCAGTCGCTCTATACTCTAAACTGCCATCTTCTTTTCTTGACCTCGATTGCCGCACAGTCAACAGATTCCGATCTGTCCTGTGTGTTCTGTTCCTTTCCTGCTTTCCTGTTTTTCCTTTTTTTTCCAACCCAGCCACCATGGTTGAAACCCCTACTTCTGCAGTTGAAACTCCCAAACCCGGTCACCTTCATCCGGTATACTCTGTGACAAACATATAACAGAAAGTTCGGATGTTAGATGGCGTTAAGGTCACGTATACCTCCTGGGTTCGCTTGTTTCAGCTTCACGCCCGTGGTTATCGGGTAATGGATCATATTGACGGTACGCCGCCGCCAGCCACAACTGATCCCACATATGCGTCCTGGTCCGAGATCGATTCTATCGTTCTCCAATGGATTTACGGGACCCTCTCTGATAATCTTTTGGCTAAGATCCTCCCTTATGGCGACCCCACGGATCACAAAGCCTGGGTTCGTCTTCAAAATCAATTTCATAATAACAAAGGGGCTCGGATTGCTGCCCTGAAGCACGAGTTCGTGAACCTAACACTGAAATCCCAGCCTTATTTGGAGACGTACATTCCGAAACTTAGAGAGTTGGCCGACCAGTTGAACGACCTTGTCGACACTTCGATTATTGACCAGAGACTTACAGATGGTCCGCGGGTTGCCTGCTGAGTTCGACAAAATGGGTTCTCTGATCAATAACTCTCTTCCTCCTTGGGAGGAGGCTTGCGAGATGCTGTTGAACGACCAGAACAGAAGAGCCGCACGAGATGTCTTGGATGGAACCTCTGTTGTTGCTGCTGCTCAATCGAACCCACCACCACCTCCCTCACCTAACCCTAACCCTTCTCCACAACCGCGTGATAATCGGAACAGGCCGGCCAGATCGCATAGTGGCATGGGCGGCCGGAACCCTAGCGTAAGAAATGGGAGTTCGCAGTCCTCTGGCTCAGCTTCTCAACATAAACCGTATAACACTTCAAACCCTCCTCCTTACCCTTACTGGGCTCCGCCCCCTTATTGGGCCCCACCCCCTGTCCATATGCCACAATAGCCCAATGGCCTAACCCCTGGTCCAACCACAGCCCAATTCAGCAACAACAGCAGCCCGTTTCACATCAGCAGCACCCACCGTCACAGTAACCTAATCAGTCTTCGTCTTCTGAGGCCCAGGCACATTTTACTGATCTTGATGCTCTTGACCCGTCTCAGATTTCTCAGGCTTTTCAAGCTATCTCCATGGAGTCCCCTGATGATGATAACTGGGACATGGACACTGGAGCCACTTCTCATGTTACTCTAGACCAAGGTATACTCTCTACACTTTCCGCTTATTCTCATATAAAGTCAGTACTTGTTGGTAATGGTCAGCGTTTACCAGTTATTGGATCTGGGCATACAACCATTAACACACCTGCTAAAACCTTTCACCTTAAAAATGTCCTTTATAATCCTAATTTTATTAAAAACCTTATCTCCGTTCGTCAATTCACCATTGACAATAACGTGTCTGTTGAGTTTGATCCATTTGGCTTTTCTGTGAAGGACTACAAGGATAGCAAGCCACTGAGTCGCCATGACAGCTCCAACGGCCTTTACTCCTTCAACCCGAAGTCCCTGGCAAAAGCCTTTGTGTCCGTGTTGTCCCCTGTAGGATCAGTATTGCTCTTAGTATGAACTTGCTAGTGAACACTTAGGTGTTTACCAACTTCTTAATCAGTGATAGCACAGCGGAATGATATGAGTTTAAAGCTACACTTATCAACAGGAGTTATTACTCCCCCTGGATGTTTGATAAAACTAAAGACAAGTATTTAATGAGAATCTAAGCAATGAATGAGAATGAACACTTAAACAGATTCTCAGTAAATGAAATGGTAATAACAATGATAAGCTTTGAAGGATTTCTGTATTAAAATCAATGTCTAAAACAGAGGGATGAACCCATCTATTTATAGACTTTACAAATACATGAACCTTGCCAAAAAGCAAGTTCAGAGACAAGTTGCAACAAGTTGCAATATTGGAACTTGTACAAAAAGTAAAAGTAATAATAAACTAATAAACTACTGAAACATAAGACGGTGGAAAAGATTCTTGAACAAGTTCTGATGAATGACAAACTACTGATGAGTAGTTTGTCTTCAGTAGTTCTTCAGTGATATGTCTGGTTTGGACTTCAGAACTTCTGATGTATTTCTTCTTTAGTACTTGTAGAATCCTTCTTCAGCTGTTTAGTCTTCTTTCTTCAGTAGTTCTATACTTAGAATAATTTGACAGAAGTGAATTAGACATAGGTTTGCAAAAGTGGTTTCACCAATCCTTTTTGTCCTAACAATCTCCCCCTGGATTGATGAAGCCAAAACCTTTCTAATTCCTTATTGTTTTCTTCTGTCATTCACAATCTTCCATATTCCTTTGAACATGGAATTCTTCAACTGGTTCAGCTGTTCATCAGTGGGAGATCCTTTATGTGGTTCTACATGCTGGATTGTAAGCAGGTCTTGAGTTGATAGCTTCTTCAGATCATTCATCGACTTATAGGCTCTGCTTGTTTGGTCTCTTCTTGTCACTTGTACTGGGTAGTTATCAGTAAAGGACCATTTGATGATAGGTACTTTAGACTTGTCAAAGTCTAAAGTGTAGGGAACCATGGTGGTACCCTGGGATGCTCCTGAGTGTTGGATGTTTTCAACTTCAGTGACTCTCAGGTGGGATTCTCTTCCTTGTTCTTGTTGCATCACATTAGGTAGTTGAAAGGTTGGCAAGTGATGCTCAGTAACCATCTTAGTATGCAGTTTGTCTTTAATGGTCTTCTGAATTTGATAGGCAAAGGTGGAAGGATCCTTGAATTGGGTTAGCAGAGGTTTCTCTTCAATGTCGAAATCAGAATGGACTACTGTACTTCCTTCTAGTAGTACCATCCTGAAATCAGTCTTCACATTCTCCTCTGACTTTTTCCTTGTAGCAGGTTTTCTTGAAACACCAGAAGTTCTAACTACTGAAGTTGACGCTTCAGCAGTTTCAAACTTCTCTGGATTTGCAGCCCTTGCAGCCTTGTATTTTCTATAAGTGTCCACTATTCTTTCTTCTTTCCATTTGGACACAGAGGCTTTTAAACCATAACCATTTGCTACTAGCTCTTCAATCATCTGGGCTCTCTTGGCTTTTGCATCTTTACTTGTTGCAAGTTTGTCTGCAATAAGTTGAGCTCTTCTTGTCAGCTCTTCCATGGAGAGTCCCTTTAATGTATGGGCTTTGGTCTTGCTGTTCTTGGTAATGTAAGACATCAGTTGTTGTCTTTTGTCTTCCTCAGCAATTCTTTCTAGGTTAGCCTGCCTTTGAAGTTCTGCTTCATAAGCCTGTAGCTTTTCATTTAGGCTTAGGTCATCCCTTGTTTCCAGAGCATTCCAGATCTCATCTTCCTTGGCCTTTCTTTCAGCTGCAATTAAACTCTTCTCTAGTAATTCTTTGGACATTGATAGAGGAGAAGGGTTTAGCACAGTCATTGTGGTAATTGTAGTAGGCTTTGGAATAGGAGTTGGTTGAGTAGGTTCAGTTGATCTGGAAGGCTGTTCAGTAGTTTCAGTGTTGGAAGTGTTAACTTCTGATGGATTGACAACTACTGAAGGTTTGTCAACTACTGAAGGATTGTCTTCAGTATTTTCTGAGTCTTCATCAGAACTTTCACCATCAGAAGTTTCTTCATTGTGGCCTTGGGATTCAACAGGTTTTTCAGAATTTTCTATTTCTTGAATAGAGACACCAAACTGTTGGGCCAGTTTTTCTTTTCTAGCTTGGTCTCTCTGATCTCTTTCTTGGATGGCCACTATTGCCTTTTTCCTGGCTTCAAGTGACTCCATAGGTTCCTTAGTTTTCTCCCCCTTTTTGGATTCATCAAGCTTTGAGGGTTTAGAGAAATGACCTGTAAGAGAAGCAATCTGTTTGGAGTTGAAGTCAATTTTGTTGGACAGATCGTTCATCTTAGTCTATATCACTCCAAATTGGTTCTTGATGGACAGCTCCAAGTTAGCTGTGTAGGCTTGGAAGTGATTTTTGATGAGGGTGTTCATCATGTGATATAAGGGACCATCTGGGCTGCATAGCTGGTTCATGTCTATGCTGGATGGCCCAGGGAATTGGGTAGGCATTTGTAGTGAGGGGTGTGTTTTTGGTTGATCTTCTTGTTGTACAGAAGATGCCACTTTAGGGGAATCAGGGATTAAGTGGACTTTAACCTGATCTGGTGTGACTAGCTTCTTGAGCATAGATACACCAGGTGCAGGACCTTCACTTGTAGCCGTCAATTCAGTAGTTTTGTGTTGTGAAACATCATCCAAGTTAATGGAATCATCTGTATCCCTGATTACATCCTCAATGAGGACTGTATCAGTTACATCATGAGCTGAGCCCAACTCAGTTGTCTCATGTACCTCTTTTTCTTGGTTCAGAGGATTTCCTACCTCAGGCATTAAGCCTTCATCAGTAGTTGCCACAGTTGAGGTCTTAGCTATGTTGCTTCTTTCCTCAGATCCACCACTGGGTGGTAAATGAGTAGTAGCAGCCTCAAAAGTACCAAAAGTTTCTAAGTTTGGGCTTAGAGACCCTGGTTCATCCTCATCTCTTTGGTTAGGACTTTGAGTGTCCACATCCATGTCAAGTTCTGAGGCTATGTCCCCTGTTTGATGTGGTTGTTGGGGACTGACATGTTTAGATGGGACTTTCTCTTTTAGCCCAGAGAGAAGTTTGGCTATTTCAATATCAGGTTCAGAAATTTGGGGTGCTGGTTCAGTAGTTTGATCAATGGGTTCAGCAGTTTCAAAAGAAGAGTCAATGGGAATAGTTTTCTTTAGTCTTTTTCTTTTGAAAAGTATGGTGATTGGTGCTCTTGTTGGGGTTTGAGATGGATGAGACTGAGAGGATGTTTCAGTCACATCTTTATCAAGTGCAGATTGCACAGTAGTTAGTTCAGGCATCTCAACCTCCTGAACTGCTTTTCTTTTTTGGGTTGGTGGGTTTTTGTTTTTGTTGCTTGGGTTTCTTGGCCTTTGGGGGTGTAGGTTTGGAAGATGAGGGTTCCATGGGGACTGTTTCTTGTTCCCCTTGGTCATCTTCTGGCTAGGCAGCCGGTTTGTTGTGCCTTGAGTATGCTTGTGAGGATAAAGGGTTTAAAATTGTTGTTTTACCCACAAGCACCTCTTCTCCAAGTTCTTTTATTATGCAGTGCATAATGAATCTTGGGTACAACAAAAACTTCTTTTTAGCATTGAGATGATATAACACCAACTCATTAAAGAAAAGTGTTGATGCCCTGAATTTTGTTTCATTCACTATGGAATGAAAAATTGATTGAAAAGTTGAGGGCATCTGATCATAAGATCCAGTTTTTGGACTCAAACACATAATAGTATAATGAAAAAGCAGTTTATACTTTGGTTCAAAATATTTCTTAAAGATTGTAGCGTGTGAGAGAGTACCTTGGTAACCACACTCTGTCATGGTTAAATGGATTTGAGAGTTTGGAAATTGGTCTGGGGCATATACATCATCTAATCCCAGCCTAATTGACAAAATAGCCGGTGTGATTGCCATTCTTCTCCCTTTTATGGTTGAATTGAGGGAGATCACCTTGTTGTTCACCGTTACCGTCTCTGTGTTTGCCCAAAACTCATTTAGAGTTTCAGTATGGATTGGAGGGTCGATGGTGAGGGCGGTGAAATATTGGGATTTAACGACTAAATCAATGATTTCGTCGTATTGGGACCAGGCTTCATGTTTTTCGAAGTAGCCTCTTTGATTGTGTCCCTGTTTCAGAGTTAGAGCCATGTGGTTTGTGTGCGTTTGGATCGAACAGTGTTTTTGCAGGTTCGGGGTTTGAGAGCTTTTTGAGAGAGAAGGAGGGAATTTTTGCTTTTTGAATGGATAAGTGTTGGAAAAGGTATTTATCAGAAGTTTTAAACCGCCTAGGTCAAACTTCTGATGTGGGAAAAGTCTGATATACCCTTTTTGACTAAACTGCTGATGAAGAATTGTTTTCATCAGTAGTTCCCACTTTCTCTTCAGTAGTTTTGAACAACTGATGAGAAAGCTTTATAAATACTGTATTCATAACTTCTGAAGGTTGTTTTATCAGAAGTTAATCACTTTTCAGAAAATATTCCCATACTGATGTTTTGTTCATCAATAGTTTCTCTCTTGTTTGTTTTTCAGAAGTTTTCAGACTTAAAATGTAAGTGAAAAATGAAAATGTGTGCAGAAAAATAAACAGAAACACTTACAAATTTAGCATCCCAAGCATGGATACTAACTTCTGAAATGTTGATGTGCTAAGGGTTTAGTGAATATGTCAGCTATTTGATTAGCTGTTGCTACATGTTTCACTTCAATCTTGCCTTTTTCATAGCAATCTCTTATGAAATGATACCTGATTTCAATATGTTTGGTTTTTGAAAACTGAACAGGATTTTGAATGATGCTAATGGCAGATTTGTTGTCTACAAGCAATGGTGTCTTGGTTTCTTTGATTCCATAATCCAGAAGTTGATACTGGAGCCATTGTATCTGTGATGTACAACTTGCAGCTGCAATGTATTCAGCTTCAGCAGTTGAAGTTGCAACAGATGTTTGTTTCTTTGATTGCCAGGACACTAGACAGTTTCCTAAGAATTGACAACCACCAGATGTTGATTTTCTTGACATTTTACACCCTGCATAGTCACTATCTGAAAAAGCTGATAGCTTGGTATTGCTTGAAGCAGGATACCAAATTCCAAGTGTTGGAGTTCCTTTCAGATATCTGAAGATTCTTTTGACTGCAATGAGGTGTGATTCCCTAGGAGCTGATTGATATCTAGCACAGACACATGTTGAAAACATAATATCTGGTCTAGAAGCAGTTAGATATAAAAGGGAACCTATCATACATCTATACATGGTTTGATCAACCTGTTTTCCTTGATCATCTGGTTCAACTTGTGTGGTTGGTGTCATGGGAGTGGAACATGATTTACAGTCTTGTAAAGAAAATTTGTTTAATAATTCTTTAACATATTTTGATTGATGTATAAAAGTTCCATTTGTTTGTTGTTTAATCTGCAGTCCCAGAAAGTACTGCAGTTCTCCCATAGTACTCATCTCAAATTTTGATTGCATGAGTTTCTTAAATTCATCACACAGTTTTGTGTTTGTTGAACCAAATATGATATCATCAACATATATTTGAACAAGTAAGATATGATTTCCAACATGTTTTATGAAAAGAGTTTTATCAATGGAGCCTCTTGTGAAGTTATTTTTGAGTAGAAAGTTAGAAAGCGTTTCATACCAGGCCCTTGGAGCCTGTTTGAGCCCATAAAGAGCTTTATCTAGTTTGTACACCCACTCAGGATGAGAAGGATCCTCAAACCCAGGTGGCTGACAAACATACACTTCCTCTTTTATTTTTCCATACAAAAATGCACTTTTAACATCCATTTGGTAAACTTTTATTTTGTTGGAAATGGCATAGGCCAGAAATAACCTGATGGCTTCAAGCCTTGCAACTGGAGCAAAGGTTTCATCATAATCAATTCCTTCTTCTTGAGAGTAACCTTGTACTACCAGTCTTGCCTTGTTCTTTATAATCATACCAGCCTCATCTTGTTTGTTCCTAAAAACCCATCTTGTGCCAATTGGTTGCTTGTTTGGTGGTAAGGTATAGATTTCCCAAACCTGTTGTTTTTTGAATTGAAGCAACTCATCTTGCATGGCTTGTACCCAGTTGTTGTCTTTGAGGGCTTCTTGGTACTTTTTAGGTTCCAACTATGAAATAAATGCTGAGAAGAAGCAAAAGTTGGAAAGCTGGTTTCTGGTAAGAACACCTGATGCAATATCACCCATGATTTGTTTAAGTGGATGATCTTTGTGTTCAATTAGTTGTTGTAAACCACTGACAGGTGTAGGTGGCTCTTGTACTTCATCAAACAAACCACTGAGGTTTATAATGTCTGGTTCAGCAGTTTCAGTATCTTCAGTAGTTTTAGGTGCTGAAGCAGATGTTTGAGTTTGTACATCAGCAGTTGTTGAATCAGAAGTTTGTGAAACTTCTGATAGTTTGGAAGTTGACTTAATGACTGTTTGAGGAGTCCATGGTGCTGGATCCTCATCATCAAACCTTTGATCACCATAATAAGTAGGTTTAGATGAAGTAACAGTCCTTTCAGGTCCAAAATGGAGGCTGTCAAGGTCAAAAAGTTCAGCAGGATGTGCTGGAATAAGAGTGTGTTTTGACTCATTGAACTTGACATTCAGTGTTTCTTCTACTATCCTGGTTCTTGAGTTAAAAACCTTGTAGGCTTTTCTTGTGGAAGAGTAACCAAGAAAGTAACCTGAATCAACTTTGGCAGCAAACTTTGAAATAGAGTCTTTGATGTTTAGAATGAAACATTGACATCCAAAAGCCCTGAAAAAGGAGATAAGGGGCTTTATGCCATGAAGAACTTCATAGGCAGTTTTGGAGTGTCTCTTATTGACAAGGACTCTATTTTGAACATAGCATGCAGTGTTAACTGCTTCAGCCCAGAAATACAATGGTAGGCCTGAATCAGCTAACATTGTTCTTGCTCCTTCAATTAATGTTCTGTTCTTCCTTTCTACTACACCATTTTGTTCAGGAGTTCTGGGAACACTGTATTGTCTAATAATCCCTTTAGACAAGCAGAATTCATCCAGAGTTTTGTTCCTGAACTCTGTCCCATTGTCACTTCTAATGGCTTTGACAGATAGAGAATATTGTTTCTCTATTTGTATAATGAAGAACTTGATGATTTCAGCAGCCTTATCCTTGGAAAATAAGAAGAATACCCATGTAAATCTTTAATAGTCATCAATGATGACTAAGCAGTACTTCTTCTTACCAAGGCTCATGATTTTTATAGGCCCAAATAAGTCCATATGGAGTAGTTGAAGACATGCAGTTGTTTTTGATTCTTCAATAGACTTATAGGAGGACTTATGTTGTTTTCCCTTTAAACAGGATACACAGTGTTCTTGACACTGGTATACTTTTAAAGGTAGACCTCTGACCAAGCCCATTTTTGTGACTTTATTTATGGTTTTAAAGTTCACATGGCCAAGTCTCCTGTGCCAGAGATCAGTCTCTGAAGTTGATGCCTTTGAGAAGAAACAGGCAGTATTGTTCAGTACTTTGTCTTTTTCAATGTCCACTACATAGACATTGCCACATCTTTTGGCTATCAACAAAGTGTGATCTTCAATGATCTTCTCAATCAACTTCTGGCCTTCTGGTGATATGATCTTGCATGCTGTCTTTGTGAAAAAAGAAGAATATCCTTTATCACACATTTGTGACATACTCAGCAAGTTGTACTCAAGGTTTTCAACCAGATTGACCTTGTCAAACTGTATTTTGCCAGAGGAGACATTGCCATGTCCTAGCACATATCCCTTAGCATTGTTCCCAAAGGATACAGATCCTTCTCTTTGACTGATAAAATTGTTTATCAGGTATCTGCATCATGTCATGTGCATTGAGCCTCCACTATCTACATACCAAATGCTATTTAATCCTCTGGAAACTCTCTGCACAAGATAGCAAATTAGTTAGATTTGGGAACCCAAGCCAGTTTGGCTTTGGGTTTGGGTTTGGGTTTGCTCTTGAGAACATTTATAGTTTGTTCTTGACCAAGTTGAGAAATCCATGTCTTTTTGGCAATGGATTTTTCATTAAGAGTAATGGTGGTATCCTTTTAAGGACCACCATCAACTTTGGTCATCAGTAGTTGTACCATGTTCATGAGATCTTTAATCTCAGCAGTTTGTGAAACTGCTCATGATTTAGGTCTAACTACTGAAAGAGAATTTTGAGAAAAAGATCTTTGTTGAGATTTTGTCTTTTTCTGAGAAAAGGTTTTTACTGGTTGTTGTTTCCTGGGAGAAAAAGTTTCTACAAAATCATTTCTGATTTGTTTTCCCACAACCAGTTGTTGAGTTTTCTTGTTGTACTGAATACCTTTTCTGTATCTACAAAATTCTGTCTTGTGGTTGAACAGACCACAGATTTCACATTCTTTTGTCTTTTCTTTCAAAGACAAGTTTCTGACTGTATTGATTGGTTTTAGGTCATCAGTAGTTTTTAGGTTCTCAACTCCTAATGTAGTTGAAACTACTGATGGCTTAATGTCAGAATTAGTCAGTACTTCTGAAGAACTTTCTTTATGAGTTTTTAGAAAGTTTTCATGGAAAGATGGGCATTCTTTCTCTTCAGAAGTTTCACCTGAAACAATTTTTCTCCCATCTTCAGTAGTTTTGGGGGAAAATCTGTTGGTGTTTCAGTGTGATTGTACCCTATGCCAAACCTAACATTTGAAGCACTTTGTTTGTTTAGCATTAGTTGGTACCCCTTACAAGATTCAACCCATTTTTCACATGTGACCTTGGTGTCAGCAAGCTCTTGTCTGACATTTCCTAGGTCATTTATCATGATTTTAATTTGTGCTTGGGTTTCAATAGCAGTGTTAGTTAATTTAGAAACTTCTTTTGTTTTTGCAGAAAGTTTTCTTTCTAAATCACATTTCATCTGAGTGAATTTTCTCTCAGAGTCGTTTGCTTTACCTTGTAAGTGCACATTAGTCTCTCTTATGAGAGCAAAAGATTCTTTGCAAGAAGTTGAACAAAGTTTTGTCAAAGATTCTTTAGATACCTGTGACAAGGCAGATTTTGAGGTGCATCCCTCAAATGCCATTAAGGCAAAGTTCTTTCTGCCATTGTCAAGCTCTCCCCAGTTGATGTCAAACATCTTGTTATCTGCATCAGGATTACACTCAGTAGTGTCAAAAGCAAGACTGCTCCAGTCAACATACCCTGAAGTAAATAAACTTTGTTGTGAGGGTTGCTGAGTCTGTGGAGGTGGTTGAGCAGCTGGAAAGGGAGAGATTGATTGTTGGCTCTGCATCTGTTGAGCAGGCATCTGTACATATTGTACTTGTGGCACATATTGGTGTTGTGGAGCTTGTGCCTGTACAAAATGTGCACTCCCTTGTTGTAAAACAATATTCAATAATCAAATATTTACATTTTAGTACCATGAGCTTTTGAACAATCGTCACTACGTGACACCTCGATGATTCCGCCATCGGTTGGGGTGTTACAAGTGCCTTCAGCCAAATTAGTTCTGCAACAGTGTCCGCAAGAGCTTTATATTCTGATTCGGTTGATGACCTGGAGACAGTTCGTTGTTTGCGGGCGGTCCAAGAAATAAGATTAGAGCCCAAGTAGACTGCAAATCCCCCGGTGGACCGGCGATTGACAGGGCAGCCAGCCCAATCAGAATCAGAGAAGGCCTGAATAGCGGTGTCCTGCCAATGTGCATCAGTGAAGGCGTGTAAAAAGGAGCCTGAATTATGTCGGATGAGAAGACCAAGATCAGATGTACCCTTTAGATAACGTAGGATGCGCTTGACAGCAGACCAATGGTTCTCTGTGGGGGCATGCATAAATTGGCACACTTTGTTAACAGCGAATGCAATATCTGGTCGGGAAAGAGTGGAATATTGTAAAGCTCCCATGATTTGGCGGTACTGCGTTGGATCGGTTAATAAAGGGTTGTCATCCAGAGTCAAAACTTGAGAGATATTCATGGGAGAGTTAACAGGCTTGCAATCCGAGAGACCAGAACGCTGTAGAATGTCTAGGATGTATTTTCTTTGAGATAGCAAAACATTCTTTTGGTGATGTATAACCTCAATTCCCAGAAAATAGTGAAGTGTGCCTAGATCTTTAATTGCAAAGGAAGAGTTCAACTGTTTAATGATACTGTCAATGACGGAGTTGTTGTTACCAGTGATGATAATGTCATCCACGTAGATGAGGATGTAAACCAAAGTGGCACCTGCTTTAAGGATGAACAGGGATGGATCTGTTTTGGACACGTGAAAGCCAAGTTGTTGAAGTACAGTTGAGAGACGATGAAACCAGGCTCGAGGAGCTTGTTTGAGCCCATATAATGACCGATGAAGGAGACACACATGCTTAGGTTTATTTGGATCTTCAAAACCGGGGGCTGTTTCATAAATATGGTTTCTAATAGGTCACCGTGTAAGAAAGCATTTTCCACATCTAATTGCCGAATGGACCATTGCTGAGTCATAGCGAGAGATAAAATGACCCTGATGGTGGTAGGTTTGATAACAGGACTAAAAGTTTCATTATAATCAACGCCTGGTTTCTGATGAAAACCTTTCACCACAAGCCTGGCTTTGTAACGAGTAAGTTTGCCCTGTGCATCAGAGTTTAGCCTGTAAACCCACTTACAATCAATTAAGTTAGAACGATTATCATAAGATACTAAGGACCATGTTCTATTCCTAATAAGCGCTTGAAACTCCTGGTTCATGGCATGACGCCACTCCGGAGATTTGTTGGCAACGGTAAAGGTGGTGGGTACAGGTGAGGTGGAAGAGGTTGTGGAAAAGTAGGTTGACGGGTTATAGAATTGTGTTTGTTTTGGGTTTTGTCGGAGATTTGATGGGCGTGGGCGAGGTGGTGGTGGTGGTGGTGGTGGAGGGGTTCGTATGGTTTAGGAGGACCCGGTTTGTGGGTGTTCGGTTGGTAAGGAGGGGCTGGTTTGGGGCTGTTCTGGGTGAAATGTTGCTGATGGAGTTTTAGCAGGTTGAGCTGAGTTTGGATGTGTTAGATCGGGGCTGTTTGAAGGAGATTGGGCCGGTGTAGGTGAAGGTGGGTCATGAGAAGTGTGTTCTGTAGGAAATATAGGAGGTGGTTCTGGAAAAATCGAGACAAATGTTGGAGAGTTTGGGATAGGAGCCGGAGGAGGTGGGTTAAAAGGAAAGACGTGTTCGTTAAAACGAACATATTTGGCAATGTAGATGCGTTCGGTGGCGATGTCAAGGCACCGGTAACCATGGTGAGATGGACTATAACCAAGGAAAACACATGGAGTGGATCTAAAGTCCATTTTGTGATGGTTGTAAGGGCGCAAGTAAGGAAAGCATTGACAACCGAAAACTTGAAGAAAGGTGTAATCGGGTTTGCGATTGAAAATGTGTTGGTAAGGAGATTTGTTGGAAGAAATGCGGGAAGGAAGGCGATTGATTAAGTATACGGCGGTTTCGAAGGCGAAGTGCCAAAATTTTGGTGGAAGATTGGCTTGGGCTAGAAGGGTGAGACCTGTTTCAACAACAAGTCGGTTCCGACGCTCTACAATGCCGTTTTGAGCACTGGTATATGGACATGAGCGCCGATGGATGATTCCAAGAGAGGTAAAAAATGATGACAAGTTTCTGAATTCCCCTCCCCAATCAGTTTGGACACTTTTTAATTTTGTATTTAATTGTCTTTCAACCATTGTTAAGAAAGTTTAAAAGGTGGTATAAACATCAGATTTATACGTTAAAGGGAAAAACCACATAAAGCGAGAGTGATGATTGACACATAATAGGAAAAATCGATGACCATCAGTAGATAAAGCAGGTGAAGGCCCCCAGACATCACAATAAACCAAATCTAGAACATTATGGCTACGAAAACCAGAAAGTGGCAAAGAAAGTTTAGATGATTTGCCTAATTGGCATGCAGTACATAAAGAAGAACAATGTTTAGTGGAAACAGGCAATGAAAAACTGGAAATAACAGAATCAAAGACACGTTGATGTGGATGACCAAGACGTTGATGCCAAACTGTAGAAGGGGCTTTGATGGCTGTGAAAGCAATCTTTGGAATGGATTTGAGCCGAGGGAGCCGTAGGGTGTAGAGACCATTCTCACTTGGGCCCATGAGTAGGGTAGTGTGTGTAGACTCGTCCTTTACAACAAAAAAGGAAGAGTGAAATTCAAACAAAACATTATTTTCCTGGCAAAATTGTTGAACGGACAAAAGATTTTGTTTAAGGTTTGGTACATGAAGAATGTTGGATAGATTAAAGGTTTTGTTAGGGGAATAGAATTCTGAGGAGCCAATATGGAAAATAGGAAGAGGATTACCGTCACCAACATGGAGTTAGTCATTACCTTGATATACCTCGGAGTGGTCAAGACTTGATAAGTCCGGAGAGGCATGACCATTAGCACCTGTGCCAGGCTTCCACATTTCATATTGCGATCCAGCATCTGAAAAATTGGCATAGTTTGCCTGAGGAGGTTGCCGAGTAGTGGAAGAACCGGACTGATTTGGGCATTGGGAAGGGAGACGGCCTATTCCACACCTATTACAATGACCATAGACCATGTTTTGAGTGGATGCCCATGAAAACTGCTTAGATGAGCCGGTATCACGGCTGTCCCAATTTCGGTTGTTAAAGACACCGCGTGAGTTGCCCCGAAAATTGCCACGACGATTGCCATTAAAAGAGCGAGTTGTACAATTGGCTTGTGGTTGCTGGGTAGAGTGTGAAATAGGGTTAAGTTGGTACCCGAGTTGGCTGGCTAAAAGTTGGAGGTTTGAAAGTTGGGTTTGGATGGCATTTAAGTTGGGTGAAGAGGGTTCGGTTGAGGCTGTAAAGGCCTGTGGAGTAGCAGCAGGAGTAATAGAGGGGCTGCGATGAATGCTTGTCATGTAATCATGGTCATGAAGGAGGCCATGGAGTTCATTGAAGGTCACGGGTGGTTGTTGGGTTAGAAGGTTGGATTTGAGGCCATGATATTATTCCTTTAGACCTGAGATAACAAGCATGACAAGGTCTTTGTCTTTCATGGGTTCCCCAATGTTAGCAAGGCCAGTAGCATATTCTTGTGCTCTAGTAAGATAATCAGACGGTTTTTCGTCTCCTTTCATCATAATTCTTAGAAGTTGTGTTTTTAGATTATACTCACGTGAGGAAGTGTTAGGTGCGTAAGCACGTTCCAAAGATAACCAGACTTCTCTAGATGTCTGGCCCTGTACATGTTGGAAGGCGGCTTCCGAGATGGTTGAAGTAATCAGCATACGAACGTGAGCATCATTCGGTATCCAGTGAGGATAGCTAGGGTTGTTACTGGTTGTGGCTCCTGATGTGACAGTTTGTGGGGGGGGGCATGGTATGGTGCCATCTATATAACCGAATAGATTGTTAGAAATAAGGAATGTTTCAATCATTTGTTTCCGAAAGCCATAGTTTGTAGGAGTGAGTGAGAAGGCAAATTTGTGAGAGCTCAGGGCTGTTTTCTCAGCAGTAGTTAATGCTGCAATGGCTGCCATGGTAGGTTGAAAATTGAGAGATTGAGGGAGGTTGATTAAGGTTGTTGTTTGACAGAAGGGTGGTGTAACATTTCGCATTTAATTTTGTGTACGTTACGAGTATTTTCGAATAAAACGTCAAATTTCATCATTTATCATCATTTTAAAAATATTTCGTGACGCATTTGGACCCCTTATACTATACTATATACATATAACACCTTTTATATTGTGGAAATAATTATCAAAAATTAAAGGCTTGGGCCGGGATTCGAACCCGAGCCCATGGCTGGTTCAACATCACTCACAGACTTAACCAGCTGGTCTACAACTTCATTTGGTTTAAACCTGAATTATATTAATTATATACTAAGTTTAAAGGTGCAGGTGACTTGTGAAAAGTCAACTGCAACGAAATCCATTCAAACATTCAAATCATATCGCGTAATTTACCTCTAATATGGTAAATTATGTCAATCATTGACTGATACGCGTCCATTACAACGACCAATTATCATCAAAACATTCCAATTATACACAATTATCGCGTCATCATGTTTATTAAGGTCAAACATTCCAATTCGCTAACCCGAGCCCTCACACTATAAATTGAACCCTCCATTTCACTCATTACTCGCCGATCTATTCTTCCACATCTCCAATTTCTGTTAAAAATCATCTTTCAATCTCCAAATTGTTTCGCGTTTGACTTTTGGGTTGACCGCTCAATAAACACGAATGCGTTTTTGTAAGTTTTCTTTTTTTTTTTTTTTTTGATGGGTTTTGTTCATCGGCCATCTACAAACAATAACCCTATGTTTAATTGGGTTATTGTTTGTTAGATTTGATTATTGCATAACTAGGGTTCGTTCGAATATGAATTGGGGAAGAAACAATCTGCAGACTTGTGTATTTAATTAAAACAGATATAAGACAAACACAACCACTGATCTGGATCAAGTGGTTGTGCTGTCTGTTTGTTAACCGGGGCACGCGGGTTCGAGTCCCACATTATACGGTTTTTATTCTTTTCTTTTAAAAGGTTTATAAATCAAGTTTCAACATAATTATATAATTAATTCAAACCTAGTTTACTCGTTCTCAGGGTCCAGCCCAGTTGGTGGCTGGGCTTGTGATAAAAACACGAACTGGTCCCAGACCCGGGTTCAATTCCCAGCTTCAGCAAAACATTTTTTTTTCCTTTTTAAGCTTTATATATGTTCACTAATATTTTTAATTTTTAAAATTGGTTTTAAATTACTAAAATTGCTTTATAAATTCTACAAAAATTATTTTATGTTATTCTAGTAGAAAAGTTTAACATACAATTTTTAGTTTTCCAAAAATTATTTATTTAATATATATAATAAATATTTCAAGTTTATTCTATTTTAATTATAAAATTCTATAAAAATATCAAAACGATTATATAAATTCCCACAAAAATTATT